>JARHVA010000798.1:1247500-1685000 GCA_037957365.1 Torreya grandis
AAACCCTACAAATACATGTCAATATATATAAGAAATAGAATTGTGTATTTCTACCAAAAAAAAAAAAATGTAAAGATAACTTAATCAAATACAACTATAAATATAATGTTATTGTAAACCTTAACCAAGTTTTCACATTCCTCTGTAATACTACACTGTAAATAGATGAGAAACTATACAAATACATGCTAATATATATAAGAAACCCTATAAGATTTGTGTGTATTAAATAAGAAACAAATTGTAAATAAACCCTCATTAAAGTAAACTATAAATGACATGTAATTGTAAAACATAACTATAGCTATTTAGTATGAAATTTTTTAAAAAAAATCTAAAGCTAAATAATAAGCCTAAAGCTTTAAAAAAACCGATCTTATGAATGAAACCACCAATTCATAGTTAGTTCCAAAGGCATTTACACAATAAAATTGTTTGTTTTTACACAACAAAAAAATTGTAAAGATATCTTAATACAATTAAACTATAAATGATATATAATTGAAAACTTTAACTTGGCTCTCACATTCCACTATAATAAAACTGATGTCAGTGATTCTCGTTAAATAAAAGACCATTAAATCTAATAGAATTATGTGTATTTAGAAAAAAAAGATGAAATTGTAAACAAACCATAATTGAAAACCCTATTCTTTAGTTTAAATAAATGTGACATTATACTGTGAATACATAAGAAACCTTGCAAAAACTATAACATGAAAACATGTTGGCAAGAGTTTGTCGTTGTGCTTTCTTGGATTATTTCATTGACTCATCCAACTAGGAGAGGCATAAAGCTTGCAACATTGGAAAAATTACTGATTGACTTGTGATTTTCTTCTATATTTGAGAGGGTAGCTCCCTCATATGATGGGAGGTTTTTTAGTGTTGGACTAATCCCCAGCGTCCCCCTCAGGGATTTGTGACATGAACTAACAGCCTCCCGTGAGTACTTATCTGGTGTTTGTATCGGGCGTTAACAGATCAACCTTTTGGTGCAACGGCAAGCATTCCTTTCTAACAATTGGTATCAAAGTCGTGGTCACGGGTTCGAATCCCCTCGGGTAACGCTGAGGGGGGGATTGTTGGACTAATCGCCAACATCCCCCTCAGGAATTTGTGACATGGACTAACAACATCCCATGAGTACTTATCTGGTGTTTGTATCAAGCGTTAACAGGTCGACCTTTTGGTGCAACGGCAAGCATTCCTTTCTAACATTTAGTACTTTTAACTTATAAATACAAAAAAGAAGTAAAAATGGAAAAATAGAAAATGCGAGAAATAGAGAAAGGAAGAGAGGAGATGGAAAGGAGAATGGGAGACCCTCAGTCGGATAAATGCAGAAGACCACTTGGATAACTCAAATGTGAATGGAATAGGTTGAAATATTTCCCTAGTAACTGAAGAAAATACAGAGCAACAGGGACAAAGAGAGCACGAATGGTTCTTGGAGCACATAGTCGTCTTTCAAATATGAAGGTGTGTGATTGGTTTAAAGCCCATTCACTCAATTTCACAATACAAAGTTTGTAAAATTCAAATTTTAACACATAAAAATACAACGCATAATTTTGACAATTCTTATCTATGTAAACAACAATGCATGGTTCAACAAATTAAGAACATCAAAACTCAATGAACAAAAATTATTCTCATAGCATTACTTGTATTGTATTCACAGTGTCTTGAAAAATGATAAGTTTTATACAAAGTTGCAACAATGTTCTCCTTGAGATGGGAGAAAAAAAAGAACAAAACATAGACTTCTTGAAAACAAATTCTTTTATACACTTTGCTCCTCCCATGTAGTTGAGAAACTACCTTTTGACTTAACCCTGACTCAAGCCCAACTAACCTCGACCTGAATTTGCCCATTTATTTATTTTTTAAATACCAGACACTCTTTTTTAGAGGCTTTATAGGATAACAATAATAAATTGATTTTCATGAATTTTTATATGAATGCAACTTTATATTTGAAAGATAATGATCAATTCAAAATGGACTAATTAAATGTATTTTTACAAAGTCACTCGGAGCCGCATTATTTTTCACTTTGGCACATAATTATTTCATTTTCCAAGGCTTTACACATAGAGACATTTTACAAATGAAACATTTATTAACTGATTTTAACATAAAAAATAATTAATCCAAAAAAGATAAAAATAATTTAATATTGACAACCCATTTGGCATTCAAGTTGGATGAAGAACTTCTACCCACTTGACTTATTTCTCACATTGATGTGTTCTTTCAATGAGCATCACATTTTAAAGTGTTGGTGAGAACAACGAATTGTTTACAAACAACCCAATGAAATATATTTGCACGATGAATGAGATCAATTTGGCACTACATTATTTTGGCTTTAACCCACTAATATTGACATTATTTTTAAATTTTTCTCCTTTTGGCTTCAATTCAAATTCATGAACACTAGCTTCTAGATGATTGAATGTGTGTTTAATTTCATCTTGATGTTGAACCAAATTAATCCCAAGCTTTATCCTAGCACTTAAATTTTACTTTTTCATTGAATTAGTTTAGCACTGAATCAAAAGGGACCCAATCATATTGAATGAGCACTGGATGAAAGAAGTGTCAGATCACAATAAACATCGAATGCAACATATGCCAAATTGAATGAATATTAAGTGCTACTCGAACACCAAGTTGAATAAATATTGAGTTGTATAAACTCTGAATGCCACTAAGTGCCAAATGTAATGAGTTGCAAATGCAAGCCAACATTCCATAATAAAAAGGCCAAATCGCACAAGTGCCAAATACAATGAACACATAATGTAATAAGTGCAACATCCAATGAACACCAAATTGAATACGTACAAGTGTTGAATCTAACAAGCGTCAAATGTAAATAGGGGCCAAATGTCATTGGTGTTGATTTTCATGGTGTCACATTCACAAGCATATGTCCCTAACAACATTAATGAATGCTTTTGTGATCCCTTTGAAAACCTTCCTTGTTTCTTGTCATAAAGTCTCCAATTTTGGTTCTTAGTCCACGAATGTTAATTCTCAAATTTTCACTATGCGTAATTCCCTTGTAGATTTGTATGGTATGAAGTTATAAATGGATTTGTCAAGCCTTACAAATGAATTTGTCAAGCCTTATCCATTGGGATATAGAATCAACTTTCTTATTTTGAATTTTTTTATTGTCCCTGATCTTGATCGTGATGTGAAAATTTTCACAATAGCAAAAGCCTAACCCAAAAATCCAAAGACATTTACACAATAACGTCCACAATCATGGAAAAACTTTGTTCAAAATTATACCCATCGCTGTAAATAAAAACTAAAAATGCAATTTTGTGAACAAAAACCAACTAAGAAATGATAAAAATTACCTCAAAATTACATAAACTTCAAAAATAGCAGAAACCCACAATCTTCTTGCGATTAAAATGATTGGGAAGGGATTTGTTTATATATAGCAATTGAACACTAAACTTGCCCGAATACCCTAGAGATTCTCATGATTTTCATTGATGAGGGCATGAAATCATCAAATAGTGCAAGTGAATGACCAAACAGATAATCAATGAACAATTATCATTCCTTTAGTGGCACCATACAATTTATCCCTCAAACCACAATGATTGCAATCCAATTTGTCCATCAACCTATAATGAATACACTCGCAATAATTGACTCAAAATGCAATTTCACTATTGTTATGTAGGTGTAAATAAAGCTAATTAAGTTACCGTAAAACCATCTCATGTCTCTTAGCCAATGTGATATGATTTATAGTGCATGTGAGAAGTTTGGCCACAAATACACGCCACCTTTCTAACCTTGCATCTTCCCAAGAAATTAGTTTCCATTAAATATCATAATGGCACCAATCCTCATGACCATGTGGCAAGGGGCATGTATAATATCACTTTTTTGGATAAAACATATTATTGGATTTTCCTCCTAATGGAGCAAGCACACAACCCTGAATTGTGCAAAAAGTTTGACAAGTTTGACTATTTAAAGATTTTGAATATATAATCTTCTTATTCAAGTGTTGACGTAAAGAGAGATGGACAAGTGCATCTCCCTACTACATCAAGAGTACCGAGTGCCTAAAGGCCCTCAATCGAAGTTGTTGAGTTCCCTAAAGGCCCTTGACTTCTGTATTGGATGAGTAATGCCATAGCATAGATAATGATGCCACCATCTATTATATATGCTATATGGGTGATGACTGGCTTTATCATATGTGTAACACGGTTGGATAGTTGGATGATGATGTGATTTACCTATAAAGATTTTAAAAACAATGACAAAAAAATTAAATGTTTTGGAATACTAAAAGTAATGCTAGTAGTTGACACATTTGAAAAAGTTCCATCATTGTGCCTTTTAGTCAAGTGTCTTTCCAATTCTAAGGGATCAAAGTCATCCACTTTTTCCTAATTTCTATCATTTAGGTGTAAACCCATAGTGCAGAAGAAAATAAATTTTGCATCAAATTCCTTGAGTTGATATGGTTCTTGGAAAAATTGCCATATTAAAAAACAATTAAATTGCTTATCTCTGTTTTGATCTACGGGTCAAAGGTGAATCCCTAACAAGTAGAAGTTCAACAAATTATTGTATGTGCAAGAAACCCCCAAAGAAGATCAAAACAAGAGAAAGACGCGGGCCAATTGACATTTAAATACATTCAATTCTATGTTACCAGATATGCCGCTATGCCCCCTCGTACGGTTACATGACGTTTTGATATAGGTATGAGGGGTGGTACACTAGCTCTACGCCCAGGGTACGACTGGGTATGTCTCTCAGATGTACCCAACCGTACCCATAAGGACTGGGACATACCTTGGGCATAGCGCTGGTTTATCGCCACAAAAAAAAACATTTTTTAAAAAAAATTTCCTCCTTATTTCACTGATCAAAGTCAAATATGGACCTCAAAAACATTTAAAAACATTTTAAGTTGCATATACAACCCTAAAAGTAGCAATCACAACACATTTACCTTTCCTTTTTTTTCCTGGCACTCATTTTATCAAAAGTTGCGTGAATTTTTTTTCGAGGGCTTCGACCCCCCTCATAACAAACGGCTTGTCATACCATAAACAATATTGAAAACGGGATTACAAGACACCACACCATTACAATTGTTGGAGGTCTAGATATTCACTTCACCTCCTTACACATTGCACGTTTGATCACTCTTGTTCACTCTTGGACTTCAAAATACATTGTAACTTTTGCAAATGCACCATATAATATTTGGCATTGAAATTAAGAGTATGTTTTGTGGTTATTTAACTTATTTTGTTTCCTCTATGCATATTGTGTGGTTAATTTTGCTTATGTGACTATATTTTTTTACATATATTTTTGTACAACCATACCCAATCCCCCCCCAAAAAAAAAATCCCCATATCCACGTACCCGATACTTGTACTCGTACCCGTATTGACTACTTAGATTCAATTGGGAAAAAAATGGCACCCAATGATCTAGAATCGAGAAATTCAACATGACTCCCCGATTTGTCAGTTTCCCTTCCTAACAAGCATTCCATAGTTACATGAACCCCCCTCCACATACGGGCACATTCTTTACATATCACCAATGTGCGAAACAATTTTCTCTAGAAGTTGTGCTCCCAATGGCGTCCGGCAAATACAATGCATACATCCATATCGACAATAAGCTTGATCTAAAACAAATATTTTTGGCTTCCTTCTTTTAAGAATAATTACAGATGTCAATTAGACAATAGTCCACTAGTAACTTGACTAGACAGTTATACATCCTGCCAAGATTCCATTCAAGTGAACGGTTGGGCCAATACTTGTGTGAAAAGGATGATGTTAGGTACAAATTCGAATGTGGATTTTGGCAGAATATTTAACACTTCACTAAGCAAAAGAGAGACAATTATTGTGAAACCCCTCCGGAGTGTATTTCAATTAGGCTTCCTGGCAATCAATACATACATATTGTACATATATTAAATCATAAGAGGTAAATTACTGTAAGGAAAAAAAAGGAAAGGTCCTTTTAAGGTCCACAATTCCCCGTACCCTGTGCACCTGATTGTGCTTAGACAACAGGTTAGCTTGCAGCACATTAGACCAGCCCATACACCTGTCTGTGGTTTATAGGATGCACCCACACTATCCCTCCCGGATTCAAACCCGTGCCTTCCCCACACAAGCTCTTCACCATCAGGTCCATTCAGGCATTAAGGGTCCCTATCCTCAACTATCGTGTAAGGCCTCCACATTGAATCTTCTTTCCTTTGTCGTAGAGCAGCAAACTGCAAAGCCTCACTGTGAACTTGATAGATGTAGCATGCCCATGGATATTCATCTGGGGCATTCCATAACGGGTCATCTTCTAACACCGTCTCATTGACAAAATTTGAATGCACACAAAAAGTAGTACTCAAGTCTGGTTCCATATATCCTGCTACAGCAACACAGCCAATTGGTGTGTACCCTTCTGGGGCTCTTGGAACCCAAATGGATACTGGTCTGATAAAGTCATCGATGCAGTTCCTCCATACCTGTTAAATACACACTCAAAATTCAATTTCATTCCTGAAATACTATAATAACTAAGAATTATGCAGGCATACATGAATAGTGTGGATGCCAGTTAATGTTTTCCGAATTTCTTTCGAGGAATATTAGAAAAACATCCTCTTACCAGATCAAAACCTGTTGGCGAAGCAAATACTTTCTTGCTGTATCGGTAAACAACAGCAGCTGTTGGTGGGTGTTTCCCAACACGAGCAATATCCCCAACAGAGATAAATCTGCTAAAAACATAATAGAGATCTATTGTGACTTACAATGCTGCTGCAATTCTAAACAAAAGCCTTGTTCTGGATTTGAGTAAGGAATTAAAAAAGTAGAGGTGATTGTGTTCCTTGCCAAAAGACTAACAAATGAACAAAATTAAAATACTAGATCGTTAAATAACAAGAATACCCGTCTGGGCAGATTGGACGCCAAATACTGCAGCATTGTTTCTCTTGATCATCCTATAGCACCCGCCCCCCCCCAAAAAAAAAAAATGTCAGGTAATCCTCGAATCCTGCTTACGCGTTTCAATTTCATAAAATCTACAAAATGTAATCAATTGCAAAAAGGCTTGGGAAAAATCATTAGATTCTAGCAACTTTCCAAAAGGATCTTGATTATCATGCATGTATATGCAAATTTTATTGTCAATAATTCAAAATTCTATGATCTGAAAATCCTATAAATGGAACTGCCACTTTGATGAAGTCAAATGCCGTCATTCCAAAAGTGATGAAAAAACCTTTTAAATATTAATTATACTGTGTATCGCAAACATGTGGTATGATAACTTGCATGACCTGCAAAAAAAACACTATTTGATTGTTGCAGACAATTAAATTAAGAGGGTATGCAGAAATCTCATATATGGTTATGGCTTTCAAATTAATCCACAAAAGCATGGACGGGGGAAAAAACCCCAGACATGTATGAAGATTCCATGATGGGAAAACGCAGCCACAAAGGAAGCCACCAGAAGAAGCCATTACCTATGAGATAGGATAGAAAGCCACGCAAACACCCCATTCTTGTTTAATGACAATATTTGTGGTAGCAGTAATGGTGGGTCGCATGATGGATTTTTTCTACAATGATTGGTTGAATTTGAAAAGATTACTATAACTAGCATTATCATATCTCTAACCTGACATACACATTTCTTTGGAAAGGTACTTGAACACCTTGGAGAATAGAACTATATGCACTATATTGTATAAGTGCAACTTCTTCAAGAATGAAATAAGAGTATTTAGAATGCATAGTCTCCAAAAATGAGAAAAAGAAATATCATTAAAATTTAAAAATATCAAGTTGGTTTCAGAATGGACATCCACAGGTATAAATGAAATTTTAAAAAAAATTGGGGACTCGCAGGTATTAAAGGATATGTCCTTGGGTTTTCCAAGATAGACCTAACCTTACAGACTACAGGCATTACTAAGAAAAGCAAGAGACTCAAGTGAACAGACAGATAGGATAAAACATTTGACGCCCTTTTAAAGCATTGAAGAAGCCCCCTATCATTACTTTTAGCAGAACCAACAAAACCTTCCACTTATCCAGATGTTCGGAGATATCTCAGGGAGACACTAAATTGTAGGATTTAATGTGTTATAGCAAAAGAAAAACATGAACAAAAATCAACACAGAGAGATGAAGAACTGTAACATGTTTTATTAATCTGGTGTTTGTAGTAAGTACATAGCCAAGAGGAGAAAATGTGAGACTAACTAATATGTATATATGTACACATTTGTAAAGAAGCCACAGAAGATGAAAGAACCATTATGGAAGATGAAATAGTTGATATTCCACACGTTTTGGCTTGTGTTTCAGTAGTGGCATCTAGTAGCAATGGTATATTTTTGGCCCCTCATGACTCTCATATTTATATGTAGTACATAGTTGTATAGAAGCTATATAAGGCGAAAGAACAATTATGGAAGATGAAACAGTTCTTTCGTAGTGGCATTAAGTAGCAATGACCAGTTTCAGCCCTTTGACTCCTAGGGAGGCTGTTGAACCTCAAGAGATGGACAAGGGAGCATGTGTGGTGAAGGGTGTTGATGCCTGGGGGATCCAACATTTTTGTCATGAAGTGTCAGTGTTCCAGTGTTGACACTGCAGTTGATGCTGAGTTGAGCAAGCCACAACTAAGAGGTAGGTTGTCTAACGTTGACGCTAACCTTGTTATTCGAGCTGCTATCCGGAACATTCACAATACACACAAACACACATGGAAATTTCATAGGAGCAATGTTCTCTGAAGATGGTAATGTGAAGGCATATAAAAGTAGAAAAATAAACAATGGCGAGTAGAAATTCCCCACTTTTGACCACAAGCTGTTTGCAGGTCATGCAATCAAAACATGTGAACATGACCTTGAGAGCAGCAATTTTTTACTCTATATAAAGTACAAACCATTACCACATTTCTCACTCAAAGGAGAGTTAACTAGCAATGAGCAATATAAATGGTCCTTAGTCTGTGATGAATTCAAACTTCAAACCTAAACTCGTCTATAAACCAGGTAAAGGAAATGCAACTGACAATCCATTTTGAGAATAATCAATCACAATGGTGAAAGGAAGCCTCAAGGATGAACTGTCAAAGGAACAACTACAAACAAATGATTTGGAATGCTAAATTACTATTAACCTCAATCAAAATGACTTCTTGGCATTCTTGCTCGGTTATAGATTGGAATATGACACTTTCAAGTACAAAAAACAGTATGGTAGTACCCAAGCACGATCCTCTTAATATAGATTCCCCTACAAATTCCATGACAATCTGTTTACAGGCAATGCAGGTACAAATAGAACTTATGGAGACACAAAAGTATGTCTGTTGGAAGAATCTGAGAAGACAAAGAAATATGTCATAACATGAAATAAATATTAGGTTATAAAGCAATAAGAGTATTACATAAATATGTCACGACTTGCAAAAAGTGTCAGGCCAATGAAGCACAAAGAGTGCTTTCCGCAAGAAGTATGATATTCTTTTTCAGTAATCAACAATATATGGGAAAGTATATGCATATGACAGTCATTTATCGACACACGTATAATAAAAATGACTTAATCATGGTAATAGTAAATTAAATAACTAGATCCATCCCTTGTGATGTGTGCAAACTAGAGGAAATTCATGTGAAAAAGAAACACCCTGACTAATGTAAATAAGACCAAAAAGAACATGGATTCATAAAAGGATTGTGCACAAAGTAATGATTATATAGCACAAGCCAGAAGTAAAGAATAAGCAATCCCTACTAGAAAAGAAGTATGTTTCTTAGGTTTTACATCTCAGTGCATCTTCCCTTCAGTATTATTACAGAGTCTAAACAAGCCGGGAGGAGGAATAAAAGCATAAATATGAAGAATATATACTTTTAATAAGCAGTTGGAAAATATAATAAAGCGAAGTCCCCTTAGGAATCCTCTTCAACCATTTAATAACATTGTAGAAAGAATAAATGTAACAAAAAAATTATATTGATGTCCATGAACGACTAAAAGAGGTCTACGCTATTCCAAAGTATGGCCTGCAATGATAGAAGGTAAGGGAGCACCTAAAGCATATCCTATTACAGAAAGCAATATAAATAAATACAGATTTCTGTACCTGGAAACCTGGAGGCACGTCTAGGTTACGGTACACTACGTTTGTCGTATTCTAAGAACATATTCAGGAATATCTAAAGCAAAGCACATTACACAAACACAAAGAGACTTCACAAAGTAATTGGTGGAGTTTGGATCTGTGTCAGTTCTTTGTACAACGTAATTGCATAACTCTATTGGAGTTCTTCAATTTTGTTTTTTATTTTATTTTTGCTGCAAGAAAAAGACCTGCCATTCTGACTTCACACGTTAAGAATGGGATCCTTTCTAAGACAAATTTATATTAAAGATGCACTCAAATAAGAAACAGTTGAGCCAAAAATAGAACTCCAGATAAGTGAAGCATGCCCAAACACAGTATGCAGTTAATACATACATGACTATAACTGTTTTTTGAAAACAAATATCGCATACCAGTTGGGGACAAAGAATGCATCGGACTCTCGAATCTTGATCACTGCTCCAAATGCTTTGAAAGCTAAAGGTATGCACTCTGAACTCGTTATCTGGATTATATTGGGAACCAAGCTGTAATGAGGCTCTCTGGTTTGATAAGTTACTTGTCTTGCTAACCTTATATTGAGAACTTGTCTCTGCTTCGCCAACGATGTCAAAAGCTTTTCCATCTGAAATTCGGTCTAATTTTACTTGTTCTAAGGAAGTTAAATCCCCTTCAGCACTCGGTGCCTGTTACCAAAAAATAACATTGTGAGCTAAAATTTCATATTACATTTCTATTCACTAGCATACAATAGAAAAAGAAAATATATATAATACCGTTTCTTCAAGAAATTTTATGTATTGTCTAATCCTTCTTGCATATTCACTAGCGTAGAGGAAGCACAGATGCATTATCATTAAGAACACTAGGGAATGAACTAGTGAGAGACCTCTACCCTACAGCCTTTACTGCAAATGACATACAAACACAAAGTAAGTGAACACAAGCCGACATCCACAAATTGGACACTGGAAAAATGACACAGAATTATGCCGTCTGCACATTTAGCAAATGTCCAATAGAGAGCGATTTGTTTATTGAGACCTATTCAATGGAACAAATGGAAAATGATCAGATAAAAACATCAAACCTATAAAATATGTTCTACAAGTTAAAACCCTCAGGTATAGGAGTGGGGACAATTGTCATAACAAACAACTGTGATGGAAATTAATGAAGGATTCAGCCACTGCCCCATACATAGCACATGGTAAGACCATACAAGAAGGAAATAATACACATTGAAACGTCGAACCTCTACAATGTGCACTAAATCCCTCCTGTGTGGAGATGGGCATACACTCAAGCAAAAAGTATCATGTGTCCATAAGAAGTCAAACTGTAATGTCTCAAATACCAAATCAAATTTTAAGGCCATGCCAACTTTACCGTACTGTCTGTCACAATAAATTCTTGACTCTAGTGGTATCACACAAGGTATTCTAAGTTTAGATCTTTGTATATGTGCATTCCTTATATGACTTTTCCAGTGCACATGCACAGCATCAGAGAGAATGAGAGAGAGGTCTTCCTTTTTGACCCAATTATACTTCCTATTATTTTCTTAGCAAGGGATGTCCAATTAATACAATAGAATATCAGGTTCAGATAAATTGGCACATAGGTCCCACCTGGAAACCAGAGAACCTTTTTTGTGATTGATTAGTCTTCCAGAGGTTCTGTATGAAAGAATACATCCTTGTCGCTTGGCTTGTCCCTTCCTCTTCATTCTCTCCAAAAGATTTTATAATTCGGACAAAGCATTCAGACCTTTTGAAATTTCTTAGATGAAGAATTAGATGAGCAGGCTTCTGGTAACCCCCTATTGCCAATTCCAAGGCTAGCAACTCTTCCCATGGAACATCCCATAATATTTTGCATGGCTTTGTAAACATTTTGCTTGATGATGGGCACTGAAGACATAAGTAAAAACATTTTTATAAGTGCCTTAACGTGCCATGAATAAATTTCAAGAGATGATGCAGTGTAAAAGGTTGAGTTCCACTGACTAACCTGCACCATCAGGATACGCCTATTCGTGAGCAACAAAATCCGGTTATTTGGTATCTCAAAATGTTCCTCGTAAAAATCTGACCATGCAAATTTTGAAGGTTCCTTGAAGATTTCTGTGCATCCAAAATGTCTCCTTTCTTCTGCAAGGTGAAGCACCATCTGCAAAGTCAACAACATACAAATCAATGAGTAGATTTCTTCTGGATTCAACTGTGTAAAGTTGTTATAGTCCAGACTCCAATGTTTTGGATCTCAATACTGGATCCATCCTCGGGGAAGAAAAGAGAGAAACCAATGCTTAAGAAGATGGTTTTGAAAAACTAGCTTTTATATAATGCTTAGCAATACATAGAAATCAGTTGAATTGCTCCATTAATATTTCCAGATAACTTTGAAGATCAACTCAGTAACACATTAATCTCCAGGCTAAAGTGTAAAGGTGATATACCCTAAATACTTGAGGAGCTTTAGCATCAATAAGAAGTACAAAACTGATGAAGTTATTGCAGTGAGATGTAAAACTTTTGGTTATACTTATTGGTATTTAAAAGCTAGTTTTCTACTGCCATACATGTGTGTGAGAGATCATATATTGTAAATACATTTATATAACATAATGACTCAAATAACCAGAATAAAACCACCTCTCAAATATGCATCCAAACAGACTTGGGCCTAAGTAAACTTACTTAAATCAACTCTGAGGACCACTCTTAATTCAAAATCAATAATTATGGTATTATTATCATTAATGGTTATTCAACTTATATCATATTGATATCCTCAAATTTGTAAGAAATAGCCAACTCACAAAAACTCCACAAATATCCCACAGAGATTCTTGTGCTTAAATAGATGAAATATAAATAGAATAATCTGCAGGGAAGGTAAGAGTTCACATTAAAAAAGTGAAAGGAAAATACCTGCCCAAATGCTGTCCTTTTGTTATATTCTTCCATAATGCCACTGCTCCGAATTGCACGTGGGATCCTGATCCTATGTGAAACAGACTTGTTTTCAAATACCTGAAAACATCTTGTACAACTTGCACCAATACCATGGACACTCAAGGAAACGAAGTCCAAGGCTCCACTCACAGGCTGACCAATAATACCCAAGAATGCTTTCCCTAGACCTTGTACAAAACCAATAAAGCCATGTTCTCTTGCACTTTCCAAAGGTTTGGTCAACACCCCGGAGATACCAAATGCTACCCCTTGAGCTAGAGCCTCAGTGCCTTGTAAAATACCATCACCAACTCCTGTAATTCTCCTTGACGAATCCTATGGAAAATCAATAAAATGGCATATAAGCACAACAGATATGTTCATATTAATTTCATATTTCTCAAATCTTTGGCAATTTCCTCAATTCAAATACAATTTTAAAATTCACCTGTTTTGTACGAAGCTGAAGGAATTGTCCATCCGTAGAAAGTCTGGCAAATCCTTTACTCAGAGATGCCAAAGTTGAGCTTGTCATACCAAGCACATCTACTCCTAAAAGCAAATGCAGGGGATTGTGTATCAAATCCCTCCAAATCCGGTGGGTAATTGATGGTAAGACACAACTTTTTCTCGTGAACCTGTTTCTGTGAACAACTTTCCTAAAATGGATCTGACAAAGCAAAGACTTTCTATGATCAGGAAAATCATTTCAAATGCCAACTTGTCTTCTTTCAATAATAGAAAATGGATATTTTAATCAATCATTCTAAGAGCACAACCATAGATCCATAAAGTTAGACAGAATTATTCATATGTGGAAGTTAAATTGAGTAAACACTAACCGGCATTTTGACTATATTTCCAACAGTGTCAAATACAGGACTCCAAATGCCAAGCACACCATGAGGTCTCTGGGCAGGTGTTGTCTCTAGTGAAAACTTCAACTTCATTTCCGATACATCAATCAAACTACCCCAATAAAACAAACTAGTTAGTAAAGCTCAATATCAATTCCACTGATATGAAATAGATTGTCCATTTTCTTCTGTCACTGATCTCAATGAAATTAAAATTACTCAAAAAATGCCCAAAATAACTACAAAATACAGAAATAAGACTTTTTGAATGTTCCATAGTCAAGCAAATGAGATTAACAAAATATGCTTTTTGAGCTGATATAATCTGCTTTGCTAGGTTTAAATACCAGATACTGCATCAAGTTTCATGATCAAAACAAATGCTCTGATGAGATTTTAACCAGAAACAAGTGTGTGGGTTAAAGAAGATGCTGACATTAGCGCTAACTTATGCAGAGGTTTCACTAAATACATGAAATGGGAAACCAGATACAAGGATAGAAAGCTACAAACTTAGGTTAACATCTTATACAGAACTAGGATATGATTGATAATGGGGGAGAAAAAGAACTTCAATTAAACTGAAATTATTTGATTATATTTGGAGTTAAATTATGAAAATGTTCCGTATAAATATTGGGGGTATGTTTTCAATATAGTCATTTAGCACAACTGCTGGTATGGCCCAAGACTGGTCTTCAAGGGACAATGTTGGATAAAACCTGTGGTTCCTGTATTATGAATAATTGGGTATAACTTGTCAATACCTCTACAAATTGGATAAAATCCGCGATAGATCAGATGACTGGGTAAATCTCATCAATGCACTCTCTAATTGGGTGATTCCAAAGGACCAAAACCCATGGTTCCCATGACAAAATAGATGATTGGGTAACCCATAAATATCCATACGAGGATAACCTGTATTTCTTGTGATAAAATAGATGATTAGAGTCAAACCCATGAATACACATGATAGCTAGTTCATTTGGTATAAGCCATGGTCTCCATGATAATCCAAAACCCATGATAGTCGGGCAATTGAAATTTGATTGAATCCCTGTTGACGCTGTGGATTGCACCCTTGAAAGAAGGCTGAGCTTCTCCCTTCCATGCAGCACAATGGAGACTCCCCTCTTGCTGTGGGTCTGGCAAAACTGGGGGGAGAATCTCTAGATAAGGGCTAGCTCCCTTTGATGCATCTCTGAGGTTTTTCACTACTACTGCTAATAATGGGGGGGGGGGATGAAAAGGGAGAAGGATATAACTGAAATAAAACCTATCTAAATGGTAATGCACCAAAATGATTGATCTACTTATTAGCTTTGACATACACTTTACACCAAGAACAAGCTGATATACACTTCATTTGAAACGAGAAACTCTTCTGTATCAGTGTCTAATAAGGGGTCCTTTGGAGATATAGTGAGGAAGAACTACCAGAGGTGTTCTAAGACACAATATGACACCTTGTTCACATGCACCTATACTCTGCTGTGGACACTTCTTGCTGACCTGCAAAAGAACTCACAATACACTAGACATGCTAGAATCATTCTGTGAAAGCATGAAGGAAAATGACTTAACACAAGACAAAACCATAGACATATGCAAAAGTGCAAACTCAAACGGAGGTAAAAATGCTATGTCTTGATTCAAGGTAAAATCCTGCAGGGCTTCGCCATACAAGCTGAGAGATATCTTCCTCTCTTGAGAGGTTACAATATATATAGCATGAAGGAAAAGACTTTGGCGCTTTCCAGAATAAGCAGCCAATGCTGCGTTGAACACCTATGGGGAAGGAATTTGATCATGCTGGTGTCACCCTTCTAGAAAGCCCTGAAAAAACCATGTTGTGGATGCTGCAAGTCTTGACTTTGGTGCTCAACCTGTATTAAATGTCACTGCAAGAGCATGGATCGCTTTGTCTGTTTGAATGACAAGGCCACTTCTTAAATGAAGTTCACGCCATTGTCTGCTCATTAATGAAAAATCGAAGAAAACAGGCCACGCTCTCACTGTTTGTGCTCTTTGATGACCATTTCGTAAGGACTGTTTCACCAACAGTAATAACTCCTCGACCAACGCTTTCTGTGCCACCTGGACTATTATGTCTGCTCCTGCGCTTGGCTTTTGTCTTTTCCAGCTTTGAGGCCCTCAAGGCTATCTTCTGTCATTTCTTGGCTCTTCAGGCTCCTTTCTTGGCGGTCTTTTCCTTTTGGCCTTAAGGCCTTTGAATTCCTTCGAGTTCGCGCTTATGAATTCTTTCGGCGTCTTCTCCAACTGTCAATCCATTTCCATGTGTGGGCCCGTCCTTAAGCATTTGAAAATCAACGGCTATCTTATCACCATAAAGTTGACGTCCGCAGGCCCATCGCCATTTTGAAAGCCAACAGCTATTTCGTTGACCTGATTTTGATGTCCACAGGGACATCACCAGACGTTTGAACTTCCAACGGCTAGTTCGCTACGCTGAAGTTGACGTTATCGGGCCCATCACCCCTTTGGTAATTTCTTCGGCCTTTTTGCAATTGAACCTTCCCAAAGGGAAGGTGTCCCTTCGGAGCTTGAAAAAGGTCCTCTTTTGGTCGCTGAGAGCCCTCCGCAAGTGCACTTGCCCTTCGGGCTCCTTCGAGCTTCTTTGTCTTTTCAATTCCTTCGGACATTTTGCCCGAAGGAAATCTTTTCTTCAAGGTCTTGGCTCTTTCTTTCGGTCTTTTCAATTGACAAATTCCTTCCTTGTGTTTTCCTTCGGACAAAATGTCCGAAGGACCTTTGCCTTTTGCCGTGGATTTCCTTCAGACAAAAGTCCAAAGGAATCCTTTGCTTGTTCACTTTCCCGAAGGAAAACTTTCCTTTTGGCCTTCTCTTTAATCCCTCCGCAAGTGTTCCTTGCCCTCCGCAAGGGCACTTTGGGCCCCAAGTTGCCCTTCGGAGCCTGCTGAAAGGTTTGATTGGTCACCTGCCTGCCCTCTGCAAGGGCATTTGTCCTTCGGAGCCTGTCGAAAGACTCGTATCCTTTGAAATTGGCCCGTTCCTTTGCCGAAGAGCTTGTGCAAACCAACTGCCCAAAGTGAAATAAGCCTCCGGATCAACCCAAAACATCAACAAAGCGCAAGTCACTTGGCTTTTTATAGAACAGGCCTATTATAAGAAAAAACGACAATTGCAGTAAGGTGAAGACGTTAGAGGCTGGCTAATCAAGACAGCAGGGAAGGAGGGGAGATCAATTTTTTGGCTTGCAGGACCAAGAAATGGTCAACAATCCCATATGTCAATAATTAGTAAGTAGCTAACTATCCAACCAGGGGTGATCAAGGTGTCTAATAAAGACACAAGGTTCCATGTACCAGAGTGGTTTAGTGCACACTAGTCTCAAGTAGAGCATCCGTTCGATCCCATTGTTTCACTCGTTCCCCTTGTGGGGCCAAAAGGGCAACACCCTTGCAATCTTCTTGCACCGCTATAGAACTAGATTGAGAGGTAGCCGCCCCACGGGGTTTGAGATTGCACCTGTAGAGGCCATTAATAATGAGGCATATGTAGGTGCAAGTATGACCTACCCCCTTCCCATAGATGTGGGTGTGCCTCTCTTATGCACATCAAAAGCTTCTCCCTCATAGAATAATCACTCGTGCCTTGGGGCCAAAATGTAACACTCTGAGGAATCCTACATATTTAGTGAATTTCTTACAAGTATAACTTGTATCCTTAAATCCACCCCAATAGTCCTACTAGCAGCATACCCGCTTTCCCGGGCCTGTCATGCCTCTCAACCACTTACCTAGGTATGTCTAAGTTTATTAAATTGTTTCATGACACCCTAGGAAATTTACTTGACACCGTTAGACCCATTGTAGTTTTTCAAGATCTTTTACACTTCCCTAGGTTGATCTGTAGTGCCACTATGCAACTCTCAAAGAAATCATGGCACACAAAACTCACTGCGATTGTTTCAGAATAACCATTTTAGCACTTTTACACATTTTTGGTTCTTTGGGCCTTCTTTAGAATTAGGTGTGATGTCATTACCCTCCCCCTTCACTTTTAGATTCACCTATAAAAGTTCCCTATCCTTAAATCATCAAGACATCTTGACTTGATCACATTCTAGCAGTTTTGCAAGGGCAGTCTTGCAAACAATCACCTATAGCCAACATTGCAATCATTCACTATGCACAACAAAATAAAATCTTCATTAGATTGTTGTCAAGATCACACTTTCGTGCTCTCATCTCTAGCACTCATATTCTATCATTTAGGTGTTGCGATTCTATTCATGGAAGATATAAGGGCAGCCTAAATGTCATCCCTCATTTTGCATCAAGGCCATCTTGGTAACCTTGTGTCTTTCTCAACCAATCTTCAATGTTGCTCTAGGACTATCCATTTGACTACACAATACACAAATCATCAAAGCTCCTTACATTCACCAATCACATAACCATCAAACTCCAAGATTCAAGAAAATAACCCCGGATCCTAATGACTTATATTCATAAACTTGAAGTGGGATGGGGGAGAGAACATAGTGCCCACAAAAACACCTAGAATCCTCTAAATCAAGGATCAGGTAGAGCAATGATTATTCTTGTCCTATCAAAGGATATCAAGATGAGTGAAATAAGTGTCAAGGCTTGGTATTCATTTAAAGCCCGCATTTGGCTTGGTATCCCCCTTGTTTTCATTTTTTGTCACTATTTCTCCCCCCTCCCATGCTCAAAGCTATGGCAAACAATGATGTTCCTCTACGTGGACGTGGCAATCATCATGGGGGCCACAGGCAAGGTGTTAGCGATGCTTTGTAAGATAATCCTAAGGGTGGGGGGCATGATTACAAACTTGGAGATAAGGGATGCCTTCGACACTTGCTCTTCTTAAATTATCTGGCTGGCAAGAAAGGTTCTCCTCATTAACAAATTGTTTCCTCTTGATAATGTTAAGTGATATGAATGCTATTTTGTTGGACATTTAGAGAGGTTTGTTCTTGATATAATTTTGGAGAGGCTAGCTATCGAATGTCATCCTAAAAGGAAGAAATTTACAGAGGATCCCATGCCCACCCTTACTGATGTAGTACTACTTTGAAATGGCATTGCAACTCTAGACGC
The DNA here is from genome assembly GCA_037957365.1 of Torreya grandis. Lineage (NCBI taxonomy): Eukaryota > Viridiplantae > Streptophyta > Pinopsida > Cupressales > Taxaceae > Torreya > Torreya grandis. Next base: position 1,266,629 of record JARHVA010000798.1, read on the forward strand.
CAATAAAGTGAAATTAGAGAGTCTGTAAGGCAAGCAAAGATGAACATGGCCTATGATAGGCTCAAAGGGGTAAATGAATATGCAATGCGATGAAGTTGCTCCCAAAGTGGTAAAAATGGAGATTGAGGTTGGGAGTGCCTATGGAGGACAATGTGCCCATGGGACTAGTCAGTGTCATGGATGCTAGTTGATTGTTCTTTTTGATGGAATTGAAATTCCAGCAAGAAGGATGATGGGCTTGGTAAACAAAGGTTGTGTTGAGAGTTCATGCAGTTTATAGGAAAGCTACACTACCAAGAAAAGTCACAAATATAGCACATATCATAAGTAGGGAAAAGAATGAGAATAAACATATCTTTTCATTACAAGGTAGCGCTCATTACAATCACTGATGTATAGCGATTTTTTGATACAATCCCCACATATGTCATTCTATTTATATGACCAGAAGACGTAACAGTTATTGGTTAAACACAACCGAACATACCAATGAGAGTCATTACAAAAAATATCTAAAGCCGACAATACAATCACCAATCACATAACAATGTCAACTACTGAATAATGTAATAGACACTGAAATCCATGAAAATACTAATATGATGGGCTACATTATCCCCACCTTAAAACAAATCAGAGTCCCTTCCAACACAACCCATATACACATGAGGAAAATAAGAGGGAAGAATGAAAAAAAAATTCCAACCATATGTAGGCACATATCCAAGGGCTTGAAGGCCAAAAGTTGGATGTATGGTCTCTGAAGGTGGCCATACGGTGACTGAAGGGGGTAGTACGGGGTGGAGAGTTGGAGGGGAGCATATGGCGGCAACCAAGATGAACACGCAAGGGTTGTTGGTGGCCATATGACAATTGTGGGTGTCAGGTGGGTGGGCGCGTGGTGCTAACATAAATTGACTTAGCGATTGAGCATCAGTTGATTGAGTGTCCGGTGATGCAACGCTACTATAATCGGCTCTATGAACTTCATGTTGGGTACACCGACAATTTCGCAGTCCAACTTATCTTTGAATTGTGTATCCCTAACGTTGTATTATTTGAACTCTAGTGGGTAAATTGACTATGATGTGGACAGTTCGGAAGCAATTGGCATCACCAACGTTTGCTTCAATTCATCTCGCTCCAAGCCTTGGTATTCTTCAATCTCCATAATCTCGATGCTATTGCAATTAGGCCGGAAGACTTCATAGTCTTCCATCTGCCAATGGATCAGACCATTGAGGGGGTTCATCTCATCTTCGAAGCATGATTGTAACTCCAAGACCCTTTCGTTGTATGACTCCATCGTATCTCGATTCCCATCCACTGAGCATTCTTCTTTGGAGTCCGAGTCTAATGAGTCTAATGAGGTTGCTTCCTCAATGATTGCTTGAATCTTCAAATCTATGACATACTTCTGACCATTGTTTTCATTTGATGAGTCTAATGAGGTTGCTTCCTCATTGATTGCTTGATTCTTCAAATTTGACATACTTATGGACATTGTTTTCAATGGAGATTAGATTCTTTTCCTGGTTATGGTCAGCGTTGGCCGCTATCAACTGGCCCTAACCTATTTTTGCATCATAGGCCTTCTTTTTCAATGAGATAACTAAAAAATTCAACAAAAAGGGTTGGGTTCCAATTACAGATTTTGTCCCATCAGGACACCCAATAACTTAATTCCAAGTTGATTTTCTCCTACAGGTTGGAATGTCAAGGGACACACAGTTGGCTTCCCAAGAGTCCTCCAAGTCTCCTCTGGAAGAACATTCACATTAGAATCATCATCAATGATAGTATGTTAAATTCGTGCCTAGAATTTCCATATGCACGACTATTGGTCTTCGGGCCAGATTCATCCTCAGGAACATAGGATCAATCACTTGGTCACCTGAAAATGTGGCTCAACTTATGAGTTCATTCTTTTTCTTTTTTCTCCCCATCACTCGATGCTAAATTATTTGATGTTAGATGCATTGTTGTATGCTCCATGTCCAAGCAAATGTCTTGCATGGTAGCAATTATAGCATTCTTTAGTTTTTGAATGCTTTGCAATAAGGAAACTATCTTCATTGGTACATTAGTGTGCAAGACTTGTAGTAGCTTTGTCGGACTCAATTTTGCTTGTCACTTTAATTTCATGCGACTGACGTCATTCTTTGACCATTTCCCTCTCAATTTCCACTCTTACTTCACACAACATTTCCTTCTCCGTACATGGGTTAGGAGAATTGGCTTTCTTCACTTGTGCTCTGGTAATTGCCAAAACCTTCTTACCCTCAACTATCAGTCAGAAGAATTGGCTTTCTTCACTTGTGCTCTAGTAATTGCCAAAACCTTCTTGCCCTCAACTATCAGTTAGAAGAATTGGCTTTCTTCACTTGTGCTCTGGTAATTGCCATAACCTTGCCCTCGACTACATCAATAATATTGAAGTTTGGCTTGCTTTCGACAATTTCTATCATTAGGGTCATTAGGCCCACATCATCTATAGAGAAGTCCAATTTTATGTCGACTAGGGAAATCTCTTGCAAAATGGCCCCACTCATTACACTCTTGACACTATACAATTGGTCATCCTTGGGAGTCATATTTATCTGACTCCCGTGCCCACTATTATTTTGATGTCATTAATTTCTTGGCAACATGGTGGGTACCATTGATTTCTCTCTTTATGAACAATACATGACTACTCTTATTTCACATATTATATGGGCAATCCTTGACTACATGCCTTGTAACTTGACAAATCTCACATAACATTTTCTTTGGGAAATTCATCTTGGGGTGACATTCTACCTTGCAGTTGGCACACCAAAGATACCTTACTTTCATTCCTAGTGTCTCCCTTGAGTGAGTTCATCATTTGAAGCACATATTTCCTTAAGGCTTGCACCAATCTAGGTTTACTGCCATCACTGGAGTCAAGGTCATCTTCTTTGCTCCTTGAGCGTGAGAATGTCTTACTCTTGCTTTCAATGTCCATGGCTCAGTTGTATGTGTTTTCGTAAGACCAGGGTGGGACCACCTTCAACTTCCTCTGCAATGAGGGTACCAACCCTTCAATGAATCATCACTTCTTTAAGCCGTCAGTAGGTTCTTTTTCAAAATTTCCCAACAATTTTGACTCTTCTATTATAGGCTCGAACATTCTCATGTTTACCCTACCAAGTATTACATATTTCTATGCCAATCTCGTTTTCGTCTGAGGAGCTCAAATACATTCTCAAATGATTTCCTCAATTTCTCCCATCTAACCTTATAAGTGTTAGGTATGCATCAATATACCAATCAATGGCCACTCCTCAAAGTGTGGCTAAGAGTCATCACAAACAAAGACATTCATTTGTGTGCCCATTGGTAGTCCATATTGTTACACATCTTGCAATGTTGTACGGGATTTCTTGATCCATCACCAATAAGCTTTGGAAACTTTTGCTTTTCTAGAGATGGAGTTGATGGAGTAACCATGGCTACGGCTAAGAGTTGCTTATAATGTGGCTATTCAAATACAATCTCCTCCTTAAGAAGGTTTGTGTTGGACATTCCTCTTCTCTCTCGGCACTACCAGACATGTCCCTTTGCTCAACCCTTCCTACAAAAAGGATCCATACATGATCTTGTGCATTGTCAAGTCCCCTTTTTGTGCCACTCCCTCCAACTTGTCATCCAGACTGCCCCAAACTCTTCACATGATTCTCTTGCAGCACCCTCCAACCCAACTTGGTCGGCAAGGCCCACACTTCCTCTATAAGGGGCTATGGAAATCTCTACCAACTTCTTACTCGTGAGTGGTGTAGGGTACACCAGTTTAGGCTGAACCCTTTCTTGGTTTCGACTCCAACTATGCCTCTGACTTTTACTTACGCATTGGCCTTTGGCTTTTGCTTCTACTTTGTACTTCAATTGATGGTTTTTTAGTGTTGGCTGCCTGTCCCAGCCTTTGTTTTCTTTCCTGTTGCTCCACCAATCGAGTGGACTGTCTGACTTCTTGGTCCCCTCCCTAACCATGTTGTCTTCTTCTCCCACCTTTGTTTGGGGGTCAAAGTCATTAATTATTTATCATATGGCATCAATCTTCTTCTCCTTGGCGACACCCTCTTCATACCATTGTAATATATTTTGTCATTGTACTTCACAGTTACATTCAACACAGAGATGTTATAATGGGAGTAACAATAGCTTTTCATTACAAAAGGTAGTGCTCATTACAATTAGTGCAGTACAGGAAGGATCTGATACAAGCACCCTTTCCCCAATGTGCATTACTCTATTTATATGACAAGAATAACCAATGGTTGTTGGTTAAACACAACCCTCAACAAGTGAACATACTAACAAAAGTCCTAGCAAAAACTACCTAAAGCCGACAATACAATCACTAATCACATAAACAACATTGGCTACTAACTTATGTAATTAATCAGATGCTGAAACCCATGAAAATACTAATATGACAAGCTACACGCTCTTTCGAGTTGTGTTGTGGAAATGAGGTTGGGTGATAGCAGCCAACACAGAGTAGTTTAGGTTGCACAGAATAAAGAGAAAATGACGAGTGACAATACCTTTGCAACTGGTCAAGTTAGCTCAGAAATAGCCTAATAGAGCTCTCAACTTCATCATCGGTCATTCATGGGTGTTTTTTAGACAAGAGTCCTCAGCTTCGTAGAAAAAGGACCCCCACATTCAGCCTCCTGATCTTCGGGCTGTGTGCAGTAATGGTTCATGGGTGCAAATTTTTGTCGTATGGGCTGCTGCAGTAATTATGGGTCTGGTATTTATAAAAAAAGTTTAAAAGTATTTGTATTAAAATGAAAAGATAATTAAATATAGATCAGAGTATGATGACTAACACCACAATCTGTACTTTTTCTGTTGATTGAGATGAACATTGACACTCCTAAACAGTTCCATTACATCAGAAACCCTAGCCACTAATATGATTCAACTGCAAAGAACAATAAGCAAAAGATGCTATGATCCCAGCCTATAGCAAAAGAAAAGTAATAAGCATCCTAGCACCTATACATTCTGAAAAGTTAAAATAAAGCAATCTAACCCCACAGAATTTATGCCATTGAAAGGATGGCAAAGGTTGCATCTTAGAGTTATTGGGGCTAGACTTTGCAGTCTTGAACCGATAAGTAAACTGTGCAGCATCTTGTAATTTTTCTGACAAATTTGTGGGGTAAGAAACTTGAGTCTGGGGAGAATCGATTCTCATTAATTGTACAGGATTGACTTTTCTGCAGTACCAAATTGTCATCATTTAAGGAATATGGACCCATCTGAGTCTCCATCTTTGCTGTTGATTTTCTCAGCAAAGATATATGCCTCAGGTGAATGGACAGTTTGAGTTCCCTGTGCAGCTGACCCTGGAAAAATGGACTGAAAACTCGAGAAATAAGCCACACTGATGTGATTCCTATGCTCCCTGTATTAACTGCAGAAGTCCTAAGAGAATGTATGGATGTGGGAGGCCCATACAAATTATTTAGCATGAGGTATGATGGAGGGATAGGAGGAATGTGAGGATGGGAACTAGAACACAAGTGACTAGTTTTATGAAAAGGACCATTGGAAGGAGGAATAAAAATAAGAAGAATTCAAAGAATGAAGTGGGGAGACACCCGTATTCACACTGAAGTATATATATATTATAATGTTTAGGTAAATTGCTTTTACAGTGACTAAAATCAACTTTGGGTAATTGCTAGGCAAAGTCAATACCACCATATAGATAGGACCAGTCAATTTTTATCTGAGTTCACCCATTCAAAAATTGATTGGTAAGTGGTGCCTCTAAGTCCTCTTGGTGCTTGATATGTAAAGGCAGTTGATCTTCGTTATTGGAAAATTTGAGCTGACCCTCAGTGTGCAACTTGAATGTTTTATTTGCCAACATGTCAGCCACAAGATTGTGGTGCCACTTCTGGTGCATGATTAAAATGGCTTCAGATTCTGTTATTAGATTGGCTGCCTGACTCAGCATTGGCTCCATTTTTCAACTGTGGGATTGTGATCTGCCTGCTGGAAATTCTATAGGGATTGGATATCTTTCTTTGATGTTTTTTGAATTAGATTGATAACAATTTTTTAATCACCTTAAATTTGAAGTCGGTTCATCTCATTCTGTTTTTCTAATTGAACTCCAACACGGGGCCAATAGCTCAGCCACATTATTGGACGCTATTCCAATAGTCTGTGAGTAGCCTAAACAGAGTTCAACTCTAGGATTTCTGATTATTCTGCCAATATTTTCTTTCGTTGGGTCCTGCTTGGACGTTCCATCAAAATTGAGCTTATACTGGTCAGAAGATGGAGGATTCCAGGTAAAAGTTGGGCCCACCTGTATCTGTTGCATTTTATAATGGAAGGTAATATTCCAACTGTTTGCTAATCTGCAGTAAATCATACTTTTGAAGTTAACCACAGGTAGATTTTTGAGTGATAAATCAGAGCTATACTTCGCAGTTAAGCTTTATTTTTTTGCAAGGTTTTTAAATTTGGTAGCTTTTTGAGTCCAATTTTAGTCATATAGGCATGTGTTTGAGTCACAGTTTGTTTAGTGTGTACTATAGGAAATCCACTGCAAACTTGGCATTTTTTGGACAACCATGACACATCTTGGAACCATTCTGAGTTCAAATGTACTTGCCTTTACTTAGCCCGCATTTAATTATTAAAAATGAATACCCTAATTTAGTCCCTGATTGCAATCTTGCCTTTGCAATATGATTCATTAGGAGTGCTTGATGTGTTGGAGGTCCACCCTCGCACAAGTCAATTAAGTGATTTTAACTGCATATGCATAGTATAGAATAATATTATTGATTATGATGAAAGGGCTCAATCTTGGATTGTATGAGCCACTCCCATGTGGATTTTCTTCATGGGGTCGAAGCCACTTCTTTTTCCACCGTGCTGTGAGGAATTCATTGTGCCAAAGAAATGAATAATTTTCAAACATGGAGGTTGGCAAGCCAAAACAATGAGAAGTTTTTTGTAAATGGAATGTCAGATTTGTGGCAGAATGTGTGTGGAAGCTAACAAGGAGGGCATCACTGGGCATTTACAAGTCTTTACCATTATAATACTTATCCGGACAGAGAAGTAACATGGAGTGACAAATGTCATCTCTGCTAAGATAATATTCATTAAAGCTATTTCTGTATTTTTTTATTATGTTTCTTTTTTTCTATTTGTCTTCGTCATCCATATGTGGCAGACGTGTTTGAAGCCCACAAACGAATAAAGTTAGTAGGGCACATTCAAAGTCAAGGAAGAGGTATTCCTCACTAGTGGTAGTCTACAAGAGGACATTTTATACATCAAAAATGGCTACTAACACTTTTATTTTAACATAAGAGCACATTAGTCTCTCAAACATGGCATATCGCAGGATTGGGGTGGGCCGTGGCTGAGCCTGAGATCAAGTGCTGATGGAGCCATAGATCCTCCTAGGGACCCTAGAGTAGCTTTTAGGATTTTCCTTCACCACACCTACCTAGCCTCTATTTACATCAATTAATAGATATTCCCCACCTTAGGTCCATTCAACCTGCTATTTATCCCTTTTAGCGCACTGGGAATCATATTCGGGACACACCCCAAAGTCAATCCTTGAGCTTTTAGTGATAACCAATGCCTTCAGAGCGTCTCAAAGTGTCCAACATTAGTTTTTATAAAGTTTAGGGGCTTGATTAGGGTATGCATATATAGGGGAAAAAAACCTTGCTCAACGACAAATTATCATCATCAACAATCACTTGCTCGCAATTCCACTCCTATGTCTATTTCTAAACAACTTTTGTGACAATCAAGCTCTCAAGATCCATCTAACTAACTTTTACCACGAAAAGTTCATATATTTCAAAATGGGTTTATTTCAGCAACATGACAAGGAGTCAGGATGTTGACCCACTTGTCTAGGAATATACGTATCCCTCTAACAATTTCCTTTAGCTGCTTCACCCAGGGCTTGCTCTCACTTGGTCGCTAAGGGGGGGCCAAATTAACCAAACCTAATTTAGAGATGAGTTCTTTTTGTGAGAATATATATTATGTAGTTGCAGAATCAATTCGATGCAGAATGGCAGAGATGACATGCATTGTTTAAAGACAAAAATTTCATCAGGTTTTTACTAGTCAAATCAATTCTCCAATGGTAATCCGTTCATGATGCATTTCTCTACTGTAGAGGTAGCCCCTTGTGTCAAGTGTTCTCCACTACGATGTATAGTGTTGAGTCTCCAAATGTTATTGTTGATACAAATTTTATAGTCACAAGTTGTTGAGGTTTATAATTTAAAAATAAATTTATGTAGTTCAATGTCATTGCTAAACTTATTAACCATGCTCAAACAAATAGGGGCGAGGAGGAGGGGTGGGGTGTGGATGTTCATCCTTGCATGTGTAAATTAACAATAGTTAGGGTTGAGTAAAGTGGTTATAACTGTATGTTCATTGTATAAGATACCATTACTGATTATAATGGAAGTGCTAGATTTTGGATTGCACGAGTCACTAATATGTGGATATCCTACATGAGAGAGTGATTTGAGCTTTACTTTCTGGACATCCTGTCCAAGATGAGGTTATTTAATACCATTATTGGCCCTACATTTTTTTAAAGCTCAAATATTTGGGGATTTAGTCTTAGCCAACCAAAATAGGGTTGCGTTGAGAAGGTTCGGACTACCATGCTTGAGTACCTTATCCAATGCATGCAAAAATATTCATGAATGTATTTTCTGAGCTGAATTTGGAGTTCATCTTTATCTTCTACCTTTAGTGACTTCAATCTGTTGGTGATTTTTATTTTGGGTATGAGAGATATCCTTATTTCGATATTGACCCTTTTGAAGAGCTTGTCACTTATCTTTCTTCCAAAGGAGCCAAAAACCATGTTACCACATTGAGGTTTCAGCAATCATACAATCAATGAGCATAGATATTCTCAGAATGCTCCTCATCTTCTTCTTCAACTGAGAGTCGAAACTAGCAGGATCACGGGGGAAAGGTATTGATCAACAATTTATTCATGAGAGTTGACTCTCTCCTCTCAACTTCTTAGCCCTAAGATATCCAATTATGCGACAAGCTTTCAAATTTTGATGGCCATATCTTTTTTAAATAGCATCTGCAATACCATTAGTCATATAGTCTTAGTTTTACTCTTGACCAGTTCAATATACACATCATTTGTGAACTGCACGGTGTGCTCCCTCTAGGAGGTGGAGACTAAGGAGCATGTGCATTATCAGGTTCCCTATTTACAACGAGATTTGTCAAGATACCACCACCTCTTATAAGAACCCGGGAGTACTTTATATGCATGTTTCTATTACTCTGATCATAGGATCCTGGCTCTGTTTCTTGGACAGTAGGGGGCTCAAGCACTAGTCATTTCAGATTATCTTTAGTAAATTACCCAGAAGATTAACTACATCACTATTCCAATGCATTTCAGCCAGGGGAGGTGTCGAACACCCTGTGACTACAGCAGATATATTGCTACAGATAGCATCAAACAACTCAAACAATGTCCCAACACCAGGGCTTTGAGACTAGATCAAATCGCTTTATCTGATATTTGACTCGAGGTGAGCACTCAGCTCCAAATCCCACATCTAACTTGGGACAAAAACTGTATCACTAGTTTATTTGCCAATTTCAGGGAGGGCATTCGACCTTGGAAGTTAGGAGGGATTCCTCCTCTTTGATGAGCAGCATGTTGAGCCCTCTAAGGATAGCTCTGCATATTCCTCTGAACCCAAGCCACCTTTCAAATGTTTCCCTCAAAAGCATTGTCAAGTTCAAAGTGATCCATAACACCATAGATTCTGTGGATACCAACGAGGACTAGGGGTTTCTGTGCCACCTTCCCTCTATCTTGTTTTTCATCTATGGTAACAACCTTCTCACAGATCTTATTTTTGGTCTGCTATATCCTCTGTTTGTACGTTACAAGTTTTCACTGTTTGTAATATTTTGGTTTCCCTTCTTTCTATGGTTGGCATTTCTCTTGGTAAATCCATATTTTCTTTGATATATGGGGGACGTTTTAGGAACTAATTTCATTGTTACTTGTACTAGTTGTATTTTTCAGACCTATTTACCTATTTTAGCCCTTTGTGGACATTAATAATTTAATATAGTTGTTTCTTTCATTCTTCCTTTTTCATCAGTTGTTTTTCTGAAATGTAATTACTGATTCTTGGTAAAATGTTTCTGAAGTAATCCTGAGAGGAAACAATCATTTTACCACAGGAATATTCCTACCTTTAATTCTTATTCACTATACAAGTGCAATGCACTTTGTTTATACCAATCAAAGCTGTCCATTTCAATAGACAAGTAAAAACTAAAGTCTTAATTTTCCATCTAAATTTAAATGGGCATTACAATGGCTTTCCTTTTAATTTTAAAAATTTATTCCAATCACGTTACAATGCAAAAAATTAGGAGCATTAGCTTCCAGGAACTGTTTTGCAGATTATTCGTCCAATTCAATTAATGCAAATTGAACAGCAACAAAGAGTGTTTGAATGAATTTAAACTCATGCAACACCAAGTACTTTTGTACCATGACAGAAAGATCATTCAGAATTACAAATATTTACATTATATGGCTAATTCAACTCTTGATCAATTTGAATCAAATCTCTACAATTTGCATTCAAGTAAGGTCAGCTTAGACTCCAAGTTGCATATCCTAAATGAAAATTGAGAAAATAAGGAACATAACAACTAAAAAAACTCTTAACAAGGGAACTGCACCAAAAAAATTAACTGTAAGTAGATTGACTGTATTATAATAGCAACAATATCACATCATCACTACAGGATCAAGCATAATATACACATAGAAGTAATGATAATGACACTGCCACGAATGGAGGCACAACTTATAAAGCTATACCCAGCCACAAAATGGTAGAAATTGGGGAAACTTGTATGTTCACCTTCCAACTACTTGAATCATGATGACTCTCTTTACTACTTAGTAACCCTTGCCAAGTCATTAGCAAGACTTCCAACCTTCAGAGAGAAATAGTGGGTCCTTTACATGTTCTAGCTCACTAGCTACAGATCAATAGGCTTTCTCAGACAACCAAAACGAGTTGAAAGCCTAATTACTTAATTGATAAATTATTTTGCCCATATATAAACTATAGAGAATAATTTTGTAAAAAACTACTTATTTTTGACATAAATCTTCACAATACTCCCTTAAAAGAAAAGGATTTTGTATGCATACTCTATTTGGATCTCTGGGTCAGCTTGAGTCACATTAGAACTTCCAGAAACTCTATCCAAATGCAGTTCATTGTAAAAATCCATGACAGCCCATATAATAGGTTCATGAACGTTAACACGCCAACAATTTTGGGTTACCTGTGAATTGAAAAATAAGATCCAACCAAATAAAAAATCAACCACATAAATTTAAAGTAAACTATTTACAAGTTATTTATCAATGTCTAGATAACATACCCGTATGCCAATGTAGGGGTACACTTGAGTTCCATCAACATTTTCATTTGACATTGTGAAGGTCGTCTTAAAGACAGGATGTTGAAAATCCACAGGAATCTCTGGTGCTAGTAGTACAGGCATCTTTGTTAGTGGAAGTTGGTTATCCAACTGTAAGTAGCCTAAAAGGAGCTTCAACCTGCAATAAATCAAACAAGTTCCCAATCAGAATAAGGGGATAGATAAATTATTTCCTATAAAATCTCCCAATATAGAGGGACATATTTTCACCTCTAAAATATTTAAGATTATATTAAAAGTTCTGTAATTCCCTTCAAAAAATATCTAGCATACAAAATAACATATAACTAGAACTCTTACAAATTTGTTTCAATTTTTTAGCTTTGCTAAGTCCTTTTGTCATCACAGCAACTCACTGCAATGGTTCTCTACAAGAATACACTAAATCAAAAGCCTAAAACAATGTCTGGGCCAACGTGTATGAGGAAGAAAACAAACATATGCAAATGAACTAATGTTGAGATAACTTTGAGATGACATGAGAAGAGCGACATTGCTTTAACTTGACATGAGTGCCACTGACAAGATATTAATTGCTGTGTTTAATTCTAACGATGAAAGTTTGCATTAAGAATTGAAAGATGTTCCTTACCCATACTCGACTTGGAATTTTTCAAAATGTTGAAATGGCAGATACTTCTCATAAGAGTTTTTTTCTTTTTTTTTTCCATAGCTAATTCACGCATGTGTATCGCAAGCATAGAATATGTATCATAAAATCTGAAACATCAACAACTGCAAGCTGAGGAATAGTTTGAATACTGGAGCTATGCAACTACTACTAGGGTTTCTCCTGATAGGTCTCTTTATGCCTACAGGAAATGATGGCAGGGACTACATAATTGTAACAAGTTCAGATAGTCATTTTACTATCACCAATTTCTAACAATAAGGTGGTAGTTAAATTTCAAATGTATGAATCCATAAAAAAAGGTTGAGATAATTGTCCCAACTTGATTGTTTTATTTCATCTAATGGGTGGAAAATAGCACCAATAAGATGTACAATACAACTTCTACAAATTGGCGGTGATAGAAATCACTTTTCATCACTCAAAGGAAAAAGCTATGGCAGTGTACATTTTTATCTACAAGCGAAATTTACTCAAATTGGTGTTTTTGGAGGAGAGTGGTATTATTGGTCAAAATTAGGCGTTATTGGCGCATTTATCAACTTTTGATGGACCTCACACCTTCTCCCTGCACCCTTTGGATGTCCCATTCTCTCTCCTACCATGTAGGGCCGAGGCATCTTGGGCCTCATTTGAATAGTTTAAATGAGAAAAAAATATTGATCCTCCTTTGGCACTCATGTAGTGTGAAAACATTCTGTTATAAGGCATAGCCTTGTGTCAATAAAAATAGGCTATTGCCTTACCTTTTTAAATGAAGCCTATGGGCTTAATGTTCTTCAATAAAGACATTGGCCTTAATAATATAGCCTGGATGCAATCAGATGGTGTGTTAGTTAATTACAAATTGAGTGGGTCTACACAAATTGAATGGACCTAATGGTGAAAGCGTGTATACACCATAGTGGAGGTCAAATGTTTGAATCCTAAGGGAGTAGGGTTGTACACCTCATTGAACAATATATAAGTCAAATGGTAAAAGCAATCCCCTTGAAGGCTTCCACAAAGGGGGTCTCATCGACCAAATTGGTGTCTCGCTTAGTGGTGACCTAAAAACCTACCTCTACCTTTACCTTTACCTAGTTAATTACAAGATTTGACAACAAAGAGTACTTCAATCAACATTAGAAGTTGATTAATATTACATGTATAAGCAGGATATGATGATACAGAGAATAGAGGCAACGCAAGGGAAGAAATAAAGGCAGAGGGGACTGCTAGGAAAAATAAAACGATATAAGTGAACAACAATGATCTAATGGAAGGACAACTACAAAATGACTGTCAAAGAGCTAATGAGTTGAGAAACAAAGACATTGGAAAAGGTGACAATAGTAGATTTATAGAAAGAAGGCAGAAAAAGAAAATCACCTCAAAAAGACAAATGCATATAAAAGAAAGAAGAAAAAATAAATTATATCAATATTACAAGTTACAACCAATAAGAATAGCATGTAGAATCCAAAAGTGTTGGCGTATAGATCGTTCACGGACCCATGCATTTTATACTTAAGATTATTTCATTTTCCTAGGTTAGGTTATTTTTCATTTTTATGCAAATAATATTTTAATTGTGGATAATTATATGAATATGCAAAAACCTGGTTTAATCTAGTAACTAGAGTTGTCTTAGTTGTCTGCTGGACGTCTTTTTGCATGCATGTTTCCTAGTTGCTTTCTTCTAAGTTTAAATATGAAATATTTCTCTCTCCTCTATCCAATAATTGTTATAAATAGAGGAGGTCTGTGTACTTTCTAAGGTTGATAGATGAAGTTTATTGCACAATATTTCTGTGTCAATTCTTTCTGTCAATCTTATATTTTGAATCTTTGTGATCGTGGAAGGTGTTTTAGATAAGTGAGTCTAATGAATCTGTGTCAGATTTCATAAAAAGAATCACCAACCCTAAAATAAACAAAAGACTACAAGCTACAATCTATGAAGAAAGAAAGAAAGAAATTATATTAATGTCCAAAGTAGGCCAATGGGTAAACCCCCAACATGGTTCTAACCAACTAGGGTGGGTAAACCCCAAACATGTCAGTACATAAAAATTCATATATTCCAAACATTACAAATAACCAAAAGAGTGAACGAATGTCTCCTAGCAACTCTATCATTACATACATGGTCCCTGGTCCTACAGCAGTAGAGACGAATATGATACTATGCAACTGATTGGATCTCACAGAATGTGGGCAAGGATGGCTAGCAAATCCTCTTGGCAAGGAGTGGATTCATCACATTTGGTATGAGAAAAATAGCAGACCATACAGACCTAACACAAGGCATTGTCAAAGGGGCAGGTCACCTCTAGGAAAGGTTTGTGAGGTATAATAAATTGTTGGACTGCAGAGGTACATGTTGACCAAGTCGGATCAATATAAGGGAAAAAATAAAAAAGCTTGTATATAGAAAGACATCTAATCAACATTTGTCACTGAGAAAACATACACAACTGGAAGTAAAAAATATATGATAAAAAATTGCTACAAGGTTGGTATTGAGAGAGATTTGACTAGCTTGGATGGAATTCGGGCTCAAAAAGGAAGATACTTGCAAACCAAATGGAAAGATTCATGTGGGTCAAAGAGTTGAGGCCAAGTGGTCAGACAAAGGAAAGAAAAAAAAATGACTTGCAGATTAACTGCCATGGATGGAAAAAGAGAAGAAAGACATGCAATATGCCATAATAGTTTCAGGTAGCAAACAACATAAGGATGACAATTAAAAAATAATTTAAAGCATTTTTTAGGAGGTGTTGAAAATTCAAGAGATGGTAAACGCCCCTTAAATCAGTGGATACAAGCGTGAAAAGAATTGTGAATTGATTTAGACCTCACTTATATTAGAAAGGGTTCATTTCATTTAATGTTTGCATAGAGAAAAATACTCATCACATAACGTGTTTTAATTTTAGAAGGGAAAGAATATTCTTGGTTAGGCAAAGTTTCTATAGGATAAAGGGTGCTATTTCTTTGAAAAGATGCAATTGCTTTATGAAATGCTAAAGCTTTTAAAAAGCAACCAGATCATCAGATGACAGATGTCACAGGCCATTAAAAGGTAATCCTATCGGCATTTTCCTGGTGCCACATTTCAAAGGTCTACGGAATTAGAAAAAGGTCTTGGGTCAAGAGATTCTTGTGAACTTACGTCTAGAAGGTAGATTAAATATTAACTTGAATTTTCATTGAGGAAGAGGTGAATTTCATGAAACGTCGAAATATTGTTGGACTAGTCTAGGATAAGAAAGGTTCATAAACAAGAAGAGAAATTAAAAAGAGGACAGCCTTGCGAATGCAAAACATAAAGGTTGGACCAACAAGGAAACCGAGTTTGAAGAGTCATGTTTTGATATTGGACGTATGTGTGACCATGATCTGGAACCCACAAGTGATAAGGGGGAGAACATCCAAAAACCGAGGGTTTCAATGTGTTGTGAGAGGAAACAATTTTTATTTCTTCTTGTGAACAATAATCGAAGTACCATGACAAAGAGAATGAACACACACACACTATGAAAACCGCAAAACAAGATATGAGAACTATAACGACAAACTATACCATACTCATAACTCTACAAGTTCTGTACAAATCCAAGAGATAGATGTATGAATCAACAAAACTAGAGACTAAATCCAAAATTGAAGGTCAAACCTCGCTTAATAGCTATATTAAACATTTTTACAAATGTCTATCATGAGAAGCTTGACAATTACAAGATGTTCAACTATTCATCTCTAGGTAACACGAGACAAGCAAGAAGTTTTGATGTGTTTAGACCTTTGTAGGTAAATGTTGATGTGGCAATGTAATGTCCTCTTTTTGGAAGTTAAAGTAATATTATGGCTAAAGTAAAAAGTATTTTTAAATACTTAAAAATAAAGGCAATTACTAGACAAAGCACTTTATGTTATAGATTTCACTTAAGTTGGGGCCTTTTAAGGGTCATAGGCACGTAAGGTCTAAAGTGAAATTATAAGGAGTTACTTTCAATATTTTTACATTAACTCTTTCCTCCAAATTGGGCGCTACACTTGGAGGTGGCTATTTAAGGATGATGAGGGCTCATTTGAAGATACGCTGATTTTTTATAATTCTTCATGCTTGAAGATTTTGTTGAACCTGCGTGTTCAATAGGAGTGGGCACTGTAACCCACAATTTGCTGCTGATTATACAACAAAAGGTGTCTTTTGACACCACCTTTGCGAAAGGAAAACTTGTTTATACCCTAAGGAGTGGGGCGAATTGTTTTGGAGGTTTTGTATGCATGATTTGAGGGTTTTATGATCTTTTACTTGCATCTTGGCTTTGTTAATTTATTGTGCTAATTTTGCAAGTGGAGCAAACCACTTGAGGAGTTGGATGCTAGGGTTTGAAGGCTCCAATTGATAAAAAATTCATATATTAATTTATCTGAATTTATTTGATATTTTTATGATTATTGGTGTCAAGTTTGGATGGATTTGTGAAGGGTTTTGAAAGATAAAATTATATAATAATTTTCAGAATTATTATTTAATTATTTTACAGGAAACTAGGGTTTTCAGATCTTCATATCCATTTTCGGTGACCTTCTCATGGAAGGAAAATTCTGATTTATATTTCATTGGAAAGCCTATATGTTTAGCTTCGTTTTGAGCTATCACTCGATTAGAAATTCCAAGTATTTTCGGAGTTATGAATTTATGAAGTTTCAGCTGTATTTTGGGCATAAACATTACAATTTTCAGAATTTCGGAAAAATAAGTGGATATTCCTTTTCTCCATATTTTTGTGCATCTACAGTAATATTTTCATAATAATTGAGTGGCTGGAAGTGATAGATCTATGATTGGTGAAGACTTTTTATCTTCCGAACAACAGCGGAAAAGTGGCAATTAAAACTAATTTTTCCTTCATCATTTTGTGGCATAAGGAGAAAGAAAGGTATTTTTCTAAGGGTTATAAATCTGAAATTTATTATTTATTTTTCAGATTATTTTATTGGTGGAAATTACCCTATGAAACCTTCATTCTTGGCATCTAGGTTTTTTGAAATTAAATAAGGGTTTTGAGAATTTAATTCTCAAGCTAGGGTTTGCTAATTTTCATATCAGATTTTGTGGATTTTACGGAAAACTTATTTTTCCCTTATTCGTCCCATTTAGGGACATTACAAGCAAGTTACTGGTTGTTGGCACAAGTTTAGTTACAGTGTTCCCTGACTTACCATGATCGAAAAACCAAATCCTCCTGGATCAATGGACCCTCTTTGAGAAGAAACGGGCCCCGTTCCATCAAGCTGAGAAAGAAAGATTGGAAATTGTTCTACAAATTGCACTCTTGTACCATTTCCGTTGGAGGTGTATCTGACCATGTTTAATGACTTTGTAGAGTGTAATTTGTTGTTTCCTTGTATGCTTCACGTACATCTATGACTTGATCCATTTCCATCCTGCAATTAGGATTATCTCTATTGGTTGGAGCTCTTGTGACGCATCTAGTGTCCAAGAAAGGTGGAAAGTCTAGATGCAAGAGTTCAGCATTTAAAATTGGATGTAGACCAAGATAAGTTGGAAAGTTTAGTTCAAATGTGTTATCTCTAACTTTTTAAGCATGGTGTATGTGTTGACGCTGTGGATTGCACCCTTGACAGAAGGCTGAGCTTCTGTCTTCCATGCGGCACAATGGAGACTCCCCTCTTGCCTGTGGGTCTGGCAAAACTGAGGAGAGAATCTCTAGATAAGGGTTAGCTCCCTTTGATACATCTCTGAGTTATTTCACTACTACTGCTATTATATAAAAAGGGGGGGTTGAAAAGAGAGGATACTAAAAACAGAAACTAACCTAAGACAGTGATGCACCAAACAAGATTTTTGATCTACTCAGTTATTCACACTTCAGACCAGAAGAGGGCAGATATACACTTTATTTGATGAAAATACCAGATTGTAGGGAAATTTAACAATAGGCTTAATGAAGACACAGAAAATGAACTTACTATAGGCATTGTAGAAAACACACTATCTGATAACCCTTTTTTGTTTCTGCGCTCCAGATACAACACTTCCTATTACCTGCAAAAATGGTGCTTTGTCTATACTAGGTATGTTGGTATCAACTTGTGAAAGCATCAAACAAAAATGACTAAACACAAGGTTAATACGTGGACACACTCAGAGATATAGCCAATCAAATAGAGGTAAAAATGCATTCTATTGATTCAAGGTAATATTTTGGCAGGGCTTCGCCTTACAAAATGAGAGATATCTCTTTTCTCAAATAAGAGTTTACAATATATAAAGAAAGAGAAAGCAATGGTGCTCTTTTCCACAAGTGGCCCATGCTGCATTTAATTCATTGGAAAGAGGAAGTCCATTGAATGAAGCCATGCTGTGGCAGTTGCCAGTCTTGACTTTGGCGTTTAAATTATATTAAACGTCATAATGAAAGCATGGGTCGTGCCTTACCAAAATGAAAACGAGACCGCTCCTTAAAGAGGTTCACACGGTTGTCTGCTCATTAATGCAAAATGAGGAAAAACAGGCCGCGCCATTCACTGTTTGCGCTCTTTAATAACCACTTGGCCGAGACTGTTTCAACCACTGGAATAACTCCTTTGCCGACGCTTTTTTTTGCCACCTAGGCTGTTCTATTTGCCTTTGTGTTTGGCTTGGTGCGTCTTTTGGAACATTCCAAATGTTGTCGTATGTGTGCGTGGCCATGTTCTGGATCCTCTGTTTTGTTCCCTCTTGCTATATTTTGTGTCTTTCTGGCAATCTGAGCTCTCGGGGCTATCTTATTGGCGGGTCGCTGAGTTTACTCTTGGCCTTTGTCTTTAAACATTTGAGAATCAACGACTATCTTATCGTCGTAAAGTTGACGTTCGCGCGCCCGTCGCCGTTTGAAAGCCAATGGCTATTCCACTATCCTGAATTTGACGTCCACAGGGACGCCACTGGATGTTTGAATTCCAACGGCTAATTTGCGATGCTGAATTTGACGTCTTTGGGCCCGTCACCCCTTTGGCAATTTCTTCGGCCTTTTGCATTTGATCCTTCCCGAAGGGAAGGTGTCCCTTTTTAGTCGCCGAGAGTCCCCCACAAGGGCACTTGCCCTTCGAGGTCCTTCGGGCTGCCTTGTCTCTTCAATTTCTTCGGACAAAATGTCCGAAGGAATTCCTTTGGACATTTTGTCCGAATGAAGTCTTTCCTTCAATAGTTGACGCTCTTTTCTTTGTAAATCCCTTCGGACAAAAGTCCAAAGGAATTCCTTCAGGGTTTTTGTCCGAAGGAATTCTTTGCCTTGGTTATACATGGATTTTCTTCAGACAAAAGTCCGAAGAAATCCTTGGTCTCTTTTGCCTTGTATTTTCTCCGAAGGAAAGCTTACCTTTCGGCCTTCTCTTTGATCCCTCCGCAAGGGCACTTGGGCCCCAAGATGTCCTTTGAAACCTGCTTGAACAGCCCCATTTGGCACCTTCCTGCCCTCCGCAAGGGCACTTGCCCTTCGGAGTGTTTACAAAAGCCTTGCATTTCTTTAAAACTAGCCCATTCCTTTGCAATAAAAGGCATGCCCGAGGTAATTTTCTGAAGTGAAATAAACCTCAGATCAACTCGAAACCTATAGGATTCAAATCACTCAGCTCTTTCGTAGAACAAGCCTTCGATAAAGGGAAAAATGACAATTGCAGCAAGGTGAAAACATCAAAGACTAGGACAGCAAGGAAAGAAAAGGGAGACCAATTTTTGGCCTACGGGACCAAAAATGGTCAACAGTATGAACAATACAGAATATGTGTTATCTTGAGGTGAGTGTAAATGAATCCACACTCAAATTTCCACTGTGAATTGGTGTGGTGTTCGATGTTTATCATGACGTTGCTTGTACTTAGCATTGGTCTTTTGAAGGATTGTTTGCACTTGTTATTGAATCAGTTTAATATCTTCTATGAACTTCTTGTGTTTTCAACTTCTTTATGAGACAAAGAAGTTTGTGTTGTAGGCGGCATTTGATAAGCTACATCTATAGGTGCTAAGGTTGGAAACCAAAGCACACCTGAAAAACAAAATTGTACACCTGTGAACAGCTATTTTGTAGCTAAATTGTATAAAAGATAAATTTTTATTCCAAGTGCAATGATGTTGCAAATTGTATGTCCCAAGGAGGTGCATAACTATCCTATTCACCACTTTGTTTTGTCCATCAATCTAAGGATGGAATGCAATAGACTTTGTCAGCTTTTTTTCAATCACTAACCAAGGCACCTTCCAAATATTGCACAACAATATAGTATCTCTATCAGATACAATGGTTGATTGTAATCCAAAATGAACCCATACATTCTATTGCTAATGGTTGTATCCTTCAGTCCCATTGACCTACTTTTGGTCATTTGTGGACATTAAAATGATTTCTATTTATATTTTCTAAAGAACAAATTTGTTGTATCTTGAGTTGATATAGATTTTTATGGCATAAGAATTGCCATCTTAAGAAAGATATCCACTTCTACAAGGACACAATCATTATCATGCTTAGTAGTAGGAAAAAATGAGATAAAAGTAAAACCCATGGAAACTGATTCCCAAGATCTGTTTGGTATCTGTGAAGGATAATACATTCCTTTCTTGTTGGCTGGATTGGAAATGTTACACGCGCTACAAGACCTGATGTATTTTGCAACACCTGATCTGAGATGTAGCCAAAAGCAATATTTCATTAAATTTTAACTCGAAAGGTCCAAGGTTGATATCAAGTATTTTAGATTGGTCCAAGAGATCTTCTATCCTTGAGAGTGGACAGTGGTTCTTCACCGTGATTTTGTTTAATGCTCTATAGTTGATGCACAACCTCCATGTGCCATCCTTTGGTGCAAGTGAAATCGGTTGGTTGCAAGGAGATGAGATGGGCATTCTGCATCCTTTATTTACCAATTCATCAGATTTTTTCAATCTCCAGACATGTGTCTATAGAGTGAAGCATTAGGTAGAGATAGTCTTGGAACCAAATAGATGGTTGGCACTATCAAACAATGGACTGGAACTCCAATTAGAGATTGCAAAAGATCCTTGTTTTCCTCCAGCACTTGGATCATTTGTATTGCACCAACGAAGGGAGTGTGTATTATAGCTTGTATTGCAAGAATGTTCTTTTACCTTTTATGATGTGTGAAAGCTTAGGCAATATGCAATATCTATGTTCACGAACATCCATGATGACATTTATAGGATTTTCAGCATAAAGGCATTAGCAAAGACAGGGTTGCCTAGATAACACATCACATATATCCAATGGCATGAGATCACAAATAACATGACTTTGTACACCAAATGCTACCGATAAATAACATGTTTCTCCCAATCCACACTTAAACGAAGAATTTTTGAGATCACTCACTATTATCCGCAATTGGGTTTCAGAAAGACCTTTACCTCTATAATCCATTTCCTTAGAAGCTCAAAGGTGCAAGTCCCCACTTTACATATTCGGGACTTCCTCTTCTCCAAAACTAACATCACCTAGCAATGCCCTTCATGCTTTGTGGGTCCCATTGCCTTGTGTTTGTTATCATTGTGATGCTTTCTCAATCACAAAATATTGATCTTCAGGTGGCATATCCCCATGGAGGGATTTTGTATGTTCTAATACCTTCACTTTGTAATTAATTTGTGCTGCTCACAAAACTTGTATCACTATCTTTATTGAATTTACATTATAGTTACATAGATCTTATTTAATTGCTCGTGGACGTTGATATGATTTTATTACTTTTCATTCAGACTAATTTTCATAGCATAAAAATAAAGCAAAAGCAAGATAGCATGTTTTTTAATTTCCAATCTTTTCTTCCTGCACGTTTAGGAGAGAATGGGAATTGACTGCAATGAAAAATTTCTTACCTACTTGTATTTCCACCATATCCAGTTGAATAAGAAAATAATACTCTTTCCAGGTACAAAAATAAAATTTCCCTTGGCCTTTGATCCACAATTGACACACCCACAACCCCTAATTCCAATATGAATTCTAGAGGTGCCATATTGGACTGGGCTATGGCTTTTGTCTGTAAAACTGCCTCAATATCCTTTGCTGCTTGTGCCTTTTCTACAGAACCTAATCTTTCTTTAGAGTTTCTTTTGTCATCAAAGAACCTTACAACCTTGACATCATGAACTTCGGTAACACGAATCCACAGATCACTGGTACCAGATTCATCAGGTGGATAATGATCACCAACTTGCTCAATGTTTACTGTGAATAAACTGGATGTATCTGCATGCCCCACAATGACATCAAGTAAGTGTTGACCATAAGGGTCCTCCCAAGCAAAATTGACAGTTGATAAAGGTTTTAAGGACTGCCATGCTTCGTCATCAAGTCCACACTGTCGATAACTGATAAGCTTCAGGTTTGTTCGGTTTTCGATCCTGTAAAATAAACACTTATAAATCCATATTGCAACGTACTTAGAAATTGATTAAGGGAAAAATAAGGAAAATAACAGCACAACATAGACTCAGATATCATTTTATGTAGATAACCTAAATGGACCGTTCATTGTTCCCAGGCGAAATACAATCAAGAATCTTGATCCTTCATCATAACCACGAATCTCAGCCCTCATATATCGTCTTTTACCATCCTCTTGTCGCATTGCAACACTAATGTTATCGTCCTTTTCGACAGAAAAAGGATAAGACCATTTTGTATCCTCTAATTGAACCTGAAAAAATTGGGATTGAGTGTTTGGTTAAAATTAAGAAATTACAACTTTAAGAGTAAAAGGAGCAGGCAAAGGCAATAATTTATGCACAACATCCCTTAAAAAGAGAATGGAAACAATTATTGAGAGATCTAACACTGAAAAAGAGGGCACAGCTCAGGTAAGACAGGATACTTTCTTACAAAATGTGAAAATTTATTTTCAATGAACACAAGTTTAAAAATAGGGGAAATCATATGGCAGTGCTTTTGTAAAATAAAGACTAGTTTATGTATCAGAAAATAAAAATACAATTGCTACGGCAGTGCTTTTGGAAAATGAAGACTACTTTATAAATCAGAGAATAAAAAAATAATTGCTATGGCATGGCATTCCAGAGCTTCCAAATAGCACCAATATCATAGTAAACAATATGCAGCATAAAATTAATAAGCATATTCAATCATGCATTCAGAGTTGCAACTAGTCATTAGCATCTTGCCTGCAGCTTCTCTGGTTCGTCAGTATCAACAATGCAGTATGCCACTCTCCAGTCCGATGCATGAAGAGTTTTTGGTTGATCATTCTTGTTCAGCTTAATAAAAAGATCCTTGCCAGTTCTGTTTGTGAACTCCATGTAGGGACGGATATAAATAACCTGCCATCAACACCAGTTAGCTTAATATTGCCTGCAGGTGTTTCAAAAAGTGTAGAATAAGCCTATATAATTTGCACTAATACCTTCGTTGGTGCATATTGATAGGGGCATGATTTTGTTGAAACAAGCAGTCTTATACTATGGCCATTTCCATCACATGCTTTTAGATCTACCGAACCATCCTGCATCAGACAATGTGGACCCACTCAGACCATAGAAAAAGGAAATCCTCCAATAAATGTGCATTGCTGTATTATGCTTACCATATCACTGAGAGGAGCAAGTGATGCGGGAGGACTAAAACACACTTTTCCAGAATCATTCAATGCAATTGAAAGGCCCATAAATTTAGGATCAAACGTTGATACAATAGCACAGCCTTCATACATCTCTTCATAATTGATTTGTGCGAAAATTTCCACATTTCCAGAACTTGTACTAGGTATCATTTTGCAACGTCCTTCACTAGTTTCTCTTATTATGGATCTCCCTGTCTCTTTCATGCTAATAAGCCTAAACTGCAATGGGGGGCATCTCATACATTGAATCCAGTATGGTATGTACATTCTAAGAACCTTTGCAAACATATACTTCCCATCTTGATTGTGTTCAAAGAGAACTTGGACCTTTCTGCAATTCCAATATCAAAAAAATGAAAAGAAATTAAGCTAATCCCAATTAATATGTGCTGCTTTTATTCTAATTATAATCCATAATCATTTTAGCTAAATCTTATTCACATTAATATAGCTATATACACGATGTCATTTCTTGCAAAAGCCTCATGTCATGCATAAATAATGTGAAAGCAATTGTGAATAACAAAGCTGACCTGCCCGAGTATGAATTCTTCAAAGTCAAGTATCGGGCCACCTCCTCCATAGGATGTGAAATAAGAACAGCATGCTTCAAAAAAAGTTCATAATTTAGAAAATATTTTGCTCAATCTATCTCAACTAGATGCTATAAAAGAATGGATGGGATATAGTAAAAGCAACATACACGGATTGGCTGCCAGCCACCTTGGAGAATCAGAGAAAAATAAAGAGGCTTCTGCAGATCTACATAATAAACCTTCACTGTTTGTCCTGATTTGACCACCCCTCGATAGCGAACAGACAGCTCACCCCCAGAGAGCTTTTCAAGAACTGAAAATTCTGATGTTACTGGTAAAAAGCTGACAAGTGTTAATGGAGCTGCAAGCACAAGTTTCCAGTCCCTTATAGGATCCAAATGAATATCTTTTCCAATTTCAGTAGCCTTTACCCTCAAACAAAACCACAAACCATTCCTGTCAGATGTGCTAGCCTCTTCTTCAGTTGAGTATATAAGGGCCTCAGTTTCCACAAGTGGAGAAACACATATATGAGAACTTTCCTCATACTTTTGAGCATTTCCTTGTCTACCTGTGTAGTTCAATACTTTTCTTGAAACATATCTATCAATGCCATTCAAATTTTGTGGTTTTAATTGCAAAATGTACTTTGGACCAAAGGAATTCAAACATGCTACTGGTAAAGGTAACATATCCTCTGGATTTAATATCCCTACAGAAATTGGCTGTCTTTGATCCTTTGATATACATCTCCTTTTCCGTACCCATCGTCTTCGCCTGACAGAGGTCGTGGGCCCTTTGGGATCAAATGGAGGTGACCCCTTCAGATGCCCAAAATCAAATGCATATGCCCAACCGTCAGGGGAAGCTGTGTTAGTTTTGTCAATATTCCAATCACCAGCCCACTCCCATCCAAGAGGTACTTGCACTTCTGGGAAATCCTGTAGGATTTTACACAAACATTAAGCATCTGTACCAAAAAGAAGATATCGCCCAGTTGTTTCAAAGAATTTTGTCAAAACATCCTTTCTCAATGGTTCTTTGGATGTTTTCCAATAATAAACTATCATACTTGGCTCTTTCAAAGGTAAAATAACAAGTTCATGAATGCATAGGAAAGAGAATATTTTGTGTCCAGAAGGAAACTACAAAGTCAGCAACATGTGCAAGTAATGTTTTATTAGAGCAAAACATTCCGTTTCTTTTTCAAAAATGACAACCGGCTAGTAAAGAGCATTCTATTAAATAACTAGCAGATTAAGAAAGAATATTTTCATACAAATAAGCATGATATCTATCAAACATATTATATGATCGGTATTTTCTTGTCAATAATTAGAACCCTTCATTTGGAAAAGAAAAAGAGAGAAACAATTGCATTAATTGAATAGGTAGGCATGCCTCCATAGTCTTCTGAAGCATGCTGGAGTATTTACAAAAATTTGGAGCAGAATTTGCACCTGAGAGGAGTAGGAATCATCCTTCATGCTCCAATGTCGTGGATCGGAAGGTAAAAGATGACCAGGGTAACTGCTTCCCCAACCAAGTTGAGGATTATATCTCTCATTTTCAAAAATTTCATCCCAAGTGAAGCTATTTGAAGTTTGTTGCCCATTGTCATAATCATGACCAGCAATGTTCCCAAGCTCGCAGTTTGAAGACTCAGGGCAAAGACATAAGTCAATTGCAAAATCTGTCTGGTTTAAAACTGAGACCAGAGATCTGATAATTACATATTTGTTACTTCCCTTAATAGATACTTCACTGGCTACTATGTTATGGCCCATCCTCCAGCATGCTGTTGAGGTAGCATAGTTTAAACTTACAGTGGTCCAAGGACCTTCTTTGGTTGGACCAATTTGAATAACTCCAGGTTTTATACCAGAGACAAGGCCCTTGGCATACATTTCATCATCAAGTCTAGAAGAGATGAACATAGCACACCTTATTTTCCCTTGCAATTCCCTGGTTTTGCTCCTCTGCAATTTTCAAGGAAAATTGAGGTTTACCAATAGTCAAATGAAAATCAGGAACCATAAGATAGTGATGAAATTTAACTCAAATGAGAATCAATTCTTGACATTTCTGTTAGGGTAATAAAAATACATCATTTCTGGCTTCTGCCAAGCCAAATTGTCTCCAAGCCAAAACAGGTTCCTCCTTTCCATCAAACACGTTTAAATTGTTGCAGCCCAATGAGATTGCTTTGTTTAGTAAAGTAGAATAGGAACCAACAGGTCTACCTGAGAACCACAAAAGTGAGGCATCTTTAGACCAGTTTCCAAAACTTTAACTAACATAACCATAAAAACTGCATAGGAAGTTAATTCAAGTCATGTTGAAAGAAATTTCAAGCTAAAGACATAGCATACCTTTGGACAGATCAGTGACAACGATTTCGATCATTTGTGTTTCCTGATAAATTAAAATAAAAATAGCACTTTCAGTGAGGATGTGGGAGGAGAAAAATATTCGTGTAATGGAAGATGGTGCAGGATCATTCAAAAACAAACCCAGGTCTACAGCTGGTGCAGATCTCCACATATCAATTGCATAAAAGTATCAATTCATAATTATAGGTTATTATTATTAATAATTATATTAAAAAATAGATGCAAGAAAAAAAAAACAGGAAAATTGTATGAATGCTTGGAAAAATGGAAGTCATTCCCTTAAAATAATTTGTAAGATTTTTCATTTATGTGAATTCCACTTTTGGTTGCATGATTATTTACACTAAGTTCCAAAAAAACATAATTCCAAGGAACTAGGCATTGTATCTTTTGGATATATATCCCAGGGTATTCAAAATTCATATTCATCGCCTATTCAATGCTTCTACTTGCAGTTAAGTGTCCAGCATCTATTCAGGTGAGGGTCAGAGAAAAGTAATCACAAACAAATCTCCTTTATTAGCACACCTGCACCTACCTGAGCTAATTGACTACTCTCTTTTCCAACTTAAAGGAAATTTTGCCACCATTTGTCTCTCTATATAATTGTTAGCTGTCAATATTTTTCTCCACTAAATGTGAAAATATTTACCTCAATTGGCAATACCTTTTTTTGTTGATGCATTCCTTCCTATACATGTATTTTTTTTGTACAATATGCAGCCGCATAGATAACAATAAAATAAATGCCTCTCGATATTCTATGGATATGCTCATATGGGCTACATGCAACATGCAATGAGAATATTTAAGAGTTTTAATGTCACTTTATGTCCTAAAATTTAAACATACACCTCGACATCTTTTTTCTGACTTAAAGCCTGGGCCTAGGTTTCACACAAGATATAGTCCATCCATTACTGGCCTGCATTCAATTATTATCAGACATTCGTATGCTACAATTCCTCAATGGACAAGGAGAATAGATGGATCTTAAAGGTCGGGACAATGGTTCCAATGCCTGTCTTATGGTTAGCAACTCACAAAGTATGTATTTACAGGAGAATCAAAGTGAACAAATTGTTGACAGCAACAAAAAGGTGGTAGTGGAGAGTTGTATTCATTGAGATTAACACATCTCTTGGAAAGAAGAGTACTATGATAAACAAGGGAAGACCTATGTGAAAGAAAGAACGAAAGACAGAAAATATATTAATGTCCACAAATGTCCAAAAGTAGGTCAACGGGACTCGAGAATACATCCAATTACGACAAAAAGGGCTAGGGTAAAAGGATCCTAGTGTGAGAATCAATGTAACAATCACATTATCGGCCTGAGCATGAAAGTTGAAACACTCACATATTGAGTGCTTTATGAATCAATGGATTGAAGGACTGTGCTCTCAATCACATTCTATGATTCTCTAAGAGATGAATCTCATTACATCTAGATCCAATCATGGATACAACAGCTGGCAACTTAGCAGTTTTTCAGGGGTCATTTCCAAACATAGTTTAGGAAAGCTAACATATATGCTTTGGCTCCATCTAAAGAATTGACATCTTTCATTGTGTCCATTGACTTCTGCACCCGAGCAGTTACTTCCATAAATGAAGGTGTGCTAATTGAAGAATAGCTCACCTAGGCTTAAGTAAGATGGTGTCTCAGTCTACAAACTATGAACAATATCTTGGATATGACTGGACCTGGCAAAGAGTGCCAATTCTGACCACTCGCTGAGTCATAAGATTCATTAATCTACCACATGACAATATTTTATTAGAGCCTTTTGACTAATTGTCACATTTTAAATGGTCGTGTCCTAATTGTCACGTTTTAAATGGTCGTGCCTACTTCATACATTTCCAGGGGAACATAACTACTCATGTTCATGGGAATGCCCAAAAGAAGATGATGAATGTAACAAGTAATTCTTAACACTCCATTGGTTCTCAATTTAGGCTGCTTTAATTTGCTGCGTAAAAATGGTGACAGGACTCTTATTAAAGGATAGTTTTGGTATTTTCCTGCAGGCTGCCATTATGCTTACAGGAGAAACACCCATCTTTCAAACGTCAATTGCACAGTAATAGTATATTAAATCTTTCCCTATAAACAATCCCGATAAACAGCACTAGAGATCTGGTTTATAGATAAACAGTTGGTTCTTTTATTGCCAAAAATGTACCCATTAAATGAATGACAGGAGTTTCACAAGCAACATTCAAAAATTAAGAATGTACACCCATATAACGGTAGCAGCAATTAAATTATAGTGATCAACTTGCAGATTAATGAAATAAGCTGCTTTTAAAGCCCAGTTTTTTTCCCAGGAAACTAATAGAGCAGTCCATTTCAGAACAGAAAGAAATTAGTGAAACAAAGAACACCTATGAAATGCATAGCTTTAAGCTCCGAAAAAAGAGGAATCAATGAAATTTATTTATGTTATATTCTTAATGCAAGGTAATTCAGAAATGATTGCATCAACATCCTGAACCATAAAGGGAGTCTCCTTTTTATTTTAAAATTTTGTTCTATCACACCATCTCATCGGCTGTTTGAATTGCTGAGATAATGAGAAATGAGTCTGTAAATTTGCTACTTTTCATACCATTAACAGTGAACACTTGTCAATGAAAGCTTGTAAAGAGTGCACTAACAGAAGATCTAACAGCTTATAAGATTTTGCACATACCACTGTGTCCACCTTAAAGTAAAACACTTCATTCCACTGCACCCTAACACTTTGCGAGGGAGAATCTTGCTCAGGACTTGCACAACAAGTACGTGCACCATGTTCATGTGGTTGGGCTTCACCGGACATTAACTGATGAGGGACAATACGAACGGCTACCATATATTGAAGACCACCAATGCCTTCTTCTACAGGTAACTACATTTCCAATAAATACATAAGTTCAGAAGTATACCGTATATGAAAACATAATATTATTTTCCTTATTAAATCCACTCACCTCTGCATCCGCAATTACTACAGCTATAAGTTTTGAAGGTGATCTTCTCAGGCTGCCCTTAGAGTGTGAGCCTAACATGCTTTTTGATGCAGGAACCTTTACAGTAACCATATCTCCAGATGGCAAGCAAATAACTTCTGGCTGCCCATCAAATTCAACAGTTTGTAGAAATATATCCTGACCAAGCTTATTTTGTGGAATCATGTAGTATGCTTCTTTATGACTTATATCCAAAATAGATCTCCTAGAAATTGATAATCCTTGCTCCTGCTCATTCAATAATTTCTTGTTGTCAAACAATAAACTTTACACAATAAATGACAGTTGTAAAAAAAAATGAAAACTAGGCATAAAACTGACGACATTCCTAACCAGATCCAACCACTGCTACATAAAGAGACTTTAGAGAATGAATATAAAACATTGGTCATATTTTAACGAAAATTGTATTTATGCTAATCTTCAATTTATTCCATTACAGGCTTATTCTTGCTGTATGGTTTGCAAAATAACGGTGAAAATGTGCTGGTCATTGTATTTAAACTCTTTCCTTTATAACAAAGAGTTCTTTCATTGCTTTTGTATCCTTTGAACTGGCCCACCTAATTTGTTCCCACAATATGCCCAAGCATTTATGCTATACACAATTGTCCCAATGCAGGATGAGTTTCCAATGACAATTGTTTTGTGGAAGAGAAACAGTAAGGATATACTGTTAAACGAAGAAGGAACCAGAAATAATGCTCCAGCAAATAATTTAGCTCAAAGTTCTAATCCAACAACTCATAACCCGATATAACACAGTCAAATATTATAGAATCAATAAGCGAAGCCCTAAGAAATGAATATACGAAAGATTTTGATAACCCTGATTCAATATCTAATAATAATTGCTAGTGCCAAACTTCCAAGATAAAAAATTACAACAAATACTGTGCTGTATCAGATATACCTTAGTTTTTGAGGATCTCTTGATTTCATTAAGTTTACTCCAGCTACCAAAAGCTTCAAGAATCATATTTACATTAGAAACAGAAACATTCATATTCAGATCCTTTGTAAAAGACATGCGTATTTGTGATGATATGGCAGAAGAATTCTTGTCATATTGGTATCTGCAAAGCTCAAAGAAATTACATTAGTGCCAAGAAAATTCAAATCTAGTATACTAACAGAAAAAAATATGAAAGAAGCATGTGGAGTTCAACATATAAACATAATAAACTCCCAACAATCAAAAAATGATACTAGTTATCAGCCTGAAAATTTTATCCCTATAATCTAGTAGCATAAAGAAATTAAAAAATGAATTGTAATATCAAATTAATAAAGACAAAATCTCCATCGTGCATAATAAAAACAAATATAGAGACAAGACATCATAGTGTGTACACAATATTGGTAACATAGTTATTCCAAGAGAAGACAAGCGGTTATATAACAGTAATCTATTAGGAAAGCAACCACATAAGGGAAGGAAAGGAAAGTCCATTTGAAGGTCCACAATGCCAGTTTCCCTATTTGATCTGCAAGGAACGAAAGGTAGCTTACAACATATGAGACCGCCTCGTACTCCCAGTATGTAGAAGGCACCTCGAGGCATACAGACCTTACCCCCTACTAGATTTGAACTTGTGACCTCTCTTTAGAGAGCTGAAGTTCTTTGCCATTAGGCCAACTCAAGTGTGCATGGCCAACTCAGGTGTAAATAAAAGAGCAAATCAACAATTTGTATCAAGAATAGGAACATAATAGCAGTGTTCTATTGATAGTGATGGTGTTGTGCCATTAGTATATTGCCTCTAAAATGGGAAGGTGATTTTGGGGGTGATTTGCTCTGATTGGAGAAAAATAGATCATAAAAGGGAAGTGGTTGCACCATACACACAACTCCCAGTAATAGTTTCACAGCATACACTAACATCCCACAGTTCTTAGTATTTCAAAATGTTCTTTCTAAACAGGCCTCTATCGTAAGAAAAGAAGTCCACAAGGTACTCACCTCTGCTGCCAAAGTTTCTGTGTCTAGATTTGTGGGCTATGTTGGAGCTAGAAATTCTGCTAAGAAGACAAATGTTGTATTCAGATTGAAGAAGACATTGGTGTTTTTGCATTAATAGATAATGATGTTGTCAGTTTTTCTGGTTCAAGCCTTGCTACACACATATGACATTGGTGTTTTTTCATAATTTACAGCTTTTGTCTTCATCAGCTCCATAATTCCTTAAAGGGTCCTTCCCTCATAAGACTATTTGTTTTTAGTGCTTATGATTCAAGATTTAACTGTTTTAAGATTTAACCCATTGTTATGTTTACGTCTCTTTAGTGCTTGGTAATTAAGTTACTTGTTTGTAATATAGCACCCCTTTACCCTCGTTCTTTTCTATTAAAACTGAATGTACTTTCTGAGTCACGATGACATAATTTTGGTTATTTGAGGATGTTAATATAATTCCTTTCTTTCTTTCTTCTTTAAATATCAATGAAAGAAAAAAAGCTTCATTGTTATGACTGAGGAGTGTACCGAACTTAGGAACTTGGTTATCCTTCATATGTGTACATATCCCTTATAGCTCTGAGAATTCTTATTTCATTTGATTATTGATTCTTGTGGGACTTTACTCATGGTTTTTAAAATTCATCTCAAGATGATCTCCATGAGTAGTCATTACCCCAAGGACATTTTCCCTCGTTTTTTTTTAAATAATCACGAGGCAAGGGGACCCACTTACCACACAAGCACCGTAAGCATTTTTTAGTAGTGGGGAGGGCAGGTGAATGTAATCCACCACTTTGGGCATCACACCCTCTAGCTTATTTCCCTATTTCTTATTCCATGTCTAATGATTACCTATTTGTAATGATTCTTCTGCCAATTTTGTCCCCTAAATTTTTCAATTCATTTACTACTTTATTTCCAATACTCTAATTTAGATTCTTGTGATCTCGTTTCCTATTTTCAATTCTCTAATTATACATGCTGCTCACTTGTAATCATTTGTAGAGTTAATTCTCTAATTAGTCCTTAGGCAGGGCACCTATAAGTCGTCATATGAAGATTGTTACCTAGGAGACGCTTGCAAATGCTTTTGTACGATGGTACATATGCAACCATCATCATAGGACGTGATAAGATTGAGGATAGTTTAGACAATTGCTATGATTCTTACAAATATTTACTAAAATTAGTTTTCGACTAAAAAGTGAAGATGGGTTGGATGGAGTACCATATTAGTGATGCCTTATTTTGGTAATGAACATTGAGGATTGCTTGTCCTCTAGAACATGGTTTGATGACAATGTTCCCCTATCTTATACCCACTGTGAATTGTTGATACTTTGTAGATTGGGGCCAAGTATTGCTTATGCGTACACAACACTACTAATAGTTGGGTGGCAAGGTAAGCTTTTAGGGCATTACATGCACCAAAATATGTCAATCCAAAAGCAGGGTTTGGGGTGAAGGTCCTTCAGTTGATATGTTAGCATCCTCCTCTTTGGTACTAATATTGCTTTAAGGTCCTTGTGTGTTGGTCCCTCTTGTGATTATTACCAATGTACATGAGTCAAGTCATAGGAGAAATTAATACTCCAAGGGAAATTGGTCATCAAAGGATGAATTGAATATTAAATACTACAGACCACTAAAATCACAAAATAATAAAATATTTAAATAATGTTGCACTATGCAAACTCCAATTATGTAAAAATTAATAAATATTGAGTGTGTGATTATCCCACAGTGGTAATAATTGTGAGACAACATAGGATTATAAGGCATTGAATGCACCAAAAAAAATTCCAATCTAGAAGAAGGCTTTGGGATGGAATTACTCGATTTGATAAGTTAGCTCCCTCCTCTTCAATACTAACATTGCTTAGACTCTAGAGGTGCTTATGTGCTTTGTGGCCCCTCCCTTGTGATTATTACCAATTTACACAAGAAAAGGAGGTCATAGAAGAAATTACTCATGGGAAAAGGTCAAAGGATGTGTCATGTCCCCTTTTTCAAATAAAATAAAAATATAATAAAGTTAATATTTTAAGTTGTTTAAGTGACTTACTTTTTATTTTATAAAAAAAAAATGACAACTTAATATTACTTTATTTTTATTAGAAATAAAAGAAAATGGTAAAAGTGAAAAGTATAACCCTAACCCTATAAGTGACAATTGAGTCTACATATTGACAGTCCTCATTATAAATCATTCAATTTTTACTATCAATATTTCTCAATTGATTGAGCCTTCCAGTTCATCAGTTTTCAGCAGAAGGGCAAAAACCCTTATAGTTGGAACGAATTGTGGGAACAAAAACCCTCACCATTTGGATTTAGGTTTGAGGACAAAACCCCTCAACTCCAATGAGGTGATTCCATCCAGGAATCACAATTGTACTTGCAAATCAAAATCAAATTCCAATTTCAGTGTGATTGAAGATTATTATCAATTTTCAGGTTTTTGTGAGGATTTGGAGTATTTTAATCAATGTTGTGCATCCTTGGGAAGATGTCGTACCTCATCTAGAACCGACATTCATTGCTTTGGACCCTGTTGCTGCCATACCAGTCAAAAAGCATCCCTAGACTGCTGCATTGGGGTTTCATGTATAGCTGGGGTTATTGCATTGGGGTTTAAGTGACCAGTTAAGTCTAATTTGTGCAAATCAAAGTGGGTGTTGTGGCCTTTACTTCCAGCTATAACCTTACTTCTAGCTTCATTTGTTGCTCATTGTTGCATGTAATTATTTTACGGAGGTTTATTCAAGTAAATTTTTTGTGTTTTGGCCTTGTGATGCAAAATAAATGTAAGGATTCTATTACATAAATCTATTATGGTTTAGATTGCTTCATTATTAGAATTTTGTATGCTTTCATCTTAATACAATAAGGGTTTCAATGAAGTTTAAATTAGGTGTTCAATATCACTATTGCATGTGGGATGTTTTAGTATTTGTTTGATATCCAGTATTGAAAAGGAATTACAAAAAAATTCAAAGTTGATAAATTATCTAGAAAAGAATATCACAGTGGTATCAAAGCTAGTAATCTTTTCAGTCTGTTAGGAAGAATTAATATTTTGCAAAAATTATATGATACATAACCTGTGAATCATGGAGTTAATGAGTAAAGATGATTTGGAAATAAAGCTTTGCAGAGCAGGGAGGAAACTTGAGTAGCTGCCTCATTCAAAAAATGTTCTTAGTATTTTGGAGGAAGTGAAAAACTGTTTGTTATGGGTAGTGAATCCATTGATGACTCATTTGGCTAAGCCCAAGCTTTTGAGACACCCAAATCTAGAATCATGCAAAAAATATTGTTGCCTCAATGCAAACAATTATGACATTGATTTTGAATGAGTGATGATATTTTCCAGCCATTCCTATCAGTTTTATTGACTAATGTGAGAAAAGATGTGTTGTAAGTTTCACTAGCAATGTGTGCACTAGCTAAAGGTGTGGTTGATCAATGTGAATAAAAGTTGAAGCCATACTTGACAACAGAAACGATAGGTGAATTGAACAAGAACTCTTAGAAAGATAGCAACAAAAATGATCTTAGAAGACAAAAAATTTGCTTCTCATACAAAGAACCTTGGGAGCCAAGCCACATTTGTCTAGGCAACGGACATGAAGAAGTGTTGCCAAATGAAGAACCAGAAAAAGAGCAAACAAAGAAAGTAGAGTAGAAGATGGAAGAGCTACAACTACTGATAACAAAAGAGAAAGAGGTGCAAGTCCTAATA
The DNA here is from genome assembly GCA_037957365.1 of Torreya grandis. Taxonomy (NCBI): domain Eukaryota; kingdom Viridiplantae; phylum Streptophyta; class Pinopsida; order Cupressales; family Taxaceae; genus Torreya; species Torreya grandis. The sequence continues at coordinate 1,302,126 of JARHVA010000798.1, forward strand.
GAGTTGGATGGTACAAAGAGGCTCATTGAAGATCTAACTAGTTTATAGAGTGCTCAAACTAAGGTGGAGAACAACACTCTGGGTGAGGTAAATGTTGCTAGCACTAGGCATATAGTCATTCTTGCAAATTTGCAAATAGCAACGAGTACATTGGAAACAATGAAATAGAATATTTGCGTGTGATTAAAGATAAGGATGTGGTCATCAGAATTGCAGAAGAGGCCTTAACTGCATCTAAAAAAATGCAGAAAATGGTTGATGCCCTCACTATGAAGTTTAGCTCAGTCTCTTCTTCACTTCATAAGACAAAAGAACTACAAATTGTTGCAACAGTTTTCAATGAGATGAATGGAGAGAACATTTTCCATGAAGAACAATTTCCAGGGAAGCTAGAAGATGTAAATTCAAAGTTGAGCATAACTGAGACTGTTAGATAAGCATCACAAGTAGGAATGGAAGCAACAAAAAGTTTGGTTTGCGACCCTGGTATTTGCAAGACAGTTTAGGGATTGTTTGAGGATAAACAATCTTTGGGAGGGCAGACTGTCAGTCCCCTTTTTCAAATAAATTAAAAAAACAATAAAGTTAATATTTTAACTTGTTTAAGTGACCTAATTTTTATTTTATTAAAAAAAGTGACAACTTACAATTACTTTATTAAAATTAGAAATAAAAGAAAAGGGTAAAAGTGAAAAGTATAACCCTAACCCTACAAGTGACAATTGAGACTATATATTGAGAGTTCTCATTGTAAATCATTTAATTTTTATTATCAATATTTATCAATTGATTGAGCCTTCCAGGTCATCAGTTTTCAACATAAGGACAAAAACCCTTATCGTTGGAATGAATTGTGAGGACGCAAACCCTCACCCTTCGGATTTAGGTTTGAGAATGAAAACCCTCTACTCCATTGAGGTCATTCCATCTAGGAATCATAATTGTGCTTGCAAATCAGGATCAAATTCCAATTTCAGTGTGATTGAGGATTATTATCAATTTGTAATTTTTGTGAGGATTTGGAGTATTTTAATCACTGTTGTGCATCCTTGAGATGCTGTCGTTCCTCATTTGGAACTGCAATTCATTGCTTTGGAGCCTGTTGCTGCCATACTAGTCAGAAAACAACCCTAGCCTGCTGTGTTGGTTTTTATGTGACCAACTAAGTCTAATTTGTGCAAATCAAAGTGGTTTTAGTGTTCTTTACTTCCATCTGTAACCTTACTTCAAGCTTCATTTGTTGATCATTGTTGCATGTAATTATTTTACAGAGGTTTATTCAAGCAAGAGTTTTGTCTTTTGGTCTTGTGATGCAAAATAAATGTAAAGATTTTATTGTAGCATTCTATTATGGTTTAGATTACTTCATTATCACAATTTTGTATGCTTTCATCTCAATAAAATAAGGGTTTCAGTGAAGTTTCAATTAGATTTTCTATATCAATATTTGTTTGATATCCAATATTGAAAAGGAATCATAGAAACTTTAGAGTTGATAAATTATCCAGAAAGGGACATTACGAGATGACTAAAGTACTAACCGCTACATGAAGTTAACATCCCACAGTTAAAAAATATTAAAATATATAAATTATATTAATGACCTATTGGCCATTATTGGCCCACATATGAAGCTCATCCATGGTTTGATGAAACATTGGGTCAAAGGCTTAGAAATAGATCCAGCAGCAATGTTCAAAAGCAAGACTGCAAGCCAAAGGGCTCGTGCAAAGTTTGTGCAAAGTTCGTTTATTCGTCTAAGTCCTTGTTATTCTTCAGGGCTTTGAAAGAGCTAAGTGTGTTTCTTCCCTCGGGCTTTTCTTTGGTTTAAACTCCATGGTTTTCCTTCGGAAAAATTGTCCACACAATTTTCCGAAGAAATGTTTTTCTTTTCGGCCAAATGTTCTTTTCAGGATTTTTGTTTCCAACGAAGTAATGAAATTCTTTAAGACAATTTGTCCGAAAGAAAGGTTCCGAAGAAATGAACTCGTCAAGCAAGTTGCCCTATACAACTTTCCCGAAGGGTTCTTTCTTAGGAAAGTGGACCAAAACAATATTTCCGAAGTGTACTTTCTCTATGCAAAGAGCCAAACACTTTTTCGAAAGACCATTTCAAGGATTCCGAGAGTAGCTTTCAAAGATTCTGAAGGGTATGTTCTTTTCGAAAGGACCATTTGCAGAAAGCTCAAAGGGTCTCTTGCCCTTCAGGAAAGTCCTTTGCAAAAAGTCCGAAAGACAATTTTGGAAAGGTTCCGAAGGAAATAAGCAAAGAAAATGTTCCGGGGAAAATAAGCCCGGAAAAATTATCATTGGCAATGGGGGCACTTACAAAAGTTCGGGTCCTTTGCAAAAGGCCCAGGGCTATTACTTAAGGGCTTGTTCACTTTTCCAGAGGACCTTTGCAATATTTTCGAAGGTCTCAAGCAAAAAGTCTGAAGGGTATGTTACCCTTCAAGAGGTGCCATTTAACAAAGCCCGAAGGGTCTCTTGCCCTTCGGGAAAGTCCTTTTCAAGAAACCTGAAGGGCTCTTTCCCTTCAGGAAGGTTCATTTTCAAAAATCTGAGAGGTACTTTACAAAAGCCCAAGGAAAAAGAGCTCGAAAGGATGTCGAAGGCAATGCCCAAAACGAAAGTCTGAAGAAATTGGTGACGGGCCCTCAAATGTCAAAATTGAGCCCTTGCAAGTAGCCGTTGGCATTTAAAGGACCAAAAGGAGCTGTGCAACCTATGGACTCAAACCGACATAAATAAGATACATTCGGGAAAACCAATGTCTTGAGATTGGTTTTCCATCTATAGGGAAGATCTTGTTCGGGTTTCAAGACAAGAGCTGGTAGGTGAAGATAATGGGGAGACCTCGTCCTTCGACATGGCCATCATCTCCGACCAACAGCCGACAAGTGTAGAGGCAGCATGGCTCAATCAAGTTTATAGGTGTAAGAATTTTGTCCTCATACATAAACAGGCAAGTGGAGGATGGCGTGGAGATGAAAGATAAAGATCAAGCAATTAGAAAAGATAGCTCAGGCATTTAAGACGTTCCTGGACTTTTCCTTCTTAGTGGACCATGACATCGTCGTCCTCAACAAGTTTTGTCTTCTAGTGCATTTCTCGACCAATGAGAGGGCTAGAAGACTTTTAAAGCTAATGGCGGTTATTTCGTTGAAGAAGGATTAGTTTTAATTAACCCAAGTGTGGGTGAGAATTCATGGAGGGTGGTTGGGTCTCATTTATTGATTTCTGTTTACTCGCCTCTTCTCTTTGGGTCTTAACCTTTTCTATATATGTCTCGATTCTTTTCAAAAGACGATATCTTCATTTTGACAAGGAAGAACCCTGTCAAAAATTTGTAAGATAGACCTTTTGAAGCAATAAAGATTATTTTTACCTATCTCTTGTCTGAAAATTGTGTTTATCAAGCTTGTGCATGATCGCCTTGTGAAGTGTTCTTCCATGTCCCTTGTCCTCCCTTCTTACCTATTTTCAGGTATTTTCAGGTTAGTTGCAGGTCTGAACTTGAACTTTTTCTACTATTAATGGACACTTGGTGTGAATTTCAAAATTCCTCTCTGCTTCATATATGGCTTAGTGAGCCTAGTTTATGAAACACTGATGCAAATTAATTGGTTGTGAGGTTGTGTAAGCAGAATCATCTTATCCTGAAGTAGTGTTCATTTCATGCTTATGTAGGTCACTCTCTATTTGGTGCATCACCTTTCTTAGTTCAGTTTTTCCTTTTTTATGTTACCTTTCTCTCCCTTTTCCTTGTCAACAATAGGTTTTAGTGTGTGGGAACAACTAAAGTGAAGCATCTGAGGAGCTAGCCTCATTAAAAAGCTTAGAGGTTCAACCTCACTACAGAATACCCACAGCCTAAGGTTGCTCCAATTTTGTAGCTAAGAGTGAGAGAGCTTGAAAAACTCTCCCACAAGGGTGCAATTCTATGCTACAACAGTTTCTGGCACACTCGATGGGACCTTTTCAAGAAAGATTGGTCAAATTCGATGCTAGTTTGATCAATTCGCAACGGTTGTAGATTTCATTTTTCAATATCTGGCGACTCCAAAGAACACTCAACAATCTGGTGGTAAAGCAGTAACTATCTTTCATGCCAAAGGTGACTACAAGATCAACTTCTACAGGTATTCCTTTTGAGTTTGTTGAATTACCTTTAAACTCAGCAAGAAGGTTAAGGTTCGCCCATACTCACCCTTACGTAAGAAACTACTTTCCTAAACCAGTCATAAGGTATATCTATGTGAGAAGATCCTTGTTAGCCCCTCTTGCTACCATGATTCCCCAAAGGGCTTTTGTGGGTTTCAGTAGCCAAAGTCCTTTGAATTTATCACAATATGACCCTATGTCAGTAGCAGCCCTCAAAAGCGTCTCGTATTACACAGGAGACCAAGCTGTAACTCCTACTGAACACATAACAAACATAGCCAATTTTTGCAACATCCATAATGCCACAGTAGAAAACATAGTTGTTAAGATATTGGTTGTATCCTTCAAGGGAAAGGCATTAGATTGGTATAGAGGTCTAGCTCCTAACTCTATCCAATCATGGGATCAGCTGGGAACAACTTTGTGTAAGAGGTTTGCAAATAAGAGTGATCATTTGTCACTTGTAGAATAGTTGACCACAATCAAAAGAGCTCCCCATGAAGCCATGCAAGACTTCAATACGAGATTTCAAAAAGCTTGGGACAGAATTCCAACCGCTATTAGACCATCCCCAAACTTCGCCTTCTTATATTATTTAAAGGCTCTACACAGTGATATAGTTGTAATGATCCAATCCATGGGAGGGGACATATTGTCAAACGCTTATGAGGTGGCTATTAAAGCAGAAAATTGCCTAGTTCAGGATGGCAAGCTTACTCCTAGACCCCCAATGCCCCTTTTCCCTGAGATCAGACCACCTCCTAAAGTTATTCCTCCACTTGATGTTATCCTTCCAACCCCAACTACTGTTGTTGTGCCTTCACCGAAGCAAGAGAATGCCTCCACTAGTGGATCCAAAGACTCCCAAGAGCAAAAGAACTGCTTGGAACTTAAGAGCATGCTCCAATCCTTGGGGAATGATGTGGTCAATGTCAAGAGGCACCAAGCTTACAACAAGCCATATCAAGCTCCATATCAGTCGTAGCAGCAACCTTATCAAGCAAATAGGCCACCCTACAAAGGAGATTTCCAAGGATAGGGGCAACCAAATTATGCTAGACAACAAAATTATAATCTAAATGTTGCAGGCCCTTCCAATTCCTAGGTTCCAGTTCAGAACAATATGGCTCAAGAGGCTGAAGGGACAATGCCTTGGAATCAATCTTTTGGGCAATCCATTGTCCCAACTAATGGTTCTAACCAGGGTTTCAATGACCAATGGCAGTAGGTTGTTGCTTATGGGTACAATCAAACTCTTATGACTCAAAGCACGAAGATCCCCATGATGACAAAGCCAAAGCAACCTCCACAAGAGCAAAGACCGGATCAGGGATCAAACCAGCTGGAAGCTACAATAATTATTAGCAAGCAGGAAGAGTGTTATGCATCCGATCAGCAGGCCATCCCCAGTCTGGCTCATGTCCCAGTCTCAGCAAACACAAGATTCAAAAGAAGGAATATGGGTGACAACCAGGAAGCTTTCAAAGAACCTCTTGTCACCGCTCTTTCATTGACCAAGCCAGCAACAGTGACTCCCAAGGCACAAGCAAAGGTTAGCAATACACCAATCAACATTGTTGAGCAAATGAAGAAATCCAGCGTGAGCGTACCAATGTGGGACATGCTTTCCATGCCCGGTCAAGTGGATACCCTTCAAGAAGGCTTGTCCAAGATAATTGCTACAACAACTGTAGGTAGACAACCAAGCAAAGAAACTGAGGTCCTCACTAATGCAACCCAAGGTCCTATGGGAGAAGGGTCAAGTAAAGTGGTCAAGCCTCCTCCATTCTACATTTCATTAATTGTCGATGATTCCTTGGTGCACAATTGCTTGGTAGATAGTGGGGCTAGCACTTCATTAATGCCAAAATCAATAGCAAACCAACTTGGTTTAAAGTATGAACCCCAATCCAAAGGAATTTTGCAGCTTGATGGATCTTCCACTAAATCAGCTAGTATTATCAAAGGTCTCAGCCTAACCCTGCATGCTTGTCCTAGTGTTTTAGTGGCTCAAGATGTGTTGATTCTAGAGGTGCCTCCTCGTTTTGCCCTATGCTTATCTAGAGAATTCACAGCACAGATAGGAGGCTATCTCGCAGCAGATTGGTCATACATGGCATTCAGAACTAGGTATGGGACGAAAGTATCAATCAACACTGAACCCATGGCACACTTTCACATTGAACCCCATCAGCCAGATAGCATAAACCTCAATTGTACTATCCTTGATGAGGATGAGTTTACAATTGGTCATGAGTTGAACACTTGTCTTGAAGAAATTCTAGATTTATTCTTGGATGAGCTATGGGGGGATAATCAATTTCTCAACCCTTTAAAAGGAGTTGAAGAAAGAGACATGGGTGTCTATTTGCTACATGAAGAAAATCAACTCATGCCTTCCCTCACTGGACCTAAAGATGACCTCAATGGTATGTGGAAGTTGTTCTTTGATGGTTCAAGGAGCAAGAATGGAGTAGGTGCAGGGGCAATGTTGGTTTCCCCTTCAGGTAATAAGCTTTTCTCTTCCTATAGGTTCCATTTTAGTTGCTCTTCAAATGCAATTAAATATGAAGGCTTAATCCATGGCCTTCAATGGGCCATTAAGAAAGAAATCAAGCAGCTACAAACATATGGGGACAATGAGCTCATAGTAAACCAAGTTAGGGACCTGAACATTACGAAAAATCCTTTGATGAGGTCCTACAAAAACAAAGTGTGGGACCTAATTGAAGATTTTGAAGCCTTTGACATTCAAGCTGTCCAAAGAAATCAGAACCAGCACGCTGACAGGTTGGCAGCCGTGGGAGCTCAGTTTGACAATCCGAGTGAGCTAAAAGAAGCCAAGGTTCAGCCACACGTCAAGGTGGTGGTGAGGCCATCAGTGCCAGACAACGAGGCCCATTGACAAGTTTTTGAAAATGACAAATTGCTTGTTTCTTACATCAAGAAGCTGAGTTCTCCGCCAACCAAGAGAAGTTTCAACACCAATATGACGATCAAATTGTTTAATTGAAATCTAACAAGCTCCCTAAAGGGCTGGTCACCCTTGAACGCCTTTTCCATGAAGGAGACCATATGAGGAAAGACAAGGCAGTAATATCAACTGATGAAGAAAACTATGAGAGAGTCCTCATCTTCAAGGACAAGCTTCTCAAGCTTAGGAAAGTAAGTAGCAAATCTGAAAGGCATGTCTTCATTGAACTTTGTAAAGAGTTTTCAGACATTTTTGCTTGGGAGTATAGCAATCTAAGAGGCTTTGGTCCAAAGTTGGCCCAGCATACTATAGCGCTGGAGGTGAATACTAAGCCTGTGAGGCAAAAACAGAGACCCGTTGACCCCAAAATAGAAGAGCTTATGAGGAAAGAGTTAACCAAGTTGATTGAATCCAAGATTATCTTTCCCATCAAACACTCATCATGGGTAGCCAATTTGGTGCCTATAAAGAAGAACGGTGAGATCCGTTTGTGTGTTGACTTCAGAGATCTGAATAGGGACTCCTTGAAGGACTATTACCCTCTACCATCCATGGAGCAACTACTTCAAATGCTTGCAAGTTCAGAACATTTTTCTCTTTTGGATGGGTACTCGGGATACAACCAGGTCTTGGTGAAAGAGGAAGATCAATACAAGACTGCCTTCACCACCAAGTGGGGCACGTATTGTTCTCAAAAAATGCCTTTTGGCTTATCAAATGCTGGGGCCACTTTTCAAAGGGCAATGGACATGGCTTTCCAAGGGCTGCTAAATCAAATGGTGCTGGGCTACTTAGATGACATCACAGTTTTCTCCAAGGATGCCAACGAGCACATGGACCACCTAAGGTCGATATTTGAGAGATGCAGAGAGTATGAAATCTCTTTGAATCCCAAGAAATGTGTTTGTTGTGCATCAAGGTAAGTTGTTGGGCCATGTTTCAAAACAAGGATTAGCTTTGATCCTAATAGAATGAGTGCCATCTTGGTCTTATCCTTATCCAAGCATAAGAAGGGACTCCAAAGTTTCCTTGGGAAAATAAACTTTGTGAGGAGGTTTATACCTGGTTTTGCAAAATTGGCCAAACCCATCACTACTATGCTTAAGAAGAACCAGGCATTCACTTGGTCAAATGAAGGTAAATCAACATTTGAGTCTATCAAGCAGGCCATTGCCTAAGAACCCACACTCATGAACCCTGATTTCTCAAGAGATTTCTTATTGTATGCCTTTGCCAATATTGATAATATATCAACTATGCTGATACAAAAAAATGGTGAAGGAGGTGAACAGCCAATAACTTTTTTCAATCAAGGGCTGGAAGCATATGAGGTGAGGTATACTTTCATAGAAAAAAAGTACTTGTAGCGGTAAGAAGCCTTAAAAAGTTCAGGTCCATGCTCTCCAATAGCAAAATCTATATCATGGTGTCTCATCTTGGAGTGAGAGATTTCCTTCTTAACAAAGACTTGAATGCAAAGACGGTTGGTTAGATTACCAAGGTCATGGAGAATGATGTAGAGATCAAGGTCACTAAGCTAGTGAACGGCAAAGGTTTGTGTGAGCACATGGTTGATGACCTTAATGAAAACAAAGAGGTTATTTTGGTAGCAGAAGATAACTCACAGACGGATGCACTCCTACCTCACATTAGTTGGCTCTAGGAAATGACACGTTTCTTGATGACAGGTGAGTGTCCATAAGGTATGGATAGAGCAAAGAGAAGGTATTTTAGACTTCAGTTCATACCTTATGCATTGATTCGTGAAGTTTTATTTAGAAAGGACCTCAATGGAGTGCTCTTAAGATGTATGGATGGTAACCAGGTGACCAAGCTTTTGGAGCATTTCCATGATGGACCTGCGGGAGGCCATTTTGCTCCAAGGACCACAGCAACAAAGATAATGAGGGCAGGGTATTACTGACCCAACCTTTTCAAAGATGCTTATGCATGGGTGAGAAAGTGTCAGAAATGTGCCCTCTTTACAGGTAAGCAAAGATTGGCAGTGCTTCCTCTCAACCCAATTCAAGTAAAGCAACCCTTCATGCAATGGGGGCTAGATTTCATAGGAATGATCAACCCTCCATCAAGTGCGGGGCATAAGTGGGTGCTTAGTGCAACCGACTATTTCACCAGGTGGGTGGAAGCCATTGCATTGAAAGAAGCTAATGAAAGTGCAGTCTTAGACTTCTATGACAGCATCGTGAACAGGTTTGGTATTCCATCCACTATCATTTTTGATAATGCACTAACATTCCTCAGTCTGAAAACAGTGAATGGGCTCTCAAGATGGGCATCTACCTCAGCACCTCTTCCAACTATTATCCTCAAAGAAATGGACTGGCTGAGTCCACAAACAAGAATTTGCTGAAAATCATCAAGACTATGGAGGAGAACCAAAGAGTGTGGCACACCAAACTAAAGATAGCTTGTGGACTGATAGGGTAACTCCTAAAGCTGTTGTTGGCAATTCTCCATATGTTTTAGTATATGGAAGGGAGGCTAAGTTGCCCATTTCTCTTGAGCTACCTGCATTAAAGCTTGCCCATCAGCTGGAGCTGCTGGAAGATGAACCCATGAATGTGAGGTTGGCAAAACTCATGGAGCTTGAAGAAACAAGAGACCTTGCAATGAAGACACTACAGTCACATCAAGCCCAAGTCAAGAGAGCTTTTGACAAGAGAGCCATAGCAAGGGATTTCAGAGAAGGGGATCTAGTCCTTAAATGGGATTCAAATAAGGCCAAGCCAGGAAATCATACCAAATTTGACAACATGTGGAGTGGTCTTTATTTGATCCACAGGTGCAAACAACATAATGCTTTCCAACTGGCCCAACTGGATGGAGAGGTATTGCCCATCCCAGTCAATGGGATTCATTAAAGCCGTGTTATTAGAAGAGTTTGCAGCCATTGTATATATTGTACATTTTGTATAGCTTTTCATGTTTTTCTCTAAGTGCCTTGTGCACATCCTTTTCGATAGTGTGTTTCCCTTCCCTAAGTGCTTTGGGCACAGTTTTGTTTTGTTCTGGTTGTCCTTATTGCTTCAAAGGGAGGTTCTGATTCAATGAAAAAGTGACTTGACTCCATGCCCAATGGATGGGTTTAACGAGGCAACATGGTCTAAGTTCTCTTGCATTGACAGGCATGCAACCCTTGTGAGCCACCAAAGATGTTGGCCATTTTTGGCCGCATATGAAGCAATTGCATGGTTTGATGAAACATTGGGTCAAAGACTTAGAAACAGATCCAACAGCAATGTTCAAAAGCAACCCTGCAAGCCAAAGGGCTAAGTGCAAAGTTTGTGCAAAAGTTTGTTTATTCGGCTAAGTCCTTGTTCATTCTTCAAGGATTTGAAAGAGCTAAGTGTGTTTCTTCCCTCGGGCTTTTCTTTAGTTTAAACTTCATGGTTTTCCTTCGAAAAAATTGTCCACACAATTTTTCGAATGAATGTTTTTCTTTTCGGCCAGATGTTCTTTTCAGGGTTTTCATTTCCGGCTAAGTAATGAAATTCTTTCGGACAATTTGTCCGAAAGAAAGGTTTCGAAGAAATGAACTCGTCAAGCAAGTTGCCCTATACAACTTTCGCGAAAGGTTCTTTTCTCGAGAAAGTGGACCAAACCAATATTTCTGAATGGTACTCTCTCCGCAAAGAGCCAAACACTTTTTCAAAAGACCATTTCAGAGGTTCCGAGAGTAGCTTTCAAAGATTCTAAAGGGTATGTTCTTTTCGAAAGGACCATTTGCAGAAAGCTCGAAGGGTCTCTTGCCCTTCGGGAAAGTCCTTTGCAAAAAGCCTGAAAGGCAATTTTGTAAAGGTTCCAAAAGAAATAAGCAAAGAAAATGTTTCGAGGAAAATAAGCATGGGAAAATTATCATCAGCAGTGGGGGCACATACAAAAATCCGGGTCCTTTGCAAAAGGCCCGAGTCTATTACTTAAGGGCTTGTTCACTTTTCCAGAGGACCATTGCAATATTTCTGAAGGTCTCAAGTAAAAAGTTCGAAGGGTATGTTACCCTTCGGGAGGTGCCATTTAACAAAGCCCGAAGGGTCTCTTGCCCTTCAGGAAAGTCCTTTTCAAGAAACCCGAAGGGCTCTTTCCCTTCGGGAAGGTTCATTTTCAAAAATTCGAGGGGTACTTTACAAAATCCCGAGGAAAAAGAGCCCGAAAGGATGTCGAAGACAATGCCCGAAACGAAAGTCCAAAGAAATTGGTGACGGGTCCGCAAACGTCAAGATTGAGCCCTTGCAAGTAGCCATTGGCATTTAAAAGACCAGAAGGAGCTGCGCAACCTATGGACTCGCACCGACATAAATAAAATAAATTCGGGAAAACCAATGTCCTTAGATTGGTTTTCCATCTATAGGGAAGATCTGGTCCGGGTTTCAAGGCAAGAGCTGGTAGGTGAAGATAATGGGGAGTCCTCTTCCTTCGACATGGCCATCATCTCCGACCAACAGCCGACAAGTATAGAGGCAGCATGGCTCAGTAAGGTTTATAGGTGTAAGAATTTTGTCCTCATGCGTAAGCAAACAAGTGGAGAATGGCATGGAGATGAAAGATAAAGATCAAGAAATTAGAAAAGATAGCTCGAGCATTTAAGATGTTCCTGTACTTTTCCTTCTTAAATGAACCATGGCATCGTCATCCTCAACAAGTTTTGTCTTCTAATGCATTTCTCAACCAATGAGAGGGCCAGAAGACTTTTGGAGCTAATGGCGGTTTTTTCGTTGAAGAAAGATTAGTTCTAATTAACCCAAGTGTGGGTGAGAGTTCATGGAGGGTGGATGGGTCTCATTTATTGATTTTTGTTTGCTCGCCTCTTCTCTTTGGGTCTTCCTCTTTTCTATATATGTCTCGATTCTTTTCAAAAGAAGATATCCTCATTTTGACAAGGAAGAACCCTGTCAAAAATTTGTAAGAAAGACCTTTTGAAGCAATAAAAATTATTTTTACCTATCTCTTGTCTGAAAATCGTGTTTAGCAAGCTTGTGCATGGCCTTGTGAAGAAGTGTTCTTCCATGTCCCTTGTCCTCCCTTCTTACCTATTTTTAAGTATTTTCAGATTAGTTGCAGGTCTGAACTTGAGCTTTTTCTATCATTAATGGACGCTTGATGTGAATTTCAAAATTCCTCTCTGCTTCATATATGGCTTAGTGAGCCTTGTTTATGAAACACTAATGCAAATTAACCAGTAGTGAGGTTGTGTAAGCAGAATCATCTTATGCTAAATTAGTGTTCATTTCATGCTTATGTGGGTCACTCTCTATTTGGTGCATCACCTTTCTTAATTCAATTTTTCCTTTTTTATGTTACCTTTCTCTCCTTTTTCCTTGGTCAACAATAGGTTTTAGTGTGTGGGAACAACTAAAGTGAAGCATCTAAGGAGCTAGCCTCATTAAAAAGCCTAGAGGTTCAACCTCACTACAGGATACCCACACCCTGAGGTTGCTCCAATTTTGTAGCTAGGAGTGAGAGAGCTTGAAAAACTCTCTCACAAGGGTGCAATTCCACACTACAACATGACCAGTGTAGGTCAATGAGACTCAAGAAATACCTTTAGTTACATTAGAAAAATACTAGGGTAATAAGATCCTAGGCTATGAAAAGTAACCAAAAACTAAGCACTAAAGAAATGTAAACAAATATAGAGGGTGGAGCTATAGCTTGTAAAATATTATACATTGGAGCAAGATATACGTGCATTTAAAGACCCCAACTTGGGTCTCCAAATCTTGGACACAAAGGACAGTGGGTTTAATGATAGTCTCACAAAGATGCATCTTTGTAGTGATATCATGGAAATGCATATAAATGCACCAATGGTCTAAAAATGAATGGAAGGCAGGTCTGTCACATAGCCAACATTGAGAAGCAGGCTGAAAAATAACACAGACTTGTAAAATGCACTCTGAAGTATGCATAGGATATTGTGAACTTTGAATACTCAGCTTTGTATAGAGAGAGCATCTTTGGAAGTATTAAAGATTATAACCTTAGTTTTTCTAAGGTTAACCACCAGCTGTCAAAGCTCACAAAACTGAGAAAAAGCATCCAATTGTCTCTACAGACCCTTGGGAGAATGAGCAAGGAGGACCACAACATCAGCAAAAAACAGCATAGCAATCAAAACATGGATAAAGCTACAACCATCATCCACATGAGCGTGCTGCCTAATGAAACGTTCAAGCTCATCTAAATAGAGAGATTCCACGAGTGAGCGCACTGTTATTTGACTCCAACAACAATCTTGACACAATCAGAGAGTCTGCAAACAGTCCGAAACAGTTCAATAACTCTCATAGAGCCTCGTCACACCAATAATAAAGCACCCTGAATTGCCAATGCCATGTAAATCTAGAAAAAGTGGTTGTGCGCCATGTTGAAGGCCTTCCGAAAGTCTATGAAGCAATAAAATACTTTAGAAGGTCTCTGCAAACCTCCTCAATGATAGCTTGAAGAGTAAAAAATTCATCAATAGTCTGCAACTCTCTCTTGAAACTTCCATCTTGCTCTGAAATTGCCCGAAACTCCAACTGCTTAGAAAGCTTCAAGTCCAACACTGGCATAAAGTAGGAAAATATGTGCTCAATCATGATTTCCCTATAGTTATTTGACTCTGAGCTATATCAAGATTTGTGAATATGGTGAATAGTGTGCTGTGACCAAGAGAGAAAACTATCTAATCAAATATATTTGAGATAGGTAAAACAAGTGATTCAATGGCATATTTGGGAAACTCCACCTAAAGTGCTTCACAATCAGTCATTTTGCTAACACATAACTTTCAAATGGATCTCCTAATATCTCCAAGGAAAATTTATGACAGGAAGTTCGAGGTAAGGAGACCTGGGCAATGGGCCAATCTAAAATATCATAAGGAGAATCAGCATTGGAGACCCATGTCTGGAGGGGGCTTTCCTCAGAAGGAGTATGCAAGAAGACCTTAGGAGAGTTAAAGAGGGCATCATGAAGTTTGCAAGTTGCATCACATAGAAGAAAAAATCTCATGTTTATTACATTGGGAAAAGACAATGATACCCTATGAGTGGAGATGGAGGCAGGATCATGGACAAGGAGCATCACAGTAAAACAATAGAGACCATTATGGAAATAGTAGAAATTCAAATGAATACACCTATATTAGTTCTTCATGGGTTTGTGTCATACTGAAAAAATATATTTATGCAAGAAAGACTATCATAACATTGTGGTAAACACTCTGCAGAAAATATGAAGGAAATAATAGGCTAGTCACAAGTAAAATGAAAACCATCTATTTCATTACGGAAAAGCAGGGAAGGTAACCCTCTAATTGGTGCATATGATAGCTCAAAATGCAAAAAGGAATCTAACGAGGGGCAAACAAGATAAATAAAGATGTAAAGAACTTAACAGATAGAAGCTTACCTTACAAATCCATCCACAGGTTCAATGAGAGGTTCCCAAACATCATGTTTTTCATTGTATGATCTTGTCACTAGTGACAAATTTACTGTTGAATTTAAGCAATCAAGTCTTCCATGTAAACTGAACATGATCCCAGTCAAAGCAATGTTTAACAATGGAACCATCTACACGGACAGAGTCATGAAAAAAAATGTCAGTGGCTGAACCAATTATGTGGTACTAAGTTACTAACCATCATCATACATTTCAAAACTATATTGCTTTAAGATTTACGTAGCCATTTCTATCACTAATTATATGAGTGTACACATGTTAGGTGTCCCATGACATCGTTCTTATGCTGAGAATCCTTACCAAACCCTCGAAATCATCAAAAAGCGTTGTTGACAGCCTTTGTACTTGTGCATCAATTACAAAGTCGTCTGGTTCATTGGAATTGCTTTGATCAGCCAGTCTCAGGGCAAACCTTCTTGGTGGCTTTTTCAATCCACTTCTTACAAGGAATGTACCAACCTGTAAAATGCCTCAAATGGTCAGCTATCCCCAAAAAAATCAATCTGAATACTATGCCTTTAAACAAATTAATCAGCATACTACACCTCACTATCTAGCCTCCATATGCTGAAGTGCTCTCCTGTGAGATTAATTTCAGTTGTGTCCCAAATACTGTTATCAGGAAACTGACCTCCTGTGACCAAATCATTGCGAATACATTGTAACAAATTGAAGTCATCAGGTTTTGGTGGATTTTTACTTGCAATGCAACCTAAAGAAACGTATCCTGGAGGAGCCTGAGGCAACCAGAAGGAAATACTTTCCATGCCTCTTTGTTTATATATTTTTCCTACTTTTTGAAAATCCAATGGTGGTCTCAAAAGGGCCCCATCATTCAGGTCATGAAGAATCAAACCTACATCTGGAGGCTCGAATCTGCATTCCCAATAAATTCAGCGACAGAAAAATGTTGTTAATTGCAGTCACTTGAAGTGCAAAAAAAAGAGAAATACAATAACAACAATTGTCCTGCAGTGAAAAGCTGAATCTATGGCTTACCCTGGTGTTGCAATATCACCAAGGTAAACACATCCAGATGGAACTCTAGGACGCCAAATAGAGACCTTTTTCTTTAAGCTACTGCCTCTGTTCCACCAGACTAACTCAAACTGCGCTACACTTTCATATCTTCTACCAGAAGATATAGTTGCAGACCGTTCTAAATGTAAAACCTCTTCATTAGTAGGAACACTGCTGCCATGAACCGGTTTTGGAATGGATGTTTGCAAACATTTTTCATTGTTACCAAATATAACAAACCGAAAGTCATAGGGTAGCCACTTTGAATGCTCAGTTTCAAAATGTGTTGGCAAAAATGTTCCTACAGAATTATCAACACGCCAAAATGCAGGACTTTCGCTCCCAATACACCTGTCAAGGAAATAAAAGAAACAATCCTTGTCGAGAAAACCATTACAACTATGCATGTTTAGGATTTTTATTTAGGGAGGTAAGATATAGACTCTTAACTATAAAACTGCAATACATGGATATAAACCACGTACAATTCAGAAGGATTTAAGAAAATACAGTCCTTAAGTGGGCAAGGTGTCACTAGAGTAGTTGAAACACAAAGGGCAGAAGACAATGGCGGCTGCTCTCTTCCTGTTGATACAACGCAGCCAAGTGCAACAAAACCTTGGGGTGGAATAGGCATCCAAACTCTGCAAACCGTTTGATCAGGGCACTGACCCAAATCTTTATATTCATTAATTTCTCTCACATTGATTTGAGAACCTTCCCTTCTCTCTAAAGAGTACTGGTCCTTTGAAGATGACCAAATGAGCTCAAAACTTAAAGGTCTCTTTACTTTTACAAAATTTGTGTTCAATGCTAGAACACCTTTTGAAGGAGGTGCATCCCTGGAATTTTGAGAGGGAAAGCATCATTACATATATTAGAATAGAATAATCACAAAAAAAAAAGCTATAATTTTCAACATATACAGAAAAAGGAGCTCACAGTGGTGTCAGACAGTCCCCTAAAACGGCAAAACCAGCAGGTGCTTGGGGCCTCCAAATAGCACATTTTTCATTAAAAGAATTCCCTGAATCACAAGAGAGTGAGAATGACAATTAACATCACAAACACAAAAGAATGAGAATGACAAATAACATCACAAACACAACCATCACATAGCATGATACACCTGGCTTGGATAACAAGTCTTATTGCCACAAAGGTGATGGATATTTTCTCCTCACAAATAAAATGTCAAAGACTCAAACTAAATCGTAAAGAGAAAGGAACCTACTATCATCAGCCCAGATTTTCTCAAATTGAGAGCACACCACAGTCTCTTTCTTTGATGCCATTGAGAGGAAGGCCAACATATCCTCCTGAATCCTTACAAACAAGTGCAATATGCTGTATGAAAAGTTCACAAACATGTCTGAAACAGCTATATGAATGTTCGTCTTCCCTGAGACCTTTGAGAAATTAACAATTGTGTCAAAAGGCTCAACGACTCTAACACCACTATTGGCCTCAAGAGTCAATCCAAGGGCTCTAGCATTTAGCTCTATATTGTCTCCCTTCAATATAAACCTGAAAACCCAGAAAGAGCAAAATCAGGGGTGAGAAATTTTGAAGGGGAAAAATGACAGACGAGACTTTGAGAACCCATCTTAGACAACAAATATTTATCCTTATTCATATGCAGACAACCTTAAATTCATGGAAAATGAATGAGGATGCTGACAAATATCTCATTTCATTTTATGAGAATTCCCTACAGAAATATGTAAAGAATCTGCCCATGTTGCCAATATGGGTAATTGGCTATTCTATGCATAAGCCAATTCTCTAAAGAGATAATTTCATAAGCAATAGTATTTGCTATTTTGACTCCAAAATGCCTAACTTGGTGTGTCAAAGAAATAATTTACAAATTACATGAAACAGAAATGTAAAATTGCTAACTTCTCTACAAAAGGAAAACAACTACAAATACATTTGCATATAAATATAAGAAAGCATACACCCTTCTTAGATAACAAATCTTCTCCCTTCTTCATTTTGCATACAGCCTTAAATTCATGGAAAATGATACAGATGCTGACAAATATCTCATTTCCTTTGATCTTGATTTCCCTACTCAGAAATATGTAAAGAGATCACCATGTTAGGTGCCCATAATTATATGTGATGTAGTTATTCTATGAATAAGGATAATTCACCAAACAGATATTTCCTCTAACCACAGTATTTTATAACTCCAAAATTCTTCACTTTGTGTGTGAAATAAACTATTTAGTATTTAAAGATTTCATGGAACAGAAATCTAAAATTGCTAGCTTTTGTGTTCAAGGAAAACAACTACATGAAAGCAATGCATAAAAAATATAAGAAAACATACATCCACAATCGAGACACAAACATTTGTGTGGAGAAACCTTCTTGGGTATAAAATACTGCCAACCAAAAATCAGGAACCGTTTTTATTCCTTTTTAAATACTTTATGATAGAAATTGTCATGTCCCCCTTTTTGGCCTAAAAAGCCATGGACATGGTCCCTAGCCTAATTCTTGGTGTTTCCCCTAGGCTATGGAAAAGAGAATAAGCAACAAGCACATATCACCTCCTTGAAAGGTAAACGTGAATATTTCACTTAAGTTGTTCTATTTTTGAATTAAGGAGGCCCCTTTTGTGACCTAAAGGACATAAAGTACTTTTAAGTGGGATTTAAAAGCTAACCGACCTTTATGATCTTAACTCTACATTTATATCTTAAAAGGGTGAATATATAAAGGGAGTTTGGAATTCAATGGAGGGTATGCTTTTTGGGATAATTGAAATTGTAAGTTTAAGCACAAAAACGCTTAGCTTATCCATTGAGGACAAAACCCTTCAATGGAAGTTTGAAGTAAGGACGAAAACCCTTCAATGGAAGTTTGAAGTAAGGACAAAAACCCTTACATTCAACTAGGGCATCATCATTCAGGGGTTGTATTGAACTTCATTGGTTTGATTTCTGCAGTATATTCATCTAATATAGAACAAATGCAGCAAGGTGGCATTCGTCAGGGGTTGCCATTGGTTCACTAAGTGTGGCGACTTGTTGTAGGGCTGCAACTAGGGCCGCAAATGGCTTATGATAGGTAATAATGGCATTTGAGGGGCAGCATTGGAATTGAGGATTGATGGCAGTGATTGTTTAGGGTGGTTCCTGGTTTTGGAAAGCAGCGACCTAGGTAAAGGTCAGGTTTTCATGTGTATAAGGCAGCAACTATGGTGATAAACACAGCAGTCCCTTCTAGGCAGATAGGCGACTCCCTTGAGAGTGTAATCCATTGTTTGGAATGGCTATTTGAAGCAAAAAACTATGTTTGTATATTCAAAAAATATTATCATATTTTTATATTATTTTCCAGCTAATATTTGAAGTGAAAACAGACTGTTAAAAGGGTATAAATTCTGATCACAATATTCTAGAAATTTGATTAATTATTGGTGAAGGAAATATGGAGTTTGAGCCCTAAATTCTGAATCCCCACAGCAGTCCCTTCTAGGCAGATAGGCGACTCCCTTGAGAGTGTAATCCATTGTTTGGAATGACTATTTGAAGCAAAAAACTATGTTTGTATATTCAAAAAATATTATCATATTTTTATATTATTTTCCAGCTAATATTTGAAGTGAAAACAGATTGTTAAAAGGGCATAAATTCTGATGACAGTATTCTAGAAATTTGATAAATTATTGGTGAAGGAAATATGGAGTTTGAGCCATAAATTCTGAATTTTTGGAGTATATATCATTGGCTGTCATATTGGGCAATTTCTTGTATTTTTGGGGGGAATTAAAATATTATTTGATGCCCTAAAATTGGAACTTCAGTATTCTAAATTTTTAAGTATTGCTAGGGTTTGAGAAAAAATCTGAAAATTCATATTTTATTGTTGGAGTGGTTGAATAATTTCTTGTTTAACAAAATACCCCTAAAAGGGAAATTAAAGTGGTATCAAAGGCAATTTCTTGGCCAATTGTGGGATGGGGAGGCATATGTCAAACAGTGACATGCATGGGGCTAGGTTGGAGAGGCTTATTCAAGCCCCAAGATCGGATGATAGGAACTATGTCTACTTTCCTTCAAATAGTGAAGGACATGAAAGGTAACCAACCCCTTGAAATGGAAGAGCAACCCTCTGTACGTTGGGATTTGATGGAGTACTATGATGAGTACTTGACATATAAAACTCAACTCAAAAAGTCAATGATCTTCAATGAGTTTGTGGCATGGAAGCATGGTAAAGCAGGGTCCACGAGGAGACAAAACAGCCAAGAGGTTATTCGGGATGATTTGGGAGAGATTGTACTCCCTACCTTTGATGGGGATCCTAGCACTTCGGTTAGGGCATGGGTAGACAAGGTTCTTCAATACATTGATTTGAGGCTTAGAGGTGAAAAAGAGGCTCTAATATGTGTCATCCAACATTTGGAAGGGGCCGTCCATGATTGGTGGCATCTTGGGTGGAGGACACAAGGGCATGACCTCATTAAAACATATGACGGATTAGGTGCGAAGCTCATTAATCAATTTGATAAGAAGATGGAGCCTCCAAAATCAAAAATCATGAGGGTACCTAAGAGGGACTCTCAATTGCATGAGGGGCTGCCATTAAAACACCACAAATCTAAATTTTTGGAGCAACAAAGAGGGCTGAAAATGATGGACCAACATAAAGAAATGCTAAGTACATTGGGGCAGCCTAGTACCCCAAATTTTGAAATTCAAAAAGAAGATTTCGAAGAAGCCAAAGAAACCAAAAAATTCATGGATAACCCCATGAAGAGGTATGTAGCGAATGATACTATTGATTCTAACAAGTGTTCATTCTTGTGGCATGACTCGAGTGAAGAAAGAGTTTGGAAAGAACAATTGCTAATCACAAGTGAGGAGGAAGTGCAAGCCTTGACAAGTTTAGATGGCACAAAAGGGTTTCTTGATAGATCAATGCACAATGAGATGAGGGAATGTTTGAAGGAAGGTTAACCATATGTGGATCATCCATTACTTGAAATAGATATGGGAGAAGATCAAGATTCCAACTTGTTTTGGAATGCAAAAGACACTCCATTGTTTGAAATAGATAAAGAGGGAAGACCAAGGCCACAAGGGAGGATGTACCTCATGATCCTAGAAAGTAACGATTGGATCAAAAGGGTGTTATTAAACACCAATGTTTTTTCTAACTCATTTGTTTCTTGTGTAGGATTAATTTTATGATCCTTTGCAAAGGTGGATGTAAGGAATGAGTTGGGTTCCCTACATGGGCAACCAATTGAAAGAGTGGAAAATTGAAGAATGTGGCAGGAGGGTGGCTTTTCTTTGTCTCAAATTGTTAACTTAGCTAAAAGACCTTCTCCCATTGAAGAGGATACAGTTGTGGGGGATATGATTGCAGCTGCAAGGTTGGGACACGAAGTGAATTGGCTACGGTTATTTAAAGAAATTTGATATACTCACAAAGCTGCAAAATAAATTCAAGTTGCTATTGACAAGTTAAGTCACACACACATCAGTATTTTCTTTGGTATGGAAGACGTTGGCTTATATTTTGATGAGATCGGAAGCATGCAACAATCAGAAGATGATGTGAGTTTTCTGAAGGACTCTCCTTTGGTGTCACAAGCTAGTTCTAAAAGAATAATATTCTGTCCAACAGAGGATGATCTGTTTGAAGCTCCAAACCCATCTTCTCCAAGGATTTATGCAAGAGAAACAATTTGCAGACAAAAAATTTGTGCCAAAGACATGTTTTTTGAGTGTGAAAACTCTATTGAGGAACTCATTCTCAATTAGATTCCCAACGTTTGCAAGTGACAAAGGATGCATTGATATCTTGGCTTAGTAAATGTGATGGGGCTTCAATCTCCCAGGTCGCAGATCATTTTTGTGGGTCCAGCAAAGTTGTTATTGTCAATATGTTGTTGCAGCTTGAGAGAGTAGGTTTGATAAAAATGGTATGAAGTCTGATTTTTGTTGCTCAGAAATTTTTGGGCAATTCCAGCCACTTAACTTGATCACAAAATTGCACTTTCCGAGCATGCTACAGTTCCTAAAAGCAAGGGTATATGCTTGATTGAATTCTGAATTTGATCGCTCAAAAAATTCTGAGTTGGAATGGCAAGTACAGCGGCCTTATGAGGATAGAAGTCTGAATTTTCTTAGTAAATCCCAGCTCTTAGCATATTCTGGAGACACTCATGGATGGATGCACTCATGGCATGACAAAGAATGGGAAGTGTTGGCCAAATTTGGCCCACATACCAAGCTGTGCCTAGATGGATCAAATTGCTAATGGATGAGCAGATGAACAGATGTTCTAGATGAAATGAGTGGACCAGAGAGATCTTACAGTTCTCACAAAACTTTTGAAACACTTTAAGATTGCTTAAAGCGTATTTTGTCAAATTCTACGGGACAGGTCTGCAAAGAAAACAAAAAGGTTCTTGAGCAGTTTTCATGGCAAAACCAAGAAGTTCAAGCATTTCAAAGCATGAGTTTAGTAAAAGCTACGGACTCCATCAGAAAAGCTACAGACTCCATCAGCATTTACAAAAGTACAAGGTGGAAAACTTCGGGTTTCCGAAAGTACTTTGCTTAATTTGGAAAATAAGTTGCGAGTCATGATAAAACTGAAGTAAGCAAGGTCACTTTTCAAAAATCCAAAGGTCCATTCAAGTCAAATTGTCCGAGTGAATTCTTTCAGAAGAATTGTCTGCAAGAAATGATCCTTTGCAACTTTTCCAAAGGGTCATTTTATTCTCCGAGTGGACCATTTCAACTTTTCTGAAGGTATTTTTTAAAGGGAAATGGACTGTTGCAATTTTGTCGAAGGCTCATTTCAAAGCTTCAAAAGACCATTTCAAAGCTTCAAAAAACCATCTCAAAATTCTCGAAGGGTATTTTTCCTTTTGGGAAGGTCACTTTTCAAAAGTCCGAAGGGTATCTTTCCCTTCGAAAGGTCCTTTTCAACAAAGTCGAAGGGTCCTTAGCAAAATTTCCAAAGTTTTTTGTTTAAGGCAAAGGTCATTTTCAATTGCCTAAGGACCATTTCAATTTTTTCGAAGGGGCACTTTCCCTTCGGAAAAGTTCGTTTGCAAAAATGCCGAAGGATCATTTCAGAATTTCCGAAGGGCTCTTTCCCTTCAGGAAAGTCCTTTTCAAGAAACCCGAAGACCTAATTCCTTCGGACAAAATGTCCGAAGGAATTGTTCAAAGCATAAAGTTTGAAAAAATAGCCATTCGAATTTAAAATCCTGAGACGTTCCCACAGACGTCAAAGATGGGTCTCATCAAATAGCCATTTCCATTCAGAAGTTGTCAAAGGGGGTCTCTGGCCAAACGCAAAGATGACACATGGTAGCATTTCGAGAGCTAGATCCGATGGCGCATAGCAATCTTACATTGAAGATCAACGGACATGCAAAAAATCAAGGACGGTGTCAATTTTAATCTAGCAAGAGGGCCATATAAGTCCAAAAGAGCACGCTAGGTTTTAAATGCAAGAGATCAAATCATGTACACTTGGCGGGGACATGCAACTACCCACAACATGGCTCTCTCAGCTCAAAAAGGGGAAGGCTTGAATGCATGAGGGGTTGGAGGAGATTTGCGGTGATCTTGGACGGTTCATTTCGTGGTCAACGTAGTTGCACGCTTTGAATGCAAAGAGCCTAAGGACAACAGTGCTGGTTGCAGCCATTGATGACCCCCCCTCTCCGTTTTCTCACAGGAGCTCTTTCTCTCTCTCTTCCTTTTCTATATATATCGGATGCTTTCCATTTTGGACAGGTTCCCAATTTTTAGACTTTTTCATCTTTCTGAGAGATGGACATTCATTGAGATACTACAAAGTATGCTCCACTTGATTAGGCTCCACTCTATCAAGTCTATTGTAAAAACTACCTCTTGATGTAATAAGATGATTTCTTTGCCTATCTGTTGTCATTGATCAGTGTCTTAGTATGCTTATGCTTGGTGGATTCGTGAAGGAGATTTTTCCTAATCTATCAACTTTCTACTTGCCTCTTTAATGTATTTTCAAGCTCTTGGAGGTCTAGATTAATGTTCTGCATGAACCTCTTCCAATGTGTTAACTTGATCTTGAGATTGTGTAAGCCATAGTTGTCTTATGACTGATCTAGTGTGGGTTCAAGCATAGATGAGTGCCCACTTTACTTTGGTGCATCGCCTGCTTAGCTTTTTAGGAGCCCTTATCCCGTTTCTAACCCTTTTCCCTGTGAATCATTAGTTTAGCATTAGTTTAAGTGAGCATCAAAGAGGAAACCGACCTTCTCCAGAGGTTCAACCTCACTACAGGATACCCACAGCCTAAGCTTGTCCCAACGTTTGTAGCTAGGAGTGAGAAAGCCTAAGAAACTCTCCCACAAAGGGTGCAATTCTAACCTACAACAGTTTCTAGCACGCCCAGTGGGACCAAGGTGAAGAAGATTGTTGGTGTGTCTCTCCTCTATCAGCTTTTGGAAGCAAGTAATCAGCACCAATGGCGACTCAAAATCAAAGCTTCTGGTTATGAGCAGACTAAATTTGTCTCTTTGTAGATTTTAATCAGATCCTACATCTCACTTGGCATGCAAGGCTAATATGAATAACTATGGTAAATATTCCTATTGTCTGCCTCCTTATCAGCAGCCCCAATATGATCCTCATGATCCGTATGAGTCTTATCAGTGCTACCATGAGCTCTATCAAAGTTATGAGGAGCCTTATCAGGTTCCTCATGATCCTTATCATCAAGGATATTGCCCTGACCCTTCCTATGGACAACAAGCCCATTGGAATACTGCTCCTCATCAACCCTATCATGAGCCATCCATACCAGCACTTAAGCAGACTCTAATAAGCCTTGACAAGCATGCACTAGAGTTGTGCTCACAGAAATGTTATGGCCAAGATGTCCCTACCCACCAAATCCATTATGTGAGGGACTCATTGCCGCAAATAAAAGCATAATGGACACCTGTTGAGAGAGCAAATTGGAACAAACTCACAGATGACATGATGAATGTCGGGGGTTACATTCAAAGCATTGAAAACAAGATGAAAGGACTTGAGGAACAACAGGGGCAACCTCGCCAACCTTTTGTGCCTACATATACACCATCTCAGCCTTCTTATATGCCATCCTTTCCTCCTCAAGATACCATTCCAAGTGCTCCTTTGAATGTTCCAAGTTCTTCATATGTTCCTCAGACCTTTCCTTCTTGGGAATCTATCCAAGGGAGTTGTCAAAGAAATGAAGAGCTTGTTGTGGGACAACCTGTTGTTTGGGTCCAAGACTCCATCCTTCCTCAAGACCCCCTTATGAAGTCCTTCAAGGTTTCAAGCTGGAATCAAGTGGTGAAGTCATGGGGTGGGCAAAGTGAGACAAATTTGGATTTAAGGACCCAAGATAAAGGAGATGAACCCTTGCAAACCTCTCTCATCCCTCTTCAAGGGTATCCTTGTGTCCCTGACCTTCATGAAGCCCCTAATCACCTTAAAGAGAAGCTATTTCAAGAGAATATTGATAAGCAAATCAGAGAGTTATAGCTGAAAGCAAGGAAAGAAGAGGAGAACCAGGATCAAAAGGTCAAAGCAGAACCTCTACCTTTCCCATCGTGGAGTCAAGTCATGCAATCAAGTAAACCAGGGTCATTCAACCTCCATCCCTCCCTCCTCAAGAACCTAGATCATTTCCATCTTGGAAATCCATCCAAAGCAGTGGGCAGAAGGAGGTGGTGATTGTTGAAGTCAGACAAGAGACCTTGCAGCCTCCACTCCTTTCCCCTCAAAAGCCCAAGGCCTTTCCTTCATGGAGAGCCATTCAAGAGGCAAAAAATCAGGAAGAGGAGGTGAAGATGATCCAAGAAGAGCAACTTCAGGTTCAAAATCAGGTACCTATGGTAGCTTCTTTGGACCTTTCTCACCTTGTTGAGTATTTTCAAGGATCTGTTATGCCACTCTTTGAAAAAGAGCCTCTCCTCTGTAAGGCAAATCAAGAAGATGCAGCTAAAGAAACAAGAAATGAAGGTGACTTGAGTGACCAAGAAGAAGAAATCATGATTGGGACACCTCTTGGCAAGGACAAATATGCTTCGGTTTTCCATGATGATGCAGAGATGGAACAAGTGCAAGAGAAAGCTGAGGTAGAGGCTGAAATACAAGTACATGAGGAAGAGGTTGCTGATGTGCCAGAGAAAGATGTCCCAGTTGGACAAGTTGATGATGTTCTCCATGAACTCCTTGATAACACATAAATTGCCATTTATCATGAAGGACAAGAGCTTGCAGGAGTGAAAGATCCCTGATGGATCCCTTCGGCTGATCTCCTGTAATTTTGTGTTTTTAAATTGGGTTTTCCTGTTTATGAATGTTTTCTTTCCGAAATAGACGGAAGTTGCAGAAGGGTTTGATTGTTTTTGTGTTTTGATGATTTTGCAGCAAGTAAATAATGAAGTACAAGAACATAAATAACTTCTGAAATTAAATACCAAATACAGCCAAAACAAATTGCTTATGGGCAGAATTGTGGATATTAAATCAAATAGGGAACCAGATACAGATTTTCAATAATTAAGGGAGATTACAATTACAAATAGACCCAACCTGAAACGCTGAAGGGAAATTACACACCAGAAGAAGGCCGCGGCAAGATTCCAACCCTTTTAATGCGCTGCCATGGAAAGGAAGCTGGCTGCCATGTACAGCCGTACAGCTGCAAGGGCTGCCAGGTACAGCCGTACTACTGCAAAACCCTCTCAATCTGAAATAAACCCTCGAATGCCTGCTGAACCCTGTCACAATCCCTGTGCCTACCAGAAGGAATACTAAGTAATCTCCAGATACTACTGAACAATCAACAACCACTGAATTGGGGGCTACGTCCCAAACAGGCAAGCATTGGTGTTTGGCATCCCAAATGCTGAAAGCTCTTCTAGAGCCAAAGCGCAAATCCCAAGATAAAAATTGTTAAGAATGAATCATAATTTTGTTTTAACCTCCTTAAAACCCCTCCACAATTAACTCGAACCCTAAAAGCAAACCCATGTAACGTTAAGTTATAACATGTTATATTTCCCCTTTTAAGTGGTCAAGTACATTGAAATTGACCCTTTTTTCAAATAAAGAGAGATCCGTCCACCGAAAGGATCTGAGTCAAGAGAGAAATATTTAGAAAAGTCCAAGACCTTTCCAACAAGCTATTACACCATGGGATACGCATCCAAATGAGGCCAAAAACCCCTTATTACTCCTAAATGGCTATAAACTTAGCCTTATTTAATTAAAAGACAGAAACTTAGGAAATATTAAAAATATAACCCAAATAGCGTCAAAATGTACCAATGACACCAGAAACCAGAAAGTCACCCTGCCACATGTCTGTGACTGAAGTCGGAAATCAAGGATTCACTGGCAATCTCATCCCTAAAATCTAAGGATGCTCCTAAAAACTAGGAAACAAACCCAAATCCTCTGAAACTGAACTCAAGGAATAATCTCATGGAGACCCACCCCTGGGTATGATCATACCCTCCTAAAAAGTAGGGATAACCCCCATAAATTTAGGAACTACCTCCTAAAAAATAGGAACATCTCCAAACTGATCAGCGTCGGCCAGAACACCAAGTCCCCAACACTGTATAGCCATATTGGGTCTCTATCCAACAATGTCAACCTACAAGACCCCATAATAAGCTGACTCACATGTCTCTGCTAGACCGAGCTAAAGAGGGGACATGACAAGGAGAAGAACAAGCTGAAATAGAGAGCATGCTCAATCATCAGCTTGATATTGAAAATGAAGCAGTGTTGATTAACCAATCTGAGATGTCAAAAGAAGGCTCACAGCCTCATGTTGTTGGTCAAGAAGCTAATATGCTTGCTTCTGACTTTCAATTTGAAAAGGCTCCAATTGAACTGCAACTTCAAGAGAACAAATCCTCTAATTTGTTTCATATCCTACATTCAAGTTTTTCTTTACTTGAATGGGGTCCATTGCAGGATAAGAGAAGTACTATCATCAAGCAGGAGGCAATTGTTCTCTCAGGTGATGACATGTTTGAACTTTTCAAACATGGTTATCAACTTTTCTCTCCAACTTCAGACATCTTTCTACTATTGGACGCTGAGGAGTTCAAATGGCCTCAAAAAGCCATAAAGTCAGATCCATCTCCCTTAGAGGTCAACCTCACAGCTATGTCAAAGGAGACACATCAAGTTGGTCTATATGTTCATGATCGGCAATTTAGGAATGAGGAAGAACTAAAGTTGTTCCTGGAAGGTCCACAATTTTGGAAGGAGTATGATTGGGTCTTGGACCCATGTTTACAATTCATGCACCTGAAATTGGCAGCAAAGGAACCAGTCGCTTCCCCAAGAAGACATGAGCATCCAATTGCTCATAGCTGCAGAAGGGAGCTGTCGAGAAAAAACAAGTATGCTTCAAAGATCCAACGTGCACAAATCAGTTTTGCATTCAACTAGGGTGGAAAATACTTGTAGATTGCAGACATGTACATGTTAGAGTAATTTTCATGCTTTCCTCTAAGTGTTGTTTTAGCATATTTGTTTGTTGTCCATGTTTCTAGGTCAGTTTCCTTTCAATAAGTGCCTTGTGCACATTTCCTTTATGTTTTGTTTTTCCTTTCCCAAGTGCCTTGGGCACTTTGTTTTGTGTTGTCCTTGTTGCTGCAGAGGAAGTTCCAGAAAGGGTCAGCGTTGTATCCAATTTCAGACCAGCCTAGTCGCAGAGGCTAATGACTCCATGCCCAATGGACTAGACAAGGCAAGTGGTCTGGGTTCTTAAGCATAGCAGGCATGCTTCCCTACGAGTTGCCAAAAATGTTGGCCAAATTTGGCCCACATACCAAGTTGTGCCTAGATGGATCAAATTGCTAATGGATGAGCGGATGAACAGATGTTCTAGATGAAATGAGTGGACCAGAGAGATCTTACAGTTCTCACAAAGATTTTGAAACACTTTAAGATTGCTTAAAGCATATTTTGTCAAATTCTACGGGACAAGTCTGTAAGCAAAGAAAAAGGTTCTTGAGCAGTTTTCATGGCGAAACCAAGCAGTTCAAGCATTTCAAGCATGAGTTCAACAAAAGCTATGGACTCCATCAGAAAAGCTACGGACTCCATCAGTATTTACAAAATACAAGGTAGAAGACTTCAGGTTTTCGAAAGTACTTTGCTTAATTTGGCAAGTTGTGAGTCATGATAAAAACGAAGTAAGCAAGGTCACTTTTCAAAAATCTGAAGATCCATTCAAGTCAAATTGTCTGAGTGAATTCTTTCGGAATAATTGTCCGCAAGAAATGATCCTTTGCAACTTTTCCGAAGGGTCATTGTCTTCTCCGAGTGGACCATTGCAACTTTTTCGAAGGTATTTTTCAAAGGTATGGACCGTTGCAATTTTGTCGAAGACTCATTTCAAAGCTTCAAAGGACCATTTCAAAATTCCCGAAGGGTATTTTTCCTTTTGGGAAGGTCATTTTTCAAAAGTCCGAAGGGTATCTTTCCCTTCGAAAAGTCCTTTTCAACAAAGCCGAAGGGTCCTTTGCAAAATTTCCAAAGTTCTTTTTAAAAGACAAAGGTCATTTTCAAATGCCGAAGGACCCTTTCAATTTTTTCAAAGGGGCACTTTCCCTTCGAAAAAGTTCGTTTGCAAAAGTGCCGAAGGATCATTTCAGAATTTCCGAAGAGCTTTTTCCCTTTGGAAAAGTCCTTTTCAAGAAACCCAAAGACCTAATTCCGTCAAACAAAATGTCCGAAGGAATTGTTCAAAGCAAAAAGTCCGAAAAAATAGCCTTTTGAATTTAAAATCCTGAGACGTTCCCGCAGACGTCAAAGATGGGTCTCGTCAAATAGTCATTTCCATTCAAAAGCCATCAAAGGGGGTCTCTGACCAAACGCAGAGACGACACATGGCAACATTTCAAGAGCTAGATCCAACGGCACATAGCAATCTTACATTGAAGATCAACGGACATGCAAAAAATCAAGGACAATGTCGATATTAATATAGCAGGAGGGCCATATAAGTCCAAAACAGCAGTAAAGAGCACGCCAAGTTTTAAATGCAAGAGATCAAATCATGTACACTTGGCAGGGACATGCAACTACCCACAACATGGCTCTCTCAGTTCAAAAAGGGCAAGGCTTGAATGCATGAGGGGCTCGAGGGGATTTGCGGTAATCTTGGATGGTTCATTTCGTGGTCAAGGCAGTTGCACGCTTTGAATGCAAAGAGCTCAAGGACAATAGTGGTGGTTGCAGCCATTTATGACCCCCCTCTCTGTTTTCTCACGAGATCCCTTTCTCTCTCTTCCTTTTCTATATATATCGGATGCTTTCCATTTTGGACGGGTTCCCAGTTTTTAGACTTTTTCATCTTTCTGGGAGATGGACATTCATTGAGATACTGCAAAGTATGCTCCGCTTCATTAGGATCGACCCTGTCAAGTCTATTGTAAGAAATACCTCTTGATGTAATTGTTGACACTGTGGATTGCACCCTTGAGAGAAGGCTGGGCTTCTCTCTTCCACGTGGCACAATGGAGACTCCTCTCTTCCCTGTGGGTTTGGCAAAACTAAGGGAAAAATCTCTAGATAAGGGCTACCTCCCTTTGATGCATCTCTGAGTTATTCCAATAACATTTGCTAATATATATATATATATATAATGGGGGGGGCCGGGACGGGAGGTTGAAAAGAGAGAAGGATTGACCTACTTAGCTTGAACATACACTTTCCACCAAGAACACGCTGGTAGACACTTCATTTGATACGAGAAATCCTTTTGCATCAGTGAGCTAGGCATCCTCTTGAAGATACAATGAGGAAGAACTACCAGAGGTGTTCTAAGACACACTATGGCAACCTGTTCACATGCGCTTATAATCTGCTATGGACACTTCTTGCTGACCTGCAAAAGAACTCACAATACACTAGACATGTTGGAATCGTTCTGTGAAAGCATAAAAGAAAATGACTTAACACAAAACAAAGCCATAGACATGCAAAAGTGCAAGCTCAAATGGAGGCAAAAATGCTTCTTTTTGATTCTTTCGACAGAACTCCGCCTTACAAGCTGAGAGATATCTTTTCTCAAATGAGAAGTTACAAATATATAGCCTTTTTGGAAAAGACTTTGGCGCTTTCTGGAAAATAAATGACCCGTGCTACGTTGAGAGCATTGGGAAGAGGAAGCTGCTTGAAAGAGAATGTTGTGTCGGCTCCAGTTTTGAATTTAGGTGTTTAAAATATATTAAACGTCATGTGTGAAAACATGGGCCGCGCCGTTTGTCTACAAACAAGACCCCTTCTTCAAGACATTCACGCGGTTGTCTAACCATTAATGCAAAATGAGGAACAACAGGGCACGCCGTTCACTGTTTGTGCTCCTTGATGACCACTTGGCAGAGACTGTTTGAACCGCTGGAATAACTCCTTGTGCCAACATCTTCTTTTGCCACTTGGACTGTTTTGTCTGTTTCTGCGCTTGGCTCTTTGGGCTCCTTTCTTGGCGGGTCGCTGAGTTCACTCTTGACTCTTGTCTTTTTCCAGCTTTGTCTTTTCCTGGTTTTGTCTTTTGTCATCTCTTGGCTCTTTTTGGCAATTTGAGCCCCCTAGGGCTATCTTCTATCAATCCTTGGCGCTTTGGGCTCCTTCCTCAGCGAGCTCTTCCTTTTGGCCTTAAGCCCTTTGAATTCCTTCGGGTTCGCGTTCAAACATTTAAAAATCAACGGCTATTTCACCGCTTTAAATTTGACGTCTTCGGGGGCGTCATCGGACGTCTAGATTCCAACGGCTAGTTCACGATGCTCAATTTTGACGTCTTCGAGCCCGTCACCCCCTTTGGCAATTCTTTCGGACTTTCTTTCCTCGGACTCTCTTTCCTCAGACTTTCTTTCCTTGTCCGGGCCTTTGTCTTTTAACCTTCCCGAAGGGAAGGTATCCCTTTCATGGTTGCCAAGAGTCCCCTGCAAGGGCACCTGCCCTTCGGGGTACTTCGGGCGGCCTTGGTCCTCAAATCCTTCGGACAAAATGTCCAAATGAATTCCTTCGGATATTTTGTCCGAAAGAAATGTTCTCTTCAATGTTTGGCTTTTGTTTCGAGCAAATTCTTTCAGGCAAAAGTCCGAAGGAATTCCTTCGGACTTTTTGTTCGAAAGAATTTGCCTTGTTCATTTTGCTGCGAGATTTTCTTCCGAATGATAATATCTTTTTGGTTCCTTTTCTGCCTTGTTCATTTGTCTTTCAAAAGATTTTGCCCTTCGAAAAATTTGCAATGGTCCTGTCGCCGATCATGTGCCCTCCGCAAGGGCACCTACCCTTCGGGTTTTTGGAAACGATCCTTTGGCCCTTTCTTTCTTTTGGAAAAAACCTCCGACGAATACCTTCAGACAAAAAGTCTGAAGGAATTCCTTTGGACATTTTGTCCAAAGGCATTCATCCTTTGAATTTTCTTAAGAAATGCCTTAGTCTTTTCCCTGAAGGAAAACTTTGCCTCATTTCGACCCTGTCTTTTGATTCCTCCGCAAGGGTTCCCTGCCCTACGCAAGGTCACTTTTGGGTCCATAACTGCCCTCCACATCTTGCTGGAATGGTCCAATTTGTGTCTGACTGCCCTCCGCAAGGGCACTTGTCCTTTGGGCTTTGGAAGACCCCCTTTGAACTTTGAACCAATTGCTTGAACCAAACACTTTGAACCAAAACGACTGAACCAACTGATTGAACCAACAATGGTTCAAAGTTTTCTTGGAAAGATCATGCCGTTGAACCCCGACATTGAACCATTGAACTGGTTCATCCTTTTGCCGAAAGACTTGTGCAAACCAAAATTTAAACTGACTCAGAACAGCAAGGGGAGAAGGAGACCGATTTTGTCCTATAGGACCAAAATGGTAAACAGTAATAAGATGATTTCTTTGTCTATCTCTTGTCATTGATCAGTGCCTTAGTATGCTTGTGCTTGGTGGATTCGTGAAAGAGATTCTTCCTAGTCTATCAACATTTTGCTTGCCTCTTTAATGTATTTTCAAGCTCTTGCAGGGTTGGATTAGTGTTCTGCCTGAACCTCTTCCAGTGTGTTGAACTTGATCTCGAGATTGTGTAAGCCATAGTTGTCTTATGATTGATCTAGTGTGGATTCAAGCATAGATGAGTGTCCATTTTACTTTGGTGCTGGTGCATCGCCTGGTTAGCTTTCTTAAGAGCCCTTATCCCCTTTCTAACCCTTTTCCATGTGAATCATTAGTTTACCATTAGTTTAGGTGAGCATCAAATAGGAAACCGTTCTTCTCTGGAGGTTCAACCTCACTACAGGATACCCACATCCCGAGATTGTCCCAACGCTTGTAGCTAGGAGTGAGAGAGCTTGAGAAACTCTCCCACAAAGGATGCAATTCTAGCTTACAATAGGAAGGTAGTGAAAAAGTACAACATTATTTTTTTATTCGAAATAGAACTTTGGTTTGATGCATATGAAGTCCTTCAAATGCACGAATGGATTGATATGGAGAGACCAATGAAGGGCCATATGGCACAGATGATGGGACAATTCCCAAGAATAATGCATCTATATGATACTTTCCTCCAACGTACGTTTCCAAGATAGTTCATTGTTTTTACATCTTGGGAAGGTGTTCCATGGCAAGTAAGAGCCACTCAAGTTTCATTGGGGGAGGGCCACTTGGGTATGCAAGCAAGAAATGAGGTGAAAGGGAATTTTTCCAACTGGGGCAGCAAGGTAACAACTCATCTATGTATTTTCTTTTACCTCGTTTGGCTATATATTGACCTTCTTGAAGATATAAGGGAAAGGAGTTTGCTCACCCACCACTTGGTATTGAAAAGGGTGGTTGATTGAGAGCATATGGAGTCCTTGGAAGGCTATGAGGACACTTCCAGCACGTGGGGGCAGCCCCATAAGCACAAGTACAACAGTATGAAGGAACCAATTGAGGGTTCCTTTCCTTGGGATGGAATCACCAGTGGACATTGCATCATAAGGTATGTTGAGATACCTTTTTGGATTTTGCAATTGCTCGAGGACAAGCAATTTTGGACAGGGAGGATTGTCTTGTCACCCTTTTTGGCCTAAAAAGCCATGGACATGGTCCCTAGCCTAATTCTTGGTGTTTCCCCTAGGATATGGAAAAGAGAATAAGCAGGTAGCACATATCATCTCCTTGAAAAGTAAAAGTGAAGATTTCACTTAAGTTGTTCTATTTTTGCATTAAGGAGGCCCCTTTTGTGACTTAAAAGACATAAAATACATTTAAGTTGGATTTAAAAGCTAACCGACCTTTATGATCTTAACTCCACATTTATATCTTAAAAGGGTGAGTATATAAAGGGAGTTTGGAATTCAATGGAGGGTATGCCTTTTGGAATAATTGAAATTGTAAGTTTAAGCACGAAAACGCTTAGCTTATCCATTAAGATGAAACCCTTCAATGGAAGTTTGAAATAAAGATGAAAACCCTTACATTCAACTAGGGCATCCTAATTCAGTGATTGTATTGAACTTCATAGGTCTGATTTTTGCAGTATATTCATCTAACATAGCACAAATGTAGGAAGGTCAAGAGTTGCAATTGGTTCACTAAGTGTGATGTCCCCATTTCCACATCATGAATAAGCAAGTATTGAAGACCTTTAGTCTATTTTCCCATAGATTAAAAGAACCTTTTTGGAAAATTTTATTTTATTAGTTAATTATTAATTGTCAAAATAGTGATTTTTATCATAAGGCAATTATTACATAATTAATAGAATATTTAAAAAGTGGTTTTTACCACTAATATGCTTAAATGAGTTAATTATTAAATTATTTGCCTTAGTAATTTTAATTATTTTTTTAATTAAGGCAACTCATTTATATATAATTCAAAAAGGAAAGTGTCGGCATGGGAGCTAAAGCAAGGAAAAGAAAAGATGTTTTATCTTTCCAAAGTGGTTTGCCCCCTTTGGAAGATACAAATACAAGGCGAAAGCTACAATGGAGGATATGTTGAATTTTGATAATTGTTCTTCATGCTTAAATAAACTATTGGGATGTATGCCCAATAGAAATTCACTATTTTGGTATTGATCAATCTAAAAAAAGTGTCTTTTGACACCAACTTTGCTAAAGAGATCTTGTCATTGCTGTAGAAGTGGGGCAATTTGCTTTGAAGAGTTCGTGTGAAGTTTTGTGAGGGTTTCGTGGTTCTTTTCTTGCATATTAACCTTGCTATATATTTATCCTATTTTTTCAAGTGAAACGAACCACTTTGGAAGCTTGGATCTAGAGTTTGGAGGCCTCTTTGGGTCTATTTTATGCAAATTAAATATTTTGATTTTATTTGCTAATTTTTTTCGTGTTGGTGTGAGGAATTGGAGTTCGTGAAGAGTTTGAAGTAGAAAATTAAATAATAATTTTCAAAATTATTATTTAATTATTGACAGGTTTTGAAGATTTTTTCACTTGTAGAAGGTAAGATTTCACTCTCTAATTTTCTGCTAATTTTTTTCACAATTGACAAATGGAGCGATTAGCTTGGGGAGTCATTTTTGGCCATTTCTAAGCCCAAAAAGGTTCGCTGTGTTTTTCTAGTATTTGGGCACTTGTGGCGATTTTTGGCAAGGGTTTGAAAAGGAAAAACAATAGCTGTATTTTTAATATTTAGTCAGAATATTCTACCATCAAAAAGTGGCATTTGAAACTTCAAAATTTGGGCAAAAAGGTACTTGTTTTGTGCATTTAATTTCTGATTATTTTTCTACAAATTTTCAGTTAATTTGGAACAAGTTATTGGTTGGAATTCAACCATAAAACCTTACTATTTTGGCATCTAGGGTTTCTAGGGTTTAACAAGAGTTTTGTGAGCTTATTTTGCAAACTAGGGTTTGTTGATTGCATTTTCAAAATTGTGGAATTCAAGGAAAAATCCATTTTGTATGGAATCGTCCCATTTGAGAACATTATAGTGGTATCAAAGCACCGGTCTTGTCTACCTGTGAATTGGTTGTTGGATGCAAACGGGGAAAGAGTACATAGTTAAGTAGAAAAAGAAAAAGACTATGGGGGACCAAGAGCCTCAAGGGTTCTCTTCAAAACAATTTAAACTTATACAAAGTTTAATCAAAGAAAGCCAAAAAGAAATTCAACAGACATTGACTATACAAAAAAATTGCAGCCTTGAAGGATGCTACTATTCCAAGGAAAGATCACCCCTTCAATGGAAGACATTCGAATGATAATGAGAGGGTTCCTATCAACCCTCATAAATTCTTCAAAGCCACTTTCTTATAGAAAGAACCAGTAATAGAGAAAAGGACGCCAAGGGAGGATATTTTGGAAATTCGTCAAGGAGAATATGCAGTCCTAAGCTTAACCACGCAAGATCTTTTGACTTTTCAAGATTTTTGTGAGATGAAGGAACCAAATCAAAGGCTCCTAATATGTAGCCCCACAGAGATTTGCAACAAATGTTGGGTAAGATTTATCTTCCTATTTTTTATGGTACTGATAAACTTCCTGTGAGATCTTGGTTACAGAAGTTGGAAACATATTTGTCACTTAACCCCATGTTTGAGGAGGCTCTAAAATTCGTCACCCTACATTTGGAGGGTATTGCTCATGAGGGGCGGTTTCATAGTCAATCACACAAAGCCACAGATCTATTACTACCATGGAGGAGTTTGGCAAAAGAATCATGGAGAAGTTTGATAGAAAAAATCCAGATAGACATTTTCGTGAGTTAGCACAACTCAAACAAGAGCATGATGTTGAAAGGTATGTTGCTGATTTTCAAAAAAATTCAGTTATGGTATCTGATATTAGTGAAAAGAGGTTGATTGTTTTATTTGTTGAGGGTTTGATTGAGCTTTTGAAAGGTTTGGTTAAGGCTTTTAACCCTCCTTTACAAGATACTATCACTAAGGCTTTGGATTTAAAATGTTCGGCATATAGGGGTTATGAAGGGCCAAAAAGGCAGCCAAAGGTAGCCACTTATTCGCTGCCCAACGGGGCAAATACAGGGCAGCCAAGGACTAATTTTAGTGGACAGCCCAAGCACCACCAAATGAGCCACAAAAGACGCTTTTTCACCATATATGCCACCTCATAGATCGCTGCCCTATAGCAGCAATATGAAGGATGAAAGAGATGACTTAAGAAGACAAGGCTTATGTTTTACTTGCAAAAATCCATGGACCAAAGGCCACCATTACATGGGCAAGGGACATGTTTACTACATTGAGGTAATTGATAATGATTCAGATTTTGATATTATTGATGCTAATGATGGGCATGATAACAATGTAGTTGATGAGCATATGCATGAGGAAGACACACAAGACTTGAGCAGCACACTTGCTTCTCTTTCAGGAGCTCCCAAGTATCATGCCTTCAAAATAAAAGGTACATTGAAGGGTCAAAGAGTAACTACTTTGGTTGATGGTGGAGCCACTCATAATTTCATTGATGAGAGTTTGGTTAAGAAAATGGCATTCGAAGTTACGAATTGCAAAAGCTTCAATGTGACTATAGCGGATGGATTCACCATTCCTTGCTCCAAAAAGTTGCCACAACTTCCACTCACTCTTGGAAAACACAAGATAATTGATGATATTTATATTGTTTACATTGGAAATATTGATATTATTTTGGGTGTTCAATGGTTACATTTCTTAGGAGACTTCACTCAAAATTATAAAACTATGGAGCTGAAATTCTTCAAAGAGGGCAAGAAGTGGTCCTCAAAAGTCTAGCAAATGGTGCCCCACAAGAG
Organism: Torreya grandis; assembly: GCA_037957365.1. Taxonomy (NCBI): domain Eukaryota; kingdom Viridiplantae; phylum Streptophyta; class Pinopsida; order Cupressales; family Taxaceae; genus Torreya; species Torreya grandis. Next base: position 1,339,529 of record JARHVA010000798.1, read on the forward strand.
GTGTCTATGAAAAGGATGGAGAGAGCTTTTAGAAGGGGTCAAATTGCTTGGGCAGCAAGCTACCTTATCACAGTAAATTCAGAAAAAAGAAAAACGCAACCCCCTCATGGTAAGCTTCAAGCTATTTTAGACAAGCATATTCATGTCTTTGATGATTTACCTTATGGTTTGCCACCAGATAGAGGTTTTGAGCACAATATTGAGCTGGAAATGGGTGTCAAACTGGTTATTGTCACTCCTTATCACCACCCAAGATCCTTCAAGGAAGAGATTGAGAAGACCAAAAAAATACTTGATATGGGACACATAAGGCCTAGCTCATGTCCTTTTGCTTCTTCAGTTGTTCTAGTGAAGAAGAAGGATGGCACTATGAGAATGTGTATTGATTATAGGTTATTAAATAAGAAGACCATCAAGAATAGGTATCCAATACCTAGGATATGAATTAATGGATGCATACATGGTGCCACTTATTTCTCCAAGATTGATTTAAGATCTTGTTATCACCAAATCAAGGTAAGAGAAGAAGATGTTCATAAAACTGCTTTTATATGTCATTTTGGGCATTTTCAGTTTTTGGTTATGCCTTTTGGATTAACTAATACCCCAACTACTTTTCAGTCATGTATGAACAATATGTTTGGCAAATATTTAAGGAAGTTTGTGCTAGTTTTCTTTGATAACATTTTTGTGTATAGCAAAACCTTGGAGGAGCATTTGACACTTGGATTTGGTCTTGAGCACGTTAGAGCAACATTCCTTCTTTGCAAAAAAATCCAAGTGTGAGTTTGGATTGATAGAAATTTTGTATTTAGAACATGTCATCAATGCAAAAGGTGTGCAAGTGGACCAACAGAAGATTACAGCTATCATGGATTGGCCTATTCCCTCTACAGTCACACAGTTAAGAGGATTTTGTAGTCTTTGCAGTTATTACAGGAGGCTTGTGAAAGGGTTCTCAAAACTTGCTGCCCCCTTGACTGATTTGACTAAGAAAGGGGCTTTCCAATGGTCCAAAACAGCCCAACTAGCATTTGAAAATCTCAATAAGATAATGTGTTCTTGTCCAATTCTTGCCATTCCAGATTTCTCTACTCCTTTTGTCATTGAGTGTGATGCTTCAAGTGAAAGGATAGGGGCTGTCCTAATGCAGAATAAACATCCTATTGCTTTTGAAAGTAGGAAACTCAAGGATTCAAAAAAAGCCTATTCAATCTATGACAAAGAGATGTTGGGGGTTATGCATGCTTTGAGTAAATTCAGACAATATTTGGTTTGTGGCAAATTCATTGTAAAATCGGATCACAATAGCTTGAGATTCTTCCTCAATCAAAAAGCGCTGAATGATAGGCAACAAAAATGGATAAGCAAGATACAAGCTTATGATTTTGATATTATGTGAAAGGTAAAAATAATGTGGTTGCAAATGCTTTATCCAGGGAACCTTGTTTTGGATTGCTTGAGAACAAGTAATTTTGGGAAGGGAGGACTATGATGTCCCTATTTCCACATCATAAATAAGCAGGGATTGAAGACCTTTAGTCTATTTCCCCATAGACTAAATGAACCCTTTTGGAGAATTTTATTTTATTAATTATTGAAATAGTGATTTTTATCATAAAGTAATTATTACTTAATAGAATATTTAAAAAGCGGTTTTTACCACTAAGGTGCTTAAATGAATTAATTATTAAATTATTTGCCAAAGTAATTTTAATTATTTTTTCAATTAAAGCAACTAATTAATATATTACTCGAAAAAAGAGTGTCGACATGGGAGATAAAGCAAGGAAAAGAAAATGTTTTATCTTCCCAAAGTGGTTCGCCCCCTTTGGAAGATACAAATACAAAGTGAAGGCTACAATGGAGGATATGCTGAATTTTGATCATTTTTCTTCATGCTTGAAGAAACTATTGGGATGTATGCCCAATAGAAGTTTGCTACTTTGGTGTTGATCAATCTAAAAGGGGTGTCTTTCAACACCACATTTGCTAAGGAGATCTTGTTCTTGCCCTATAAGCAGGGCGATTTGCTTTGAGGAGTTCGTGTGAAGTTTTGTAAGGGTTTCATGGTTCTTTTTATGCATATTAACCTTGCTAAATATTTATCCTATTTTTGCAAGTGGAGTGAACCATCTTGAAAGCTTTGGATCTAGGGTTTGGAGACCTCTTTGAGTCTAATTTATGCAGATTAAATATTCTGATTTTATTTTCTAATTTTTTGTGTTGGTGTGAAGAATTGGAGGAGTTCGTGAAGGGTTTGAAATAGAAAATTAAATAATAATTTTCAGAATTATTATTTAATTATTTTGACAAGTTTTGAACACTTTTCCACTTGCAAAAAGCAAGATTTCACTCTCTAATTTTCTGTTATTTTTTCTCACACTTGGCAAGTGGAGCTATTGACTTGGAGAATCATTTTTGGCCATTTCTATGCCCAAAAAGGTTCTTTGTGTTTTTTTGGTATTTTTCGGGCGCTTGTGACGATCTTTGGCAAGGGTTTGAAGAGGAAAAACATTCTGAACAGTAGCTGTATTTTCGATATTTAATCAAAATTTTCTGCCATCAAAAATTGGCATTCAAAGCTTCAAAATTTGGGCAAAAAGGTATTTGTTTCGTAAATATAATTCCTGATTATTTTTCTACAATTTTCAATTAATTTGGAACAATTTATTGTCTAGAATTCATCCATAAAATCCTACTAGTTTGGCATCTAGGGCTTCTAGAGCCTAACAAGGGTTTGTGAGCTTATTTTGCAAACTAAGATTTGTTGATTGCATTTTCAAAATTGTGGAATTTAGGGGAAAACCCATTTTGTATGGAATCATCCCATTTGGGAACATTACACTAAGTGTGGCGACTTGTAGGGCTGCAACTAGGGCAGTGAATGGCTTATGATAGGTAACAATGGCATTTGAGGGGCAGCGTTGGAATTGAGGATTGATAGTAACAATTGTCTAGGGTGGTCCCTAGTTTTGGAAGGCAGCGACCTAGGTAAAGGTCAGGTTTTCATATGTCTAAGGCAACAATTGTGGGGATAAACACAACAGTCCCTTCTAGGCAGATAGGTGACTCCCTTGGGAGTGTAATCCATTGTTTTGAATGGCTATTTGAAGCCAAAAACTATGTATATTCAGAAAATATTATCATATTTTTATATTATTTTCCAGCTAATATTTGAAATGAAAACAGACTGTTAAAAGGGTATAAATTTTGATCCCAATATTCTATAAATTTGATAAATTATTGGTGAAGGAAATATGGAGTTTGAGCCTTAAATTCTGAATTTTCTAAGTAAATACCATTGGTTGTGATATTAGGCAATTTCTTGTAATTTTTGGGGGAATTAGAATATTATTTGATGCCCTAAAATTGGAAGTTCAGTATTCTGAATTTTTAAGTATTGCTAGGGTTTGAGGAAAAATATGAAAATTCATATTTTATTGTTGGAGTGGTTCAAAAATCTGAAAATGCAATGGGTGAGGGAGGGAAGGATGGGGTTGGCACGCTGTAGGGGAGAGGTTGCAGTGCAACAATAATGGGGTAAATTCGAAGTTGACCACACACAAAGGCAGCCATCTTGCCCAAAAATAACCAAGGAAAAAAGAATATATATGTATTTCCCAAGGTTGTTTGGGTTCGCAAGTGCGAGTTACGCAATACCCAATGCATTATAAACTAAGGAAAATGTACCCGGTGCGCTAAGGTGCGTTAGTTTTCCTTGCGTATGGATTTTAGAACAAGTGTGTTTCCAGTGTGGGTGCATCCCACATATGGTTGGGTGCATGCACCCAAACAACCTTGGCATTTACTACTAAAAAAGGCAATACTAGACTAAATTTATAAACCCAATTCCCTCATTTGAAATCTCTAATGGAAAATCTGCATAGTAAAGGATGGGATAAGATTGCTCATTACAGTCAAACATGTAAGTATCATTGGGAGGTGGGAAAACGATGGATTCCTTCTGAGGAATGGCTAGTTTCACTGGAAATAGATCAAAAGAGGATAGTACATTCTATCTTACGGGCTAGATCTTCATGCTCTATAGAATTGGATGTAATGGCATGAGGGACTAATTCTACAGGTAGTTATTATGTTTCAGACGGATATGCTTCTCTATGTAATATTCATCCTCATCCTTTACGGGATATATTTAAAAATATATGGAAACAAGAACTTTGTCCAAAAGTTAGTTTCTTTGTCTGGTGGTTGTTGAGAAGAAGCATCCTAACAGGGGACCGGCTAATGAGAAGAGGATACAATGGTCCCTTCATATGTGTAATGTGCTTGGATGAGGAGAAAACTATTACACATTTATTTATAGAATGTCCCTTTGTGCAGCAAATGTGGCAAAATTTAGCATCCTTATATCAGATTCCTTAAAATGGAATTCAAGTCTTAGAACAACCTTTCAAAGAATGGATGAAGCAATTAACCAGTGGCCAAAATTTGGAGTCAGTCCTATGGAATGGTATTACACTTCTTTGGAATGTGTGGAAGAAGCAAAATAAAAGAGTTTTTCAGCAGGAAACTAGGGCTTGCTCCTTTGTTTGGGAAGTTATCAAGAGAAATATCGCTTAATCAATCAAGTACAGAATCAAACTTCCTTAGAATCTATGTGCACAATGGAATAATCTAACTACAGGGTTATTAACCTAGACAGTCATCAAATGGGTGTTTTTAAAACAAGAAGGAAATCAAAAGGTGAAGGTAAATGGATAACCCCTCCATGTATGGGAAGTTGAATATTGATGGAGCTTCTAGAGGAAATCCAGGGCAAGCAAGCATGGGTGGAATAGACAAACTTTCCAATGGATCAATGACATTTCTCTTTTCTGAAAGACTGGGTTATGCAACAGATAATATGGCAGAAATTAAGGCAATTTTAAGAGGTTTACAAGAAAAAATTAAAGTTGGATGGAATAAGATTCAAGTGGAATCTGACTCTCAAGTAATTATTAACCTGTTATCCAATTCGATATTGCAAAAGGGCAAGAATTGGAAATAACTAGAGAGATGGACAAAATTATCCAGTTGAAAGTTAATTTTCAAGAGATATACTTCACCCATGTTCCTAGACATAAGAATAAAGTGGCAGATGCTTTAGCCATTGGGCTTTGGATAATCAAAATTTGGTTTGCTATGGCTCACCACGTATATGGTGGCCCATTAAGCTACAAGAAGATATCCAGAAGATACTAGATCTTGATTAACTTCCTCTATATGGCGGTGGTGAATAGATATGTTTCTAGTGCCATGGCCTAGACTAATAGTTATCGTGCCTAGCATGGTAGAATTTGTATATATGTTTTACTCTTTGAATTAATGTAATTTTCTCTTTTTTATTTTTAAAGAAAAATAAACAACATAGTCAACCATGATTAAAATTAAAATACTTTATCAGCACTTATGGTTAGTTTAGAAATAGAGATATACCAAAGATCCTTGGCTGCTGGGGTCTACAGGATATAGTTGCATGAAACAAGGTACAGATCCCCACAACATGGGTATAAGGAGGGTAAGGTGTGGTTGAATTATATCCATGAATTACACGAAAAAAAATTCAAAATAATTATACAGGGTACATATGAGGTGCATCTACTTTGAGATCTGGTATACAATTGTGACAAGAAAATAGAGACAAACAAAAAGAAAGCATAATAAATAAATTTATTCAAAAAAAAAAAGGCACAATAAATAAATTTAAGTATGAAGCTTGACTGTTTGAGCAACATGCCCCTTAAAGCAGTACAAAAGGTTATAATGGTCAAGGTTATCTTGTACTCTGGAAGCATCTACCATCAATGTCAAAATTAGTATCAAACAGTTCACTTGCTATTAAGAACCCAAAACAATGCAGACAATAATTGAAACTACTAAAGTATAAATTCTTATAATATACAACATGCCAATTTTATAGATGGGAATCAGTAGCACCTGGCGAATACGTCTACTTCAGCATGCAAAAGCTTCTCAGAAACAATGGTTGATACTTCATTGCCTTTTGATGTATTATAAAAGGTGAACTCTGGACCAATAGCCTGCAAGCACAACAGAATATATGGCAGCAACATAATCAGTCCTTGAAAAATGAAAATATACAATTAAGTATACGCCAACTGTACACGAAAAAAATATTGACACAACAGAGTTGGAAATCATAATATTTCTGCAACTAATAATAGCATTTAAAAATTCATTTCATATTTTTTTCATCTGCAAAATATAAAGTCATCTCCTGAGTTTCACAGTATTTAATTGGAATCTAACTTAGAGACAAATCTTACCATTGTACTCTTGTAGCTCTAGAGCAGATAACATCCTATATCAATGAAACATCTCAAGGGATAGCAAGGTATATTATTCATAAGCATATCTATAATACCTCTAGAGCAGATTATTCATAAACATATCAGTGAGACATCTCACAATAAAATGCAAAAGCCATAGATAAGCAAGGCTTTCAATCGGATTTGTTATATGTTTGATCCAAAACATGACTATTCCATGCCACATAAACCTGCTGTACTTGATGGTCAGATACATGGGAAATGAGCATAGTTACCCAGGGGCATGTCCCCCCTATTTTTCCCCGTCCCAAATGTCATCAACGTTTTGGCTATGTGGGTAAGTGGACGAAACATCCCTTGCCTGTCCCCCTCAGCACAAGTAAAAAGGGGGATGTCCCTTGATTTTGGTATGTCTCAAAAATCATCCCCCATCCCCCACCTTGCAAGGGGAAGTCCTACCATCCAAGGGACATCAGGATGCCTCTCAACTGTCCAGGGACATCTCCATAAATCCCTATTGCTCCACCAAGATTTCTAGTATATTTGTTAGCCGAGCTTTGCTAAGTGATGCAAGAGCATCCGGGTATGATGTGCACTCTTGCATCATGTGAATTGTGAATGTGCTTCCCTTTGTTGCATTGTGGAAGTTGACTTGTCGGGGTCCTAGAAGACATTGAACTCCTACAAACTTCAGGGATCATAAAACAATCAGTTTCAGTCAGAAAACAGGGTTCAAATTGAGTGTTTCCTATATGGTGACAAAACCGCTAGTGTATGCAGAGGCAGTTGTGAAACCGTCGTTCTACATTAACCCACAATTGTCAAACCGGCATGACAATTATGTAACTGCCAAATTGTGTTAAGTGGTGGTTTCACCCATATCAGTTGCACAAGTAGAGTAACAGCCCTAGTTGATTAGTTTTCCCATCTTGGGCATTTTAGGTATGTGAACAGTTCGAAGAGGCATCTCAAGAGGAGATTTGAATTTAGTTGGTGTGCTAAGGAAGAAATGTCTGAAGAAGTAGAGATCAACTGAGAAAGACAATAATCAAGATCTAGTTGGGATCATTGTGAATGTATCTTCTTCATTCTTCTTGTTTTTTATGTTGTCTTAGCTCCTAGAATTGTACCATTGGTACGAATTTTTTAAAAGTTGGTTGGAACAATAAAGAAGCATGTTTCCCTGTGCAATTTCTTCTTCAACAACTTTTTTTGACTTTGGCTGCTAGGATTGATCCAACTCCCAGGAGGTCCGGGGGACAACACTCTAAATGAGGGGTTAGATGGGTTGTATGCGTATGCAAAAGTAATATTGAATAAGATGGAGAATAGAGAAAGCAATAGAACTGGAACATAAAACTATATTAATTTGTGCATTATTTGTTTGCTAGTTAATGCTACATATATGTTAATATAAATTACAATGCCGTGAAGGCTAAATAACCATTATCAAAGTCGAATCATTTGGGCTTTTAATGTGTGACTCTTCATCTTCCAATGCTTATGTGGCTTGGCTGACAGGTTCACGGTATGATGACAAATGCTCTAGCATAATGCGATCTCTAGAAGTGCCACTTCACATGGCGCAATATAACAAGAAGTGTTCATGTCAGCTTTGTGAGTTTTGGATGTCCTATGACGGAAATGAGTTGAGTGGCATGTCTACAAGTGTTGCATAGTTAGCTGATGATGTGCAAATGTTGTGCGCATATTTCAAGCTATGCGAGTTGCTACAAGGTGTTGCGAGTCTATGCATTATGCAATTGCGTGTGTTGCAAAAGCTTCATAGGGTGTATTGATGTTGTGTCGGTCAAAACATTGAGTTGCGTAGAACAAAAAAACATTTTTAATTAACAATTACACACTCTATGTCTACCAAGTTAAGTGAGCAATGTGATCTTTTGAGTTGTGTGGCATATTTCCTAGCATTGCATGAAAGGCACATGATAATGGGAGTTGCGCGAAGGTGAACAAGTAAACAAGGCACTCAATGTAATATCATGGGTATGTGCAGATGTGTGTGGATCATTCGGCCTTTCTTGAAAAGCAATCACTCTGATTGTGTTATGTCTAGAAAGCAAGTGTGGCATCTTGGCTTCTAGCTGATATCCGGTGAACCAATCACCTTAGTGATTGTTTTGAGCCATTGTGACAACTTTGTATACCAAATTAAACAAATCACAAGTGTACATGGTTTCCCCAATCTAATCCATTTTTACCGGTTGAGGTTGTGTTGGCGTAGGCAGAGTGTGATGCAATATTCTTAGGTGTTCACACACAGTGGTTAGAATGTGGAATCACTTCAAGGATCTGATACCTCTTACTTCCCACTGATATAGTGATACTTTGACGTTTGATTGTGTATGCATGTACGAATGACTAAGGATTATATCACAAGCATCAATTGGCACTACATCACAAACTACTCCCTATCTAAAAGGATGGATAGCATATGAGAAGCAACATTAGTGAGTGATATGTATACCTTCGGTGCTGCAAGAACTAATCCATCCCAAATTGTAAGGACGCGGATGAGGCATGGTTGGAAGATTTAGTTGCTTGACAATTGCTTCAGAGGTGAGATTATTCATACGGCTATCATTGATCAAAAAATCCACTAATTTCCCTTGCACCCACATCTACGAACGGAATAGGAGTTCTTCAGTGTCTTGCACTATTGGTATGGTTGTTGCGTTGAGACTATTAGCTTCTCAGTCTATGTCTATTTATTCTAGAAATGACTGAAATTTTGGACCCTCTACTTTTGTATTTGCAAGCATGTTTTTCTACACATGGCACTCTGAGTTAGAGTGGCTGCTAGTTGTGTTTTTCGCACCATTTACCTGTCTTAGACATTTTGAACTTGTCTAAAGGTGTCTTCTTGTGGAAACTGTGTCCTATTGTCCCTTCATCTTGGACTTCTCAATAATTGCTGCATAGCAATAGGCTTAACCTAGCGTCTTGACCTTCTCCAACTTTAGTTTGGACTGAATGAATGGTCTTACGTTGTTATGGTACTTGTGAACTTTATGCTGCCCAACTTTGCATACAAGTTGTGGAAGGCAGCAGTGTAGGATTGCATTGATTGGTCATATCGTTGCCGCAATTGTTGCCACTAAATATAGCGGTCATCACAAACATCTTCAGAGTAATATTCATCCTTGAAGGCTTCAAGGAATTTTTCCCATTTTGGCTCAAACTTACCTTTTGAAGAGACTTTCATAAGTGCAATATTGATCTTCTCATCATAGAAGTCATTCATAGAAAAATATGACTCGAACTGATCTAACCAATTATCTATAGTGTGTGTGTGTGTGTGTGCATGTGCACATGTGCACGCGTATATGTGTGTGTGTGTGTTAAACACACACACATATAAACACATTTAACACACATATGTGTTGTGTTTAACACATATACATATATGTATACACATATATACACACACATATATACATAGATATACAAACACACATATATATACACATATGTATAAACACACACACACATATACATTTACATATGTATGTGTGTGTGTGTGTGTATTATTTTTCCCTCAAACACAGGAACATCTATATTTACTTGAAATCTAGGGAGACTCGACCATCAAAATCTTTACCTAATGTGTGCACTGATAGAACCACCCGTTTGAGGACTTCAGTGAATTGGTTGTACACAAATGTCTTTTGCTCTTGACGAGCCTTTGAAATCTCATTCTTCATCATCACGTGGACTTCATCTTATGTTGTGTTGTCTCTTGCCATCTAAACTTTACTGAAATAGCATAGTAGATAGTGCAAGGGATCTCGTGGTTTGATACGAGCTTCAAATGCTCTAACCCCATTCGATGGGACATGCAAGATGAACCGCTATGATACCAATGATCAAGATCCCAAGAGATCTGGCAGAAAACACTATAAACAAGGGTTTAGATGGGTTGTATACGTATGTGGAAGCAATAATGAATAAAATGGAGAATAGAGGAAGTAAAATAACTAGGGCAGAAAACTATGTTAATCTGTGTGTTTTGCATGTGGCATACTCTTGAGAAAAATGTATGGCTATCTACCTTCTACTATCTGTGTACTATCTAATGCTATAGCTATGTATACATAGATTACAATGCCACAAAAGCTAAATAATAGTTATGAAAGTTGAACCTTTTGGGCTTTCATGTGAGACTCGTCTTCTAATGGTTACGTGGCTTGATTGGCAGGTGCGCAATATGCTGGTAGATGCTCTAGCATAACATGAGCTCAGGGGATGCTACTTGGCATGGCGAAGCATGGAGCGGAGTGTCCCCGTGGCTGTTGTGAGTTTTGGATGTTCTATGCATAAACTGAGTTACACAACATATCTACAAGCGTTGCATTGCTAGTCAATTTTGTGTAGAGATTATGCACATATTTCGAGCTCTAGGAGGAGTTGCGAGGTGCTTCAAGTCTACACATTACATGGCTGGGTGCAATGTTGCACCAGCTTCATAGGGTGTGCTTATGTCATGTCGTGTGGAATGCTAAGTTGTGCAGAACAAAAAGAGTGTTCATTGAAAATTGGGTGCAAGACATTGCCCCCAAAAGGGGGTGTTGCCTCTCAACACTGCAAGGGGTAAGCCCTTGACACTTGCATGCTTCGTGCTTATCAAGTGAAGTGTGCAACACAGTCTTCTAAGTTGTGCGACATATTCCCTAGCGTTGCGTGGAAGGCACATGATGTTGGCAGCTACACGAAGATGGAAAGGTAACCAAGGCACTCAAGGTAAGTGTAGGTTTGCGTGGATGCATGTAAATCAGGGATAAGTTGTCCTTCGTTGGACCTCTTGTCCTTGATCTACACCACTAAGCCCTCCCTCGCTCTTCCCTAGCTCCTGAACACTACATTATTTATACAAACATTCTAACTTTTGGCAAATTAAATAAATTACAGGCTAAGCAATGAATAACATATATAAATTGGCCAAGGAATACCCATGGAGGAAAGAATATCAATGGGACTCAAAAAGTAAAAGCTGCTTAGAATACATAGGAGTAGTTAGCATCCAAAGAATTAGAATGAAAAGGTAGAAAAATATTTTTTTCCCCTTTAGCATGGGAGAGCATGTCAGAAAAATTGGCTGGAAATACAATAACACCTTTGATCATCTTGTATTCATATCATAAGTATTTATTGGGTGGTTAATTTGGAAGATGTCTCAGACATAAGAGTCTTAAGAATTGTATTTGGAGAATAGTTTGGACCGAGTAGAAGCAGAGATATTATCCTTAAGAGGTCAGATATTGACACCAATGACTCGTGAATAATGTGATAATAGTGTTCAATGTTGAATAATGGATGTATCAATGTTATTTTAATTTAGTTTTAGCTTCCTTCAGTTTGTTTTAGTTTATAATGTTATTTTAAGTTATTTGATTTTCAACTATTATTTCTATATGTATTTTTAATAGCCATCCCCCAGTTGTCTCCTCACAGCCCCCAAAATCCCAAAAAAAAAAAAATTATCCCCCGAAATGCATCCCGCTGTCCCCAATACTTATCTAACACTGGAATCAGTTTACAACACACAAACAAGTATACATTAAGTGGGCCTAGATAATTGTGAAAGCTACATTTGGCCATGTCCTTTATGTTTGGAGACCACTTTAAAAATTACCTCAACAGCTATACAAACCAGAAAGTAATGTATATGAGTGTATGTGCATGTAAGTATGTATAAACATAATTAGAGAGAGAATAATAGCAAAAACAATCATAATTTTTATATTGGTAATTATTCCAGATTTTTTCCCTAAATAAAGAGAAAGTACTTATACTAATAAAGGCACAAAAGCTAATCAAAAATGGATGAAACACAGTGAAGCCCAACCGTATAGGAGCCATAGAGAGTACACAAAATTGGCACAAGGGACCAGATAAAAGCATTAAAACATGGTAAAACCTAGCAAAGTAGGACAGGAAACAAAACCAAAAATAAATCCCAATAATACGAACCATGATAATAGATCTTAAGACCTGAAGATATAAAAAAGCTAGTGATAACAGAACCAAAACAGTAACCATATATATATGGGCAAGGTGATTGAAAGGATAAGCACAAGAAAGTAAACAATAAGGGATTCCAGGTGATTCTCTAGGCATGGAATCATTTTGGTGGTGCATGTGTTCAAATGTGCTTTTAGACAAGGGCAATGTGATTGTGTGAACAACGGATGCTGCGAGTTCTTTATTGATAGGGATCCTTGGGTTTTAAAATCAGTCTGAGTTTTATTATGACTGTTTCTTGCAGCTACGGTGATCTGAAATGGATCAGTTGTAATCTGTAAAGCCCTTAATCAAATGTTGTAACAGAAGACTTGATCCTTTGAATGTCGAAAAAATCAGCACTCGGCATCGAAAATTGACACCTTGAAGAAAAGAGAGGTAAAATGATAAACGCGACACAGAAACCAAAGCAAAATGATGGGAAAAATTTGAATGGACCCAACAAGATGTTTCGGTTAGACTCTGTGGGATGACTAATAAAATGACACATTTGGCTAGAACCAAATCCTTCACCTGCACATTTGTCAGTGGCTAAAAGGCTGAAACTGTCAAATTGTCAATGATTGTCAGTGACACGTTACATGTTCACCCATGGCCGAATATGGCACTTATAGGTTCACCCATGACCAAATCAGTCACTGTGACTGATAAAAGGAAACAGATCTGTCACAGAAGACAAACCAGGTCCAATTCCCATCTGTTGGATTTTCATGTACCCGGAACTTTTTGTCAAAACTAATAAGCATGTAACTTAAATACACGTAATTGAGATGTTGAGAGATCATCTATAATGGAGTTCAATAGTTGGAGGAAATAATAATTACTAGTACTAGAGAATAGTGAATTGAGTGCAGAACCAACCGATGGGTTGTTGTAGACATCTAATACCAGCCCCAGTGGCCAAGTAAACCTCCATATAAAGCTGGAGCTTGTCACCTTGCATTTTTTGTGATAGTGGAAAGAGGTAAATTCCCACTTGCCAGAGTTTTCACCCACACTGAGTTTCTCCAATCTTAAATCTTGTGTCGATTCCTTGCATTTTTTGTGATAGTGGAAGAAGGTAAATTCCCACTTGCCAAAGTTTTTTACCCACACTGAGCGTCTCCAATCTAAACCTTGTGTCAATTACTTGTGAGTTTGCTGTAATTGTTCCTCTTTTCCAATTCCAATTCTTCATCCCCACCACTTAAGTTTGTACTTAAATGACTCTATGAATGTGTGTGCATATGCTAAGTTCTTAACATATGCACATAAAAAATTGTTTTTCAGGCATAGACTAAGAACTTGTTCTGAAAATTCAGACATTGGCATCGCAGAGCTAATTATGAATCATATAATCTCCAAATTGATGAGCTGCCACTGACACTATGGATTTCATGTAACATTCAATCCATGAGTGGCCTCGTTTAATCAGAATGTAGATTACTACTAATACCCAAAATTAGCTCAATAACTGATGACTAGTGAATTAATCTCATGGTTTCTATCAAAGTGCTCCCCTATAGGTCAACACAATACTTGCAATTAAAACAGGCTTTTGAATTAAATATATATATAGTCAGCTCTTGGCACAGAAACTTCAAACAAAGTAGAAGGTGGTTGGTACTGGCGAGGGGGTACAATATGTGGAGAGTCATTAAAGCCTATAGGGGGGTGATACAGATGTATTTGCAGCAAATTTCAACTCGAAATATAGAAAAATCAGATCCACTTCCATGGAAAGGTGACGAGAAAAGTTATCACGCAGAGAAGGTAGAAGATATTATCCCATGTTTTCAATGTATGAGCTTTTGGTCACCCAAATATCTTAAAATCAGGAGCTATAAAAGATCAACATAACCCTAAGATTCATCATACAGCTCAAAATACCAGTCCACTCACATTTGAGCAAGGTGAATATCGATTAAAGGACAATGCCACATGGCATATGCGTAGTCAGTTAGCCAACAAAAGTAGGGGTGGATTGTGTAGGAGATATAAAACCTTACTATCACATCCAAATGAGCTGAAACTCAAATGGGGTATTCCTAACATAGATTGTAAGGTGTAAAACCAGTTTCAAGACAATATTTCATCATATAACCTCAAAAAAACTGTGGGAAAGGTTGACTAAATTGCATCCAGAACTTGGTCATATCAAACCGAAATGATGTGAATTTGTAACTGTAGCATTGTGACACATACCCCCACATGCCCACAAAACCTCAGGCAGAGAATCATCCGTTTGCCCCCCCCCCCCAAAGGACAAAAGATAATCTGCTGTATATTTGTATTAAGTTGGGAAAATTAGGTACAAATGACTTGAAATTTGAACTGGAGCATCATGGTACACATGTCCACACTCCCATAAAAAATCAGGTTAAGATTCATCTATTTGATATTCCAAAACTTCGTAAAACAGTCCAGGTCTACTATCTAGGAAAAAGCAAGAAACATGTTAGAGATTAATTTTTATTTGATTATTAGATATCTTGAAGTTAGGTGTTATTTACTTTCATATAAATTTTAATTCATATAATCTATGGAATATGAGGTGGCATATAGCCTTTGCCTCTTTTGTTCCTTTAGTATATTCTTTATTATAAGGAATATTGGAGTTACATTTTTTAATGTAACTACTTTGCAAATTTGCACCCACAGTCTCCTCACTACATCCAAAATTAGAACACTAGGCACACACTTGAAATGCTGGCTAAGATTATGATTGGAGTTACTTTACACCTCACTCCTCTTTTCACTCTATTCTAAAAAGTCTTTGGGTATCTTCCTCTATAACTTCTTTTAGGGCTTCTCTAAGGCTTCTTCTAGTGCTTCTACAGATTTTATTATCTGATTTCTCTTATTCTCTATTGGAAGAAGCTTAATGCACATTGTCATAGCTTGCAATTGTTTTGGGCCAACTCTCAATATCAAGTTTTCTTATGTTGTACTAGTTTCTCCATTTGACAAATCTTTTGTTTCAACATTTTCATGGTACGATCTTTATGGTAACTTGTATTATTGCATATTTTCGTTTATGATTCATTAAATTAGTAGTTGATCTCATGGTATCAAGGCAGGCTAATACTAAAGTTGAAATATAAGCATGTACATGTGCTTAGGTGGAGCAAGTGTAATCTTGCATTTAGACACAACAAACCATTTTCACTTTTTTTGTAAGGGCTAACACCCTTACAAACTTGTTTTGTGTCTTTGAGCATTTTTACAAACTTTAATGCTAAAATTTATTTTTTATTTTTTATTTTTTTGGGTAAAAAATACTGCATCATATATTAATCCAAGGATCGGATAGTTACATCATTGAGCATACAGCTAACAAGAAGAAAAAATAGTTACATCATCTAAGCATAATGATAACAAGAAGAATCTCTCCCTACTGGGCAAGGAAAGAAGGCACTTGAGTCTGCACCCCAATGGGCAAAGAATTCACATCTCTTCGAAACCACTCTACCTTAGCTTGTACAATCAAAGCCAACTCCTGTCTAAAAAGCCTCAACTTCCCCATGATGAGAGGGGAGGTATCCTCCTGAAAGATAAACTTGCCATCTTGTCCTCCAAACAAAATTGATTGTTGCCAACTGAGTTCTATGACATAAGCCCTTGCAGCTGTCCCTAACCATCCAAGAATCCCCTAAAAGAGGCTCTTTCCAAGAGAAAGGAGCAATAAAAAGGAAATTGAATTCAGCTTGCAGCCATCCCCAAAAGCTCTTGCTGTTGGACATTTACAAAAGATATGATCAAATGTTTCTTCTTTCCCACATACAATGCAACATTCACATGTAAAACCAGCCTTGTGCAACCTTACTTTGACAGCTAAATCCTGATGCATTACTAACCATCCCATCACCTTATGTTTGAAAAATGTTCTTGTTTTCCAAATAAATTGACAACGTCATAGCCATCTCACTTCAAGGCCCTGGACCCACCATTGTTTGTTCAATCCAGGGGCAATGAAATTTCAGTGGCGAACTTGATTATACAAGTCTTTTGATTTATAGTTGAGGAGAGTCCCTCCAATATGGCCTACACTATTTGATTTTTTTTAAAATGTATTTTCCTTTCATGATATTTGTTTGTGAATTGTGGGGAGGAATATACAGATTTCTGTCTTAAAAAGTGACATCGTTGTTTTGAAGCAACCTTAATACATTTTTTAAGCATCTTTGACTAACTTTATTGTTGGTTTAGAGTTTTTTTTTACCTCGCATTTTTATTTTTTAAGAGAGGTATTATAAGGATATAAGATTTTTTTTTTCTTCTTTTTTTAAACTTTCTTTTTTGGCTCTTTGATGATTTTTGCATTATGTTTTTATTAATTATACATTTTTTTTGCTGCATTAAATTTGGTGGTCCCATGAATGTCCTATGACACTAGAAATCAACCAAAATGACAATCACTTGAACATCAAAATTATTCCCTCCAAAAATTGTCATAAATTTAGTTTTTCGGAATGATAACAATTTCAATTATCTTTTTTGGATAAGCTATTATCTTTTATAGCTAATTTTTTTAAGTAAAAGATTTACCCTTTGCTTTTAGCTATTTTTTTATATGGCTTATAATTTGACATAGATTTTTTCTATTAAGAATATTAACAACTTGCTTCAAAGGATAATGAAACTGATGCTTTTAAGTGTCAATTTCAATGTCAGAAAATTACTATTAATGCATTGCAAAAATCACATGATAAAAAATTGGCTTACATGCATAATTTAATCAGCACTCTCACTGAAAATATTGCATCTTTTGAGTATCATCAAGCCTCTATTATTGATATTCAATGTGATTAAGCTTTTAATTTTCGTAAAGAATGTATTTCTTTACAGAATCATTTTTTTAACCCTAAGTTAAAAATTATGAAATCGATGTGTTATGATGGAGGTGGTCTTGGTAAACATGAAAATGGTATTGTTGAACTTCTTGATTTTCAACTTCTAGTTTTGAAGGGCTTAGTTTGCACCTTAATGCTTCTAACATTAAAAGTCATCAGGATTTTTCTTTTCTTAAGACTTGGGTTATGAAGGTTAGGACTTGTGAATATTGTGATAGAGATGGTCATGATATTGATAAATGCTGGAAATCACATCCATGTCATTATTGTGGTAAAACAAAGCATGACTCTTCTTGTTGTCAGAAAACAACTAAACGCATTCAACCCAGGTTTAAACATATTTGGATACCTAAAGATATGGTTGCTTCATTGAATCAAGATATGCTCTTCTTAAGTAAATATTCTTTTGGGAAAGGTAAATCTATTTTTGTGCATAGTGAAACTACATTTCTTTCCCATTTGCTTGGTTAGCATTCTTATCATGTCTTGCATTTTTTCAAGGTAACCTTTAGTATGTTTTTTTAACATTTCTATCATGTTTTATAACTCCTAATATTTGTGTGCATATGATTAATGCCATCATATGGAGTTATTTTTTCGTATGCCTTTTGATTCATAAAATCTTTTTTTGGCACATATGTCTATTTGGCATTTTACTTCCTTTTATGTTTTTTTATATGT
The DNA here is from genome assembly GCA_037957365.1 of Torreya grandis. Lineage (NCBI taxonomy): Eukaryota > Viridiplantae > Streptophyta > Pinopsida > Cupressales > Taxaceae > Torreya > Torreya grandis. Next base: position 1,357,374 of record JARHVA010000798.1, read on the forward strand.
TTAGAGCTTTGACTCTCTTTACTGCTCATGTTTGTGCTTACTAAAATTTACAATTCTGTATTTGTAAGCTATTATGAAGAAAAAAAATTGGAGCTAGTTTATTAGAGAAATTTTTTGTTGCATGATCTTGTATTACCTTCTACCCTCTTTATTTTGACAAATTTCTTGTGACCATGCACTACCCAAAATGGAACTACCACTTTGTTATAGAAGTTGTCAAATTGTCCCCTAAATGTTTTATTAGAACTACTTTTGTTTCAATAAATGTATGTAGATCACAGTATATTGCATAATTTTTGGGTTAACCCAAGACTGTTGTAAATTTTTGTGTTTTGCATGTTATAGTGGATCTTTTATTGTAATCTTCCATATGTTAGGTCATTGTTCTAAAGAGGATTGGCCTCCTTTTCCGAAGACTATTCATGAGAGAAAGTCATTGATTTCACCTTCAACTTTGCAAGATTATCAAAAACAACTATGTTCTTTATTATTTTCTCAAAATGTTGTAATTTTTGTGGTTGTTCCTCGTGAAGGAGGTTGTCATCAAGGGGGAGTATTGAGTAAAGACACCTCCCTACTATATCTTAAGTTGTTCTTCATTTTTTGGTCGCCCCAAAATAAAGCTTAAGGGGGAGTGTTGAAGATTCTTTTTATTTGAATATTGTCATGTCCCCCTTTTTGGCCTAAAAAGCCATGGAATTGGTCCCTAGCCTAATTCTTGGTGTTTCCCCTAGGCTAAGGAAAAGAGAATAAGCAAGAAGCACATATCACCCTCTTTGAAAGGTAAAAGTAAAGATTACACTTAAGTTGTTCTATTTTTGCATTAAGGAGGGCCCTTTTGTGACTTAAAGGACATAAAGTGCCTTTAAGTCGGCTTTAAAAGCTATCCGACCTTTATGATCTTAACTCCACCTTCATAACTTAAAAGGGTGAGTATATAAAGGGAGTTTGGAATTCAATTGAAGGTATGCTATTTTTGGATAATTGAATTTGTAAGATTGGGCACGAAAATGCTTAACTGAGCCATTGAGGATGAAACCCTTCAATGAAAGTTGGAGTAAGGACAAAAACCCTTACATTCAACTAGGGCATCTTCATCCAAGGGATTGCACTAAGTATCATTGATTTTCTTTGCAGCAAACATCATTTATGGACAGCGAATACACCTAGGGCAGTGCCTAGGGTTTGAAGGTCAGATTGTAGAAATTGGTGGTTTTTAGGCCCCACAAGAGCAACAAAATATTTGGCAAGGGCAGCGAACCCTCGCCTAGGGTTGGCGCCACATTTATGAGTGCTGGTGGACTGGTTAAGGGCTGCTAACAGGCAGCTATTCATTGTTGTAGCTGGGCGCCCCATTTGGGAGTTGAATCATTCACTTGGAAGGGTCAAACTTGACCTATTTGGAGTTCTTAAATAACAATCATTTTGCTGGTATTTTTATATTATTTTTACAGCCATTTTATGAAGGAAAATTCATGTTTCGGGATATATTTCATGTGCTGTAATATTTATTAAATTCTCATAATTTGTAGAGGCATAAAATAGGGTTTGGTGCCCTAAATTCTAAATTGTAAGTGGGCACTATTGGCTGTATTTATTTGGTAATTTTTATATATATCTGAGGTGGATGTTGAGTCTATAACAGCAATAATTAATAAATCATTTCCCTCAATATTGGCGCCTAGGGTTTCAAGGTGATTTGCTAATTCAAGGATTGATACTTGATTGATTGTTTCCATAACTTGTTGTGAGGGTTTGTCATACCTTTGTGTGTTTTTGGAGCATTTACTACAGCTAGGGTTCGCTGTATTTTCATAAATATAGTCTTAGGTTGTTAGTGTTTCCCTTAATATCCGTAACTTAAGATTTGTCCCAAGTTGGAGACATTTCAAATATATTGTATATCCTAAATTTATGTATTATTTATTTTCTTATGAACTTCCATTCATATAATCCAGGGAATATGAAAGGGCATGCATTCTCCGCCACTTTTGTCCTATTAGGGATATTCCTCATTATGAGGAATATTGGAGCTAAAATTTAAATGCAAATCTTTTGCCACTTTCACCATCTTTCCCCTCACTTCATGGGAAATAGGAACACTGGGCACACACTTGGAAGATAGGCTAAACCAATGATTGGAATTACTTTGTAACTCCCTTCTATATTTTATTTAAAGAATCTTTGGGTCTCTTACTCACTTCTTTAGGATTTTCTAAGGCTTCTTCTAGTGCTTCACGGATTTTATTACCTTTTTATCTTATTCTCTCTTGGAAGAAGATTAATGCACATTGTGATATCTTGTAATTTTTTTGGGCTAACTTTCAATAACATTTGGGATTTTCTTCCATTTACCCATTTCCCTACTTAACAAATCATTCGTTTCAACATTTTCATGGTATGATCTTTATGGTAACTTGTTTTACTGCATAATTTCATTTATGATTCATTATTTTAGTAGTTGATCTTGGAATCATCTCTTTAAAAACAAGGGAAATCAAATATTGTAAAGGAGGAGCAATATCCTCCATAGATAAGGAAATGTTATACTTCTAAAAATGCTGATAAGTGAGATCCAAAAAATTATTTCCATCCCTAACCATGAGGATTGAAGAAGAAATCATTGCCTTTTAGTGCTAAAGTTTATTTCCCACATTGGATTCATCCAATATAAATCTCTGTGTTCTCTCATGTGATTTCCTTTATGACATTGTTCATTACATTCCTTCAAATTTTTCATTATTGTAAATTGAAGGCTTGAGTGACTGGGCATTCTAATATTGGATAATAATTGTTGTATGTATAAGGCATTTGTTTTGGCATAGCTATATGTATTTCCTCCATGTAAAAATCTGATTTCAGCAACATGTATTTATGATATGGGAATATGTGCATCAACCAAAAAATGTATATAGCTCTGATTTCCAATAGCAATCATAGGAAACTAAAGGTTTGTGGTTTGTTGTGAGTATTTGTATCAAGCATAGCTTGAGCAATTTACAAATCAAATATGGGCAAGCATATACTCTAGACAAAAAGGCACGAACCATATACTCAAGTGAATGACAAATAAGGCCATTGACCATGAGAGTGATAAGGATATGCTATGAAATTGCTTAACACGTGATTAACATTTACAACGTCCTACAAATCTTTATTACATTTCTAGATTTTTGTAGCAGAGAATAAGTGGTTCATATTTGTTATAAAAAGCTACACTACCAAAAGAATACTATTGCAAATTTATTAACACCCACCATGAACATGAGAGAATAACAACTCTAGTGCATAAAGTAGTGAACAATACAAATTGCTGACTACAAGGAGAACCTATCACATCAACACCTTTACCCTGACACTCATCTTGTTCTTTATAAGACAAGATAACCAAACGCTTTTCAGTTGAAATGCAACCTGGGTTCCACAAAAATGTGAACTCTAAGTGACACTCCTCTTCCACAAATTTCCAAATACATACCTCGTTCAAAATCAACATCACTTGCAATTGCTAGACAATAGCATATCCTTGACCACATTGGAGATGTCACATAAAGCTTGTGCAATGGGCCCCATATTCTGCATAAATTGAGACAATGTTTCATATGGGTTGGTAGTGTCCCCCTGAGGAGAAGTGGAATGAACTCACTATCCATGGTCTAAGAATCATTTGACCCAATCAAAGAAGAACCTGCATCTGATGAATTCAAATTTGTTTCATCCCCAACTGAACGTTCTCTTCCTCCTGCTCATGCATTGATTTCTCCTATAGTCGTAAAGGATTGATTGGGGGGACTTGCAAAGCTGGATTAATTGGGGCACTTGATTGGTTCAGCCTGTCCTCTATTTGTTGCGCTTCATCCCCATTAGATAGACTACATATGTCAGACTCAATGGAGATCACAACATAAGAGAGTAGTGATGTAGAAGAAACCACAAGCTCATGAAGAGAAGCGGATAGGCATCCAAAAGAAGTGACAAAAATGCTTTAAAAGCCACAATGTTGACTTCCATCATTCTCATCAATGTCCTGCTCATCGTTAGTATCACTAACATCCCCTTCATCCTTCTCATTATCATCATCCTCCAAAGTGAGCAAACCCTCAACTACGTGTTTCCTCTTTTTGGAAGTTGTTTGACATTCTAAAATATCATCTTTGGCCTGAACAAAAGGGATGCTCAAATGCTTACATCGAATCACAGACAACCAAGTGGGGTCATAGGTGTTGTCACTAGTCAAGCCACCCTCAAGAGTAGACTAAGTATACCAACATCAAGAAACAATCAATGGAATGTTGGGTCATGTAAAAGCCCTTAGTTTTTGGAGAGAGGAATCATGAATCCTTGCTCACAATAGCTCCCCCCAATTGTATACTTCAACTTTACATACCACAATCAAATGGTCGTTCATCCAAACTGCAGTGTCACAGGCCCTAGTGGTACCCACCAACTAATAACGGATCACATCCAAGAGGCAACACCATTCTTCCAAAGTCAAATATTCCTTTTTAATGTGCCTATTTTGCTTGGACCACATGCATGCCAACTCTACAATAGTCAAATTAGGCATGCATAATGTTTTTACTAAATAGTATAATTGGGCATGTGTAACATGTGATCTGCGTGTCAACTTAGTAACCAATTTATAATGGAAGTGTACTCCAACAACCCAAGTGAAATCTTCTACTGTATAAGTGATTTTAACCTCCTTATCTGTGTATCACACAAAGGAAGGCATGTTGCTCCTATCGTAACTAGAGACCCTACAAACCAAGCATGGCTCGAAGTCTCTGGCATTGAAATACATCTACAAAATTTTACCCACACCAACCCTTCGTATTGACACCTTCAATATGTGATTATTTGGTATATTTGCCCACAATGTGCAGGATTTTGTGGGATGAAAGCTCTCCCAAATAAGAGCTTTTGGTGTATGCAATGCTTTTTGTTTGGGCTTTGACTATGATGAATCACCCATTTTCCTTCCATTTTCCTTCTTTTTGTTTCCTTTCACTACTACTTGTTTGGAACTTGCACTAGTTAAAGGTGGAGAGGTTTGAATCACTCTTGGAGGTGCTATGGTGGTTGATTGCAGAATTATTCGGCCTTCTCATATGGTGCCGAATTTTTCAAAGGCCTTCTCCAAAGATGCCTTCAATATCTTCGGCCATACTGAAGAGGATGTTGTGCCTATAGTTAGAGGGTTTTTATTCTTTCTAGCCATGACTAACAATGCAAACAAAAAAAATTGACGATTTTTTTTAGTTTTTCTAAAAACCCTCTTGCTTCAAAATTTAGGAAAATTTTGGCTCTTGGAGTTGTGAATTTTTCCCAAACCTTGCAAAAATGGTTTCTTTCCAAACAGACTTTTTTCTAATGTTAGATTGATGTCTACAACCAATGCTTGTTCTCCTTTAAGACAAAAGAAAATATTTTTTTTCATCAAGTTACCATTTGAATGTAAATCCAAATAGGCACTAAAACATTGGGTATACGGATGAGAGGATAGACTACGCACACTTGGAGAAGAGCCATATGGCTAAAAGGAATTTAGGGGATCGTACATTCTAGCAATACAAGCAAGCACAACTAGACCACTTTGGTTGTATGATTGGATGCGCAAAAGATATGTTCGATTAAGATGAATTAATAGGGTCGTATGGTCGATTTGGAATAGAATCATAAAATATAGAAACTAACACATATAGCTTGTGAACAATAGTGTACGGTAGGCAATTGTATGACAGAATTAAGGATGTGTGGCAATGAAGGAGAAACATTTGTCCAGTTGGAGTTTGTTTCAATTTTTGTGAACCAAGGATGGCATGAGCATAACATTCTACAAAAGTCCCAATTGTGGCTGCCCACCAAGACTTATGTTGGTGCTCCTATTCATAGCATGTTTGATTCATAACATGCTATTCGATATACTTTCCACTATCAATATTTGACACTCTAGTCGACAATGAGCGAGCAACGCCAACTCGAGAGTGAGAAAGCCAAGTTGCTCTTGAAAATGCAGAATTGCACAGTCAAATGGAAAATCAGCGTGCTAGATTTCAAGATAAGCTCCCCAATAAACTCAGCTTACTCAGATTCACAATTTAAAGGCTGTTGTGTATGAGCAGGAGCTGACATAGGTGAAGGCTCAAGTGGATGAATTTGAGTTTGAGCACAATGCCAATGAACAATTGAAAGGCAAGTTGCAAGAGGTTGTGTGTATGGTCAAATGTTCACAGGGGTGTGAAATTGTAGCATAGCGTCATTAGAACAACATACTGAGGAGGGTTATAAATTTTGAGATGAGTTGCAACAACAAAAGCTACAATGGGCAGCCTCTTCCAAATCATGCTCAATTGGGGCAGTTGTACCACCAAGGATGTCTTCCTCTTCCCCCCCCCCTCCATCTCATTCTTCTTTGATGTGCTCACGTACGAACAAATCCCACATATACTTGAAATCTCTAGTAAGATCCTCTTCTCTTTGTTTTTGTCTCAATTGTTTCTTGAATCAGTTTATCCATTCACTCCATTACGCTTCCATTTTGTAATGTGTTGTCGTCAATAAGCATTGTTGACCGACTTTCACTTTTGCCTGACTTCAGCCTGACCCAACTTTGCAAAGGCAACAACGCCATAAATGTTTTTTTATAAAAAGCTACACTGTTAGAAGAATAATACTGCAAAATTATAAACGCATACCATGAACATGGCACAAAAGTGCATGAGAGAATTACAACTTTATTGCATTGGTATCATACAATACAATTGCTCGGTATAGGGAGGAACTCTCACTTCGACACCCGTACCCCGACATTCATCTTGCTATTTATAGGACAAGAGATCCAAATGGTTGTTAGTTGAAACACAATTGTCGACTCAACCATTCATAACTAACGACTCACAAATGCACTACCTAATGCCAACAAGAGAATAATTAACAACATAACAAAGTCGGCTGCCAAAACAATGCTTTTATTAATGTCATCTACAATTTGATGTTTCTGAGCACTAATCATACCTAAGTTGAAAACCCTTGGAAATGCATGTAAACATGCATGCATTAACTGTTTTAAAATACTGGGAAATAGTTACAACAAGAGATTGTAGTTGCAAAAATAATTGTATCATACTGTACTACTTTTGCGTTAATCTCAAGTTCATGTATAACTGAAAAAAAAGTTTATTGAGAGTGAAATGCTAGTCAAAACACCTGTAATTTATATTTACACACAGTTTTAACCCTAACTGATCATTTTTCAGTAACAGTGAATGATGTCCTCATCCAAAAAAAATCATACTTGCATAGAGTGATGACATTTTGCAATTAGGATTTAAATCTGGACGTTTTGTTTGTTCACTGCAAGTATAAGCATATATTTCAAAATTTCTATATTTGTATTTTGTTTAATTGGTGTTTCATGTCCCATTTCCCCATTCCCAGAGGGGTTAGAGCACAACATTTTTTATATTCTTTGTCTTGGAAACCATACCCGTTTCCAACTTAATTGCAACATAGGTTACCACACGATGCATATATTTTTCCCCATTCACTCTTTTCTTTGAAAATCCATGTGTAAAAATTTTACAATATAGGACCAATGACATGAACATTCTTGAACTTGGATGTGCAAAATGCTCCTCCAAATCTGGTCATTTCCTCCAAGGATAGATTGGTTTATGATTTCTTCAAATCCTTGTGTACCAGTATACTATCATTTTTCTTGGGCTCCCTTTCTATTTATTCATATCCAAATATGGGTGTATTATTAGGGGGTTGGGGGTGTCCCCTCACTCTCCTCGAGTAAATTAATCATCCCAATCACTTCATGGTGTTCCTGAATCACTTATCAGTCAACCATCACCAAACAAGTCTCCACTTTCTTCATGGAGTCTTCATAATGCATAAGATTGAACTTGCATATCTTTAGATTGCAAGATGTGGGATTTGTAGCAAAAGAAAGTTGAGGCTTTAGAAAGAAATAGACCAAGGGAAATTGTTCCATAATTCACATGGATATCCTAGAGCTAATTAACCAACATGAATCTTTCCTTATGAATTAAAAAAACAAGTTGATTTGTATGTTATTCCTTTAGTATTTTCTTAAGAAAACAGTTTATTTGTGCTTAAAAAATAGGTTGTTTTAGAGTTGTGGATATTGTAGACCGTTTTATGCATAAAATGAAAAAAGAAAGAACTAGAACCACATAAAAACAGATTGGGAATTGGCCTTGCCTTCTCTTGCCACTATCACCTTGCAATATTACAAGCTTATTGCCTTCTCATCCTTACAGTTTGCTATGCTCAACACTTGCTTCACTGCACATACTCGTAAAACTGCACTTACATACTACAACTTTCAAAACTCTCAACCACAAAGATGACATGAGAGACCGTTTTAAGCCATTACTCTTCTTGTTTGTTTGACTTGGGCAGAAACACTATGACCATCAAGGAAACACTGCAATGACACAAATACAACCACTATGACACAAATGAAACTAACATGCCACTAGTGTAAGCACACTTGACATAGGAAACCGCAATCATAGTAACAAAAGATGCTCCTATTTTCCTCTTCCAAGCCTATGGTTCCATTCCCTGTCCAAGTCTGCAAAATCACAACAAAATTTCAAAGATACACCATCCTTTAATGGGTTAAACCATATTCACAGTGATCAATGATGGCTCAAACAGCTCCCCCACTTTAGGCACAGAACAGAGATATTCGGTTAAGTTTCCTTCCAGCCTTCATTGGCACATGCTTTTGGGGCTCATGTTCACTCTCCATTGCTATTTGTATTGATTTCATTATTGTTGTCAACATGGAGCTGTGCCCTAAATCGAAGACATGCATGAAATGGCCAGTCCTCTATCCGGTTGAAACAATGGGATCTTCTCACAAGGGTGGGTGCCTCAATGGTGAGAAGAACCTCCAGAGAAGGTTGGTTCCTCTAAGATGCATCAATGAAGATCTCTACTCTGTGCTGCTGACTACCATGGAAAAGGGAGAAAGAAACTTAAGGGGAAATCCTACCTAATAACGGTGATACACCAAAAGATTGATCCACTCAACTTGGAACCTTGAACACTGAACAAACAAGGGAAAAGGAAGACCTTTGATTTCAATCGACCACTACGCATAAGTATTTTGTGAGAAGGTTCGATCCAATGACCAAAACATGAGGGAAAATGATGGAGAGAGGTCTGATACAAGACACTTTCAGCCACCTAACATCCACTTACAGCTTTAGCAAAAGACATCAAGAACACTTAACATGACCTGCATAATACGGTAAGCTAGCAATTAGGTACGAATCAGAATTTGAGAAGGGTGAGAAATCTACCACATATGCAAATTGCTGAATGAATACACACTATGCCAGCACTTGAAATCTGAAAGTACAGTCCTATTGATTGAAGAGGTTACACAACTCACCAATGGCAAAGTCTGGTCTTGCCAAAAAAGATAATTTTTCTAAGGCTGAAAAGCCATTTGATAGAGAATTACAAAAGCCAAAGATTGGCGTTGAAAAATTGAAGAGAAGGATTAACTTAGATTAACTCAAAGCTGACTTGGCCTTTCAATAATATATGTTTTCCCTTTGTCTTTGCATGAAGCTCTTTGCGCTTGAGGAAGTGAACTTGTCTTTTGTTTATTGAACTACCCACCTCTCTTTGCATGAAAATCCACACCAATGTCAATTTTAGAACTCTATGTGAGCTGCTGGAACGTTTGAAAGCTTGAGATGATAATATCATGCATGAAATCCAACGCCAATGTCAATTTTAGAACTTTGGCTTGATCTGTTGGAAGCCGAGTTGGAATATTTGAAAAGCTGAGTTGAACGTTTGATAAGCTGAGTTGGACGAAGAGATCATTCTCCTTTGCATGGAAAACTCCTAGTAGATGCAGCGTTTAACAATTAGTCAACTCTAAATCTGGACCAGTTAACTCGATGTTCGAATTTGGATCTCCGATTGAGCTGTTGGAATGTTACGAGCTTGAGATGATGAAAGTGCTTGCAAGGAAAACTCCTTGCTGAGTGAGAGATAAATTCAAGTTGAATTTATTTCCTGTCTATCTATTTTCTGTTTTTGTTTCTGCGCATGCGTTGCTTTTGGGTTTATCCCCGCGGACTTATCTTTGGTCTTGAATTTTCTTCGGATATTTTGTTAGTCCACTTTCCCATCGGATTATCTATTTTCTATCCTTTTTGCACAGTCAAACCTCCATTTCTTTCGGATTTCTTGTTGTCTCCTTGGCTTAATTCTTTCGGATTTCTAGTTGTGGACTTTTCTGTCTGCGGGATTTATTTCCTTCGGCTTCTTTTCCTACAGACTATTCTGTGGACTTCTTGGCTTTACCTTTCGGAAAAAGTAGCCGAGTCTTGTTTTTTGCGAACTTTCCTCTCTGAATGATTTCCTTCAGATAAATTGTCCGCTTGAATTGTCCCTTGTTATTTCCCTCCGCCTTCTTTTTTTCCGAATTAATCTTTCGGACAAAAAGTCCGACGTATATCTTTCCTTTGTTTCTTCTTATGTTGGATTCGGACTTTATTTTGTCAAGCTTTTTGTCTTTTGGTAGACCTCTCCGAATTTCTTCGGACTTTTTGTCCGAAGGTATTTTCTTTTGTCTTCGCCTTTACCTTGTTGGCTTTGCATTCCATGGATTTGTCTTCCTTGTAATTACTCCGAATTTCTTCGGACTTTTTGTCCGAAGGAATTCCTTCGGACAAAAAGCCCGAAGGAATTAATCCTTTGTCTCTTGTCTTTACCTTTACCTTCAAAATGCCCTTCGGAAAATGCGCAAAGGTCCAAGCACCGACCAAGTGCCCTCCGCAAGGGCTCATGGCTCTCCTTTGTGCCCTTTGGAAAAATTGCAATGGTCCTGTCGCCGACCAAGTGCCCTCCACAAGGGCTTCTATCCTTCATCTGCGCCCTTTTCAGAAAAATTGTAGGGCACCCGAGCTTTTTGTAGGGCACCCAGGTTTTTTGCAAATGACTCTCTTGAATTTGACGTGTACCTTCCCGAAGGGGAGGTGCCCTTCGGGAAATTTGAAAATGACCCTTCCAAAGGGTACCTTGCCCTTCGGGTTTCTTGTTTTGCCCTTTTCTGCCTTCCAAAGACACCCCTTGCAATTCCACAAACTTATAACAAGGCTCATTCCTTCAGATTTCCTGAGTGTCCCTTCCAAATTTTTGCAACGGTCTTTTGAACTTTTCCAAAGATATGTGAAAACAAGCCTTCTTTGATGAACCATTCCTTTGGACAAAAGTCCGAAGGAATACCTGTTGTAGCAAAGGCCCTCACAAAATTTTAAAAAATGTATTCTTTCCCAATGTATTCTTTCTTGGATGGAGATGTGAATTTTCCGAATGGCAAGAGACAACCTGTCCTGTGGAAGAATTGTCAACAATTACCACCTATGTTAGTGGTTCATTGATTTAATTTGTCTTTTGTTCTTTTATTCCTTTTTTTTCCTTCTAGGACTCTCTCTTCCTAGTAATTTATATTGTTAACTATTGTATCCTCAAGTCCCATTGACCTACTTTTGGTCCCCTGTGCACATTAATATAATTTCTTTCTTTCTTTCTTTATTTTCATGTTCATAGGCATACTATCCAAACCTTGACATAGATGCCACAAGGTGACTAGACTAGAGAGTTGCAACATGAACCTTGTCGAATTCAGAAAAATAAATATCACTACAAAAAACTAGAGCAACCACGACCAAATGGCATTGATTGTTAACAGGGTTGGGGTAGTTCCTCATCCAATGTGGAGTGTTCCCTAGGTCATCGAGATTGCTAGCAAGCGAATGGTACGTATCCCCCTACCAGAGTGTTGGGAATTAACTCGTGCATGACAAACAATGACAGAGGAGAGCTCAGCTATTCAAATCTTACATAGGCAGAGATAAAGACAAATACATAGATATTCATGTTTTTCACATGGGAAATCCCTTTCGGGTAAAAATCCCAACACAATAACCTTATTGATTATAGCATAAACTACACCATCTTACAATGTTAAACCAAGTATCAAGGTTCTATAACCTTCATACAACACTTTACTATATATTACAATGCACACACTTCAATGTGTGTATTCAACATTTAACAACCTTTCTTACACATACCCTTCCTTAGAAGAATCGTGCCTTTTATTATACACTTCACTATATAACTTCCATAGAGTAGAAGAATCTACATTCACCAACCACTGAGCTAAGTGAACAACATGTAACACTCCTCAACAAGTTCGTGTCAGAGCACCACCAAGACGTTGCTGACACTTCTTCAGTTTGTTAAATACAGTTAGACAAGTGTATGAAATGCTTTCATATAACCTTTCATTGCTCTACATGTTGCACAGTGCCTCGCAGCACCTTACTGCAACTTAGCCACTGCACACCACTTCACAATATACAAAGTGTAATGAAACTGAGCAGAATATCCTGTGTAGCTTTGCCATCATTCTCACACACTAGTGACCTTGCGCAATTGTCATAGATAGACTCCACACAAGTCTCCTCAACCATCCCTACTTGTGCAATCAACCTACATAGCATCACACACTAGTGCTTGCACAAAGCACCTTGCACACCACCTAGCTTTCACACAATTGTCATTGCACAAATTCATGCAAATTTGAGACATTTCCCAACAATCTCCCACTTGTTGAACACTTTGCATAAGGGAACAACACATTCATCCTTCAGCAGTTTCAGGAAGTTATGCCCTTCTTTTTCTTGCACTAAGATAACTTCTCAGTATTCACTAACTTGGTCAATTCATCCACAATGTTTTCCTTTGTGTCCACCTTCTCTGTTGGGGAATGATCGAGCCAAACACAAATATACAGTACACAATTTTAATCACACTAATAATATATTCTTTCTGCTATCATTAATAATCATTCAAGAGACATTACACATATATAGAAATATGATTCCTATAATCTCTCCACTAATTTCTCTCACCCAAAATCCTATGATTATGCAAAACACTAAATACGATACATTGTTGTAACAATATATCTAAACCATAATATATACTATTATTGTAATATTGTTTATATAACAATATTCCGATTACTAACCAAAAATTAACTAACAAATATGTTATTTACCTCTCGATAAATACCCAAAATGTAAAAGTTAATTCCTAACATTCCCCCCATATTTTTTACATGGTGCAAAAACATTCACATTCTTATCTGCAGTATGCTCACCCATTGTAGCATGCCCTATTTGGATCATGACCTTGATACAAAGAGAGCCTCACTCCTTCCATAGTTTTACAGGTTTATCACAAACCTTGACATGAATAGGAACCCATCAACTGTTCACCTCATGTGGTTTTCTAAATCTACCACAAACCCTTTCAAGATCCATGAACTGACTTACATTGGTGCTTTCTAACCTTTCACTATGTTCTCACATCAGGGAATTATGTTTGGAATTTGCACACAAATTACAAATCTTGAAAACGCATATTTGTTTTTATTTTGAAAATACAAAGTGGAAATAAAAAAACACCACACAAAATGTCACCACATCATTGGTGCGGCCCCATCGTTGGCGTTTGACAAGAGGTCGTTCAAAGACCTCCTTCCTTCGTGTATCCTCAATCCTCCAGTATCTTCACTACTTACCCAGTCGATGATGTCATGAAGAGAATTACTCCCCTCCACACTCTTGACATATCTTTTGCAAAATGGTCGTCAGTTACCCCGATAATGCGTCCATGTACAATTTTGATTTTTGACATAAGACTTTTGAAATAACGACTCAACACACAAATTGACTCGACTCATTATTATTTTCATGACCAAACGACTAATGACCAAAATCCAATTAAAGATTGGATTTGACAACTTATTTGTTATTTTTGAATTTTTATAAAAAAAATTAAAAAACAAAGCCTAAATAGTAAGTGGGACTAAAGATAAAACTAATGAGAACTTTTTCTACTTATAAATATAAAACTTAAAAGACAAAAAACTAATAATGATAACATTAAATCCTAGAAGACATAACTTAAAAATTATGACACGACTCTTTAATGACGTGGAAAAATGAATTAATTGATAGTTAGCGGCAGGGGAATCAACATGCAAGATGAAGACAGGTTGGACAGAATGCATGAGCAGTATGAACAAGATAACAACAATTTTAACAAATAGTAAACTCATTGAATTTTTGGAAAGACTACATAACTAAGAATTGACACTAGGCAACGAATGACTTGACATTAAAGATATGTACCAAACTACAACAGAAACTCGTAGATACCATAAGAAAATTGGCACAATATAGTTACGGCTACAACAGATGGTCGATTCATCAATGGAGCACAACAATGGAACAAAATGTGTAATGACATGAATCTGATAGAATTTGTCAAAGTCAATAATCTACTCAATATCTCCAATCTTGATGGTTGTGAAACTTTATAGAAGTAGCCAACTTAGCGCTTTATCATCCTGATTTTGAATGGCGATCTATTATCTGGTCACAAGAATTGCGACGGTATGTTGTTGAGATTGTCACATGATCAGAACTGCACATTACGCAATAACATCTGGAATGTCAATGCATAACACTCAGAATAATCAGGGCGTGCAGGGTAAATAGATTACGAAGAGAACAGAATGATGTCAATGTGCAAGGTATTATGGTAGAATTTATTTAAATGACCACCAAATCTTCTGATTTAAATACATCAGATGGATGTACGAGCATCAATCAATTCTGCAGACACCATAAGCCATTCGTGACAATAAAACTGTAGTGCCAATCAACTTGAAAGAACTCAAAAATAACAGTCAAGATCACTTAAATGTCAATCTGCACATCAGATTTAACTAAATGAATGTGTGTTCAAAAGATACCCTCCAAACATTCGTAGCAAATCTATTTGAGTCCAAGAAGATATAATCATGCAACTAATATTATGCAAAGCTTAGATTCACGAATTTCTTCAATGCAATGCACACAAGCCCATCACTCATTACTCAGGGGCAATAGCAAACAATGACAGCGCCTCACAAAATCTCACAAGCCCATCTCTGACAAAACACCGCTCTGATACCACTATTGGGGAATGAGCGAGCCGAACACAAATATGCAGTACACAGAAAATTTTAATCACTCGGGACACATTACAAATATATAAGAATATCATTCCTATAATCTCTCCACTAATTTCTCTCACCCAAAATCCTCTGATTATGCAAACCACTAAATACGATACATTGTTGTAACAATATATCTAAACCATAATATATACAGTTATCGTAATATTGTTTATATAACAATATTCCAATTACTAACCAAATGCTAACTAACAAAAAAATATGTTGTTTACCTCTCGGTAAATACCCACAATGTAAAAGCTAATTCCTAACATTCTCCAAATATATCTCTCTCTCCTCCATTTCCCTTACAAAATGATATCCACATCAATGTGCTTCATTCAAGAATGATATGCAGGGTTCTTTGCCAAACAGATTGCACTTTGACTATCACAATTTATCTTTGTAATCTTTTGAGTGAACCCAACCATAGAACACAACCTTTGAAGCCACATTGCTTCCTTGCTTGCATGAGTAGTTGCAATATATTCATTTTCAGTGGTAGATATCGCAACACCACCCTGTCATTTGCTCATCCAACTTATGGCTCCACCAAATAAGTTGAACATATATGCACTGGTAGACCTATGGCCATCAAGATCTCCAATCCAATCAAAATCCACACATCCCTATAGATCCAAATCCTTGATTTCACCAGGGGAACCCTGATACAAATTGCATAGTCAGAAGTTCCGTGCAGATACGTGAAGATCCTCTTCACCGCTGCCCAATGCTCCTTTCCTAAATTGGACATGAATCTGCTAACAACTCCCACTACTTACACAATGTCAGTTCTTGTACAGACCATTACGTACATAAGGTTTCCCACTACACTTGCATACGGACAGAAACTCATATCCTCCAACTCCTCGTGTCTTTGGACATTGCCAAGTTGATAGCTTCTGACCAGCTAGAAAAGGTGTGTGCACAGGTTTGCAATCCTGCATCCTTAACCTTTCCAATATCGTTTCAACCTACTTTCTCTAGTTTAGCCAGAGCTTCCTATTCACACGATCCCATTTGATTTCCATGCCCAAGATGAATCTTGCAACACCAAGATCTTTCATGTCGAACCATGCAAACAATTGATACTTTCCTACTTGATCATGCACTTGTCAATCTGATCAGTAGCATGTCATCCTCATAGTGAACTATGATGACAAAACTATCACCCTCTTCCTTGTAGTAAACACAAAGGATCAACATTGTTGCATACAAGCCCAAGTCCAACCATAGAACTATTGAACTTATGATTCCGCATTCTAGGTGATTGCTTCAAGCCATAGAAGGATTTCCTCAGCCCAAGTCCAACCAAGTCCTCTTTCCCTTTTGCCTTGAAGCTATCCAACTGCGACATATAGATCTATTCTTCAAGCTTCCCATGCAGAAACATTGTCTTAACATCCATCTGATTTATCTCAAAATCAAATGTAGCATAAATAGCTAAAAGAAACCTACTTGAAGTCAGTTTTGTAACAAGAGAGGTCTCTCTAAAGTCAATTCCCTCTACCTGCAAGAATATCTTTGCTTCTTCAGTTTCCCTTGCACATTTTGCTTCTTCTTGAAAACCCACTTGAAGCCTAAGGTTTTCATCCAGGAGGTAACTTTACCATGTCCAAGTCTCATTTTTGTCCAGAGACTCCATTTCCTCCTTCATAGCCTTCTTCCAAGACTTGCTCTCTATGCAACCTAGAGCTTCCTTCACCGTATTGGGGTCCTCACTATTAATTATTGATATAGGAGTGCATAACAAAAATCTGGTGGGATATATCTTTTAGGTATCTTTTAGGCATCCGGCATACCCATTTAGATGTCCTCAGAGTTGGAGTCACAATGTCCCCCAATTCTAACACTTATAACTCTTCACGTGTTACATCATACTCATATACAAGCTCTTCAATATATGCATCAACCCACACCTCTTTTGTTTCTTCCTTTGGTGTTTTCTATGCAAGAACCTTGGGCACCTCCCTGAAGATTACATTTTGGATATAGACTGCCATCTTTGTCTCGAGATTTCATAGCTTTTATCCTTTGACACCGCTCCCTTACCCAAAAAAGATGCATTTTGCAAACTTAAAGTCAAGTTTTGGCCTTTTCTCCACTGGAATATGAGAGTAAGCTTCACAACCAAAAATACGTAGGTGTCACAAGCATGGCTTCCTACCAATCCCTACTTCTAGAGGCTTGTGCTGATGTAGGTGATTTGTTCACAAAGTAACAACCAGTAGCCACTGCTTCAGGCCAATATTTCTACTCCAAATGTGGACCACTCAGTATACTTTGGGCCTTGTCCATCAACACCATGTTCATCCACCTTGCAACTCCATTCTATTGTGGTGTGTATGGAGTTGTCCTTTGCCTTTGAAAACCACTTTCCCTGTAGAATTCATTAAACTCTTTGGAGCAATACTCAACCCTGTTGTCCATGTGCAACACTTTGATTCTCTCCTCCATCTGGTTCTCCACAAGGTCTTTAAATTCCTTGAATTTCTTTAGGAGGAAGTATATCCATGTCTTCTAAATGTAGTCGTCTATGAAAGACACGTAGAAGACAGACCTAATTAGTGGTAAAACATCTACCGGTCCAAACACATCATTGTGGATCACTTGCAAGATTCCACTTGTCTATGCAACATTTTTAGGGAATTTCACTCGACTCTACTTGTTGTAGACACAATGTTCGCAGAAGTCAATGTCCAAGGGACAATTATCCATCCCTTTTGTCAAATCCTTAGTTTGTAGCATGCGTTGGGCTTTCTCACCAATATGGCCCAGCCTCTAATGCCAAAGCATTGTTTCCTCCGCTGGAAGCAATGCACAAGTTCCTATTTCAATCTCAGCCACAAGAACAACAAAATTGTTGTGTTGCTTACCACAGTCACATCAAGCTTGAGTAGAGTACTCGTGTGCACACCTCTTGCCAACACCATGGCTCTGCGCACCATTTTGCACCCATCTTTGTTGAATAAGACCTAAACATCATCATCATTCATCTTGCTCACAAAGATCAGATTCCTTGCAAGGCCAAGAATGTGCAAAAAAACTAGGAGATCCCTGATCCTCCCAATTCTTAATCTTAGCCTCACTCTTCCTCTACCCACGACCCTATAGGTTGAGTTGCCTCCTAGAAAGACATCACCACCATCAAATTCACAAAACCACTCCCTCACAGGAGTCATATGATAAGAGGCTCTAGAGTCAATCAACCGCGCATCATTGCATGTATGCAATTTTGAGGCTGCGAGATATACATCTTTGTCTCCATCAATGGAGGCCTTCTCACTTGAGGAGTATGCAGCATTCGATGGTTTTCCCTTTTCCACCTTTTGCGCTCTGTAGTCCTTCTTGAAGTGCCTATCTTGCCACCATTCCAGCACCTCTTCAAGGATATATCCAGTATTCGATCTTCTTCTAGACTTTGAGTGCTTATCCCCAGTCTTCTGCTTGCCTCTTTCTTATGAGCAACCTCACAGGGTCAAGGCGTAGTTCATCTAATAACTTTCCACAAACGTGCACCTCATCTCCTCTGATAATAAGGTTGCAAGATCTTCCAATTTTAGCTCCGATGTAGTACTAGTAATTGCCACCACTAGATTATTCCATGAGTCTGGCAAAGAGCACAACAAAGTGATACACCTTTCTTCGTCATTCATGTTGACATCCATAGATGACAACTGACTCACCATTGTGTTGAAGGTGTTTCGATGCTCTGCAACTGAGTCCCCATCACTCATTCTTAATGAGTACAACTTTTGCAGGAAAAGCTTGTTTACCAATGAAATCTCCCGAGCCAAATTTTTTTTTTTTTTTTTTTTTACCCAAAAAGAATCCGCCATTGAATCCACCAACTCTGAGCAAAGACATCCTTAAAAATAGGAAACACTAATTTTACCTTCCGACTAGCCTTCGGGTCTCCAGAAAAAGGCCAACGGTCACTGGAAAGATCAGGTTTGAGAAGGGGATATTACAATCCGCCCTTCCCAAAATTGCTTGTCCTCAAGCAATACCACCACAACTCCAAAATTTTAGAACTAATCCATACACAAACAAGTATGATCCCTAGTTCCCAAACCCATCACAGGAAGGACCCACCATGCCGATGCTGCACCACTCTGATCACATCTATGAAATCATCATGCCTACGCTGCACTAACCTTCCTTGTAACCCCAAAGTGTTACCATCCATGATACTCAAACCGAAAGATCTTAAAGGAGGGGCATCAAAATCATGCAACATCTCATGTCCATAATGCCCCGAATTAACAGTATCAACCATACTACTGTCAATCACAATTCTAAGCAAGAAGAAAGATAGGCTAGCCAACTCAAAATCAATCTCCTTAGCATACCTCCACATAGTAACAAACGAAACCATGACTGCAAATGTGACATCTTCAACTCTTCTTGCAAAGAGGAAAGCTTTCCTTTGCAAGAACTCAACAAACTCGAACTCATGATGCCACATGAATTCCCTATGCCTCCCTTGATTTATCATGGCACAACTAAGAGGTCTGAAGAAGTTTCTCACAATTCCAACCCCAAGAGTCTCAGAATGTAGAATCAAGGCATTGAACAAAATCTCAGCAATAGGAGTCTCGAAGTGCCAAGCTAAGTCGAGCGAGGGTCTGCTGCTCCAATTATTTGTACATGAATATGTACCAAGGAAACCATTAGAATGAGTATGGTCTCTTCCCAAATGTTGATTGTGCTCAGCCCACACCACCCATTCTCTTTTGTGAAACCATAAATTGTCCTTCGAAAGAGATTGGAAGGTTTGAAATTGAATGAACCGGCACCCCAACCAGATTGAAATGGTCAACTTGTAATCTGATTTTATGAAAATCAGCATCCAAGGAGATAGATGGCTGCTGCAAAACTGAAAATCAGCACTCAAAATATCATGTCTGCTCATATCTACCGTTGCGGATAAACCTATTGAAGATCCCATCACAGCCAAGTACCAATCCTTGCTCAGCTTTTCTCTCCAAAACTCCCCTTGATCATTAGGAGTGAACTTCAAATGACTGATGAAGAAGGTAACAACATCCAAAAGACAGTGAATTTGAGGCTCATCACTCCAACATACCTTCTTGACACATATCAAACGCGAGCTAATACCGGGGCCCCACATCATAAGTAAAGAAGAGTCATTCCTCAAATGGAGACTTACTTTTACTAGAATGCTTTGGGAAATACATTCTATTTGAATCATCGCATCTTGAAACTCCAAGAGGTACTCAACAAATCTGAATTCATTGAGAAAGTCAAATTCAAAACCATGAGAGAAAAATTGTTGGAAGGATTCAATGGACCCTTCATCAAACTCCATTATGAAATTAGTTATTCTTAGAGAAGATGGTGTAAGCAGGAAGTCCGATAGGAATCTGACAAGCATCCATATCCGAAAATGAATGAACTTTTCATTGGAGTGCCAATCATCCCTTTGTTGCTCATCAAGATTAGTGACCTCATTCCACCATGCTTCTTGATTTTCCACCTCCTGAATGGGGAGACTAGAAGCAGCAGTGAAGCCTTCATTATGCAGCTCATGCATCCTCATTCCATTGTCAGAAAAAGTGCTAAAACTTCCCTCTTCCACAATGATGTCATAAGAAATTTCCTCAAGGCTTGAAATCCCATCATCTACCTCAAAGAAATGTTTCTCATAAGCTTCCTCTTCACTTGGTTCAAAAAGAGGATTGTCATAAGTTGCTTCAGCACCCACTTCAACGAAGGGATTGTCAAAGACTTGGAAGCCATTCCTTTCCCTTCGCTGTCCCAAATCTGCACATGCAACTCCTGACTTTCTTGAAATGATTTCAAGATCAAACTCCTCTTGATGACAGTCAAGATCTCCAATCACTTCATGGATTTTTTCAGCTCTTTGTGCATCCTCTTGCTCCTTGAAAAGTTTGAAATCTGCAAACTGGTCTTCAACCGCTGTTAGACCCAACTGAGTTTCTTTCAACTCGTCCTTTATTGATTTAAGCTCCAGAGTGAGCTCATCAATCGTACCCTCTTTTTCATGAAAAGCACAAATGGCCTTCTTTGCAACTTCAATGACATGATCCCGTTCTCCAATAGAGTGTATGTACTCGGACTTCAAGGTCTCCAAGGAATTTCTGATAAGTTGCAAATTAGGAAGAGTAACTTCATCGGTCACTCCTCTACATCTCTCTTCAAGCTGAGCCTTCAAGTAAAGTTCTTCAACCAAGCTATGTGCGTAGTCAAACAGGGATAGAGCTTGCACTTCCTTGTCAACGAATACCTTGAATTGACCCTCCCACTCATCAGAATGCGAAGATGGTGAATTGCTGGTTGGCTGTTCTTCAAAATCAGAACTTTGTTTTGTGACATTGATGTCCTCAGAGCTGCTCCAACCTTCTTGTCTTTCATCCTCAACTAACGGAGAATGTTCAGTGTCATGGAGAGGGACATACTCCACAGTTTCTTCACCCTCAAGCTTGCAAGCAGCTTCTTGCCTTGGTAGATCAGCCTTGTGATCTAAAATCACATTGAACCTTTCTTCTTCAACAACCGTAAGGTCTTCAAGCTCTTCATCCACCTCACTGCCGTCTTGATCAAAGGCTATGGCAGCCCCTGACTCAAACGAACAATCATTGAATGCTGGTTTGAAAGTTTCGGAAGTAACAACATCCTCCTTGGTGGCTGCAATCAACTTGAAGGGATCACCACGGAACCCTTCAGAGTAAGATTCTTCATCCAAAACAACTTCTCCTTCAGCCTTCTCATAGCTTGCAAGGCAGACAATATTTTGGTCTTCATCAGGATCAAAGGGAAATTCATCCCACAAAGGTTCTTCATTATACCTCAGTGCCAACACACCTGGATCCCAAATGCCAAAGGGTTGACTGAGATGATCAAAAGGAAGAGGTTTTTCATGCTTCACTGGAAGTATTGACTCAAGGAATAAGTCAGATCCTGAATCTCTTAAGCTGATATCTTCAAAAACATTTTCTTCCAATGGTTTGGTTTGCTGGTCAAACCCAAGTCTAACAATGTCACCACCCAAATGAAGTGAAGATTCGTCGATGCTACTTGTTTCGAAAACTTCACCTTCATTATCTTTTATGGAATCATCATGAGGGAGTAGGTTGCTGATTTCTTCATGTGGAACTTCTTGGGAAGTTGAGACAGCAAAAAAAGTCAAACTATCCACCACCAATTCTTCAACACGAGGTGGCACAGTCATGTTGGAATTATTGCCAACTTCATCACTTTGGCAATGCTCATAGGCTGATTCAACGGGACCATCAGTATTTCCCTCTACTTGCTCTTCTTCAGCAAACTTATCCCATACAACAGTACTACTAAAATCTTCAGTGAAGCCCTTAGCTTCAGGACCCTCATAGGTTAAATCTTTATTAGGACTAGAGACTGTTGTTCTGTTCTTTTCACCAACCTGATCTTCATCACTTATTACATGCAAGTCAATGGAAGTATTATGGGGTTTTACCCTTAATTCTTCACTCGCCACGGTACCTCTGGTGTAGAAATTGATTTCTCTAATGATGAGCATCGAGTTGCAAGTTGACACCTCCAAGGTGGCTGGAAAACAAACTGGAGCAATGTCCAACCGAAAATTACCACCTTTTTGGCAAGAAGTGAAGATCCAGTTTGTTTTCCAGCCACCTTGGAGGTGTCAACTTGCAACTCGATGCTCATCTCATCAAGCTCACGATCATTATGATGATGACATTGGGTTTGAGCATCAAACTAAGCCCCTGATACCACTGAAATATCCCGAGCCAATTTTTTTTTTTTTTTTTTTTTTTTTTTTTTAACCCAGAAAGAATCCTCCATTGAATCCACCAACTCTGAGCAAAGACATCATTAAAAATAGGAAACCCTAATTTTACCTTCCAACTAGCCTTCGGGTCTCCAGAAAAAGGCCAACGGTCACTGGAAGATCAGGTTTGAGAAGGGGATATTACAACCAATGACTTGACCTAGTACAATGTTCCAAATTTATCCCAAAGAAGCTTCGTAGTCTTTTCAATCGAAACATTCAATAGCATTGAATCGGACAGACAATTTGATAGAGCTTCTCACTTTCCTATCAACCTTTTCCCATTCTTCTGATTTCATTCTGATGGGTGTTGTGTCTACAATAATAATCCACTAATCTCTATCTACCAAGAGATCCTCCATCCTGAATATCCACAACTCAAAACTCTAACCATTGAATTTCTCAATTTATATCCTCGAGCTTCCAGTCATTTTCTTCGCACAAGTTTTCCCTACAAAACACCCACTTCAAGGAGACTGTTTATCACAAGTTATTCCACCTACTACAAAGCTTACAACTGAGCTCTGATACCAAGAGTTGGGCATCAACTCGTGCACGACAAACAAAGATAGAGGAGAGTTCAGCCATGTGAACCTTATGAAATATTCCGAACCAATTTTTTATTTTTTTTTTAGTATTGGATTACAACATCACAAGTAAGTTCCGTCAAGATTAGAAGTTAATTCCAAATATACTGAAATAACTCTGCCACTATAATGCAAGAAATGGAACTCAACGTCCAGTATGTGCTACCCAGTCCAAGGCGGAGTAGGGGCGACCATAAGACGGAGTAATTACAAATAAAGAACTCTACGTCCAATATGTGCTACCCAATCCAGGGCGGAATAGGGGCGACCATAAGACAGAGTAAATTACTAACAAAGGAACTCTACGTCAAGTATGTGCTACCCAATCCAAGGAGGAATAAGGGGCTACCATATGACGGAGTGAACTTAATAACAATGCTTTAATGGAAATACTGAAAAAGAAACTACTTCACACCCAGCATGTGCTTGCTAACCCCAGAAGGGAAAGTAGCTACCATAGGGCGGATGCTCTACACCCAGAATGTGCTTGCTAACCCAATAGGAAAGTAGCTACCATAAGGCGGAGCTGTAAACTATTACAATATTTTAAAGGAAATTGAACTTTTGAAACCAACTTTGAACAAATAGAGAAACGCTGCCAGTACTACTGTCAGCTTACAAAAATAAGAAGAATTTGCTCTTAGAAAGAAGAAAAACCAGCCACCTATTAATTTCTTCAGATGTTCATAACTCATGCAAAACTTTATCAATTTTCCTGATTTCTGTTGCAAAGTGTCTTTCTGAATATGTCGCCCAAGTTAGCATCAAAATTCTGATCAAATCTGCATCCAAACGAGTTATACGAAAACCAATGCAAACCCCAAAGGGGCGTCCCAGCTGAAAAGGGGCGACTTGCTCTAGAAATTCACTGCATATTCTAAAAATTCCATAAATTTGAGCAAAGGGGCGCCTAGGCCCTACCAAGACAATGAGATAATACCCAGAACTTGTTTTTTTGTATTTTCTGATTTATGACTGAAACCCTAGATCTGTCTTATACAGAATACAATATCTGACTCTAATAATACCAAAGGAACTAACAATGAAATAACTGAAAGTAATACATAAGCAAATACAAATATCAATGATTAAATCACCACTAGATGCTGTCTTGCAAGCATGAAGAGATGCCCTTGCTAGGAGGCCTTCATTCCCCGAAGCAGTTCCAGAGCCAAAGCGGCAGCATAACAATGCATTAAAACCAAGATGCTGAAATGATAACCCAATGCCTTCTTTTATAGGCTTCAATTGGCTTTCCCTTGAAGCTTATCCCCAAAAGTGGCGCCCCTTTCCATGCCATGATGGCACCCCCCCTTCAAGTCCCTCTTTTAAAATAACATTAAGTTATTTTGTTTAGGCCAAGGTCAACGTTAAAATATAACGTTATTATTATTTTTTTAAGTGAAATTCACTTATTCCACCAAGACCGAATTCTGAAGCCCAAAACTGAATGAGTCAACTTAAAAAAGAAAGTTAACTCCTTGTGACAATCCTACTAGCTGCCAAAAATAGAATTTACTAAAAATAGTAAATTCCTGAAAATGCTCAGAAAATTGAAACAAACATACCTCCGCGAAGCTCTCGAAAAACCTAGAAAGAATTCGCCATCAAAACTTCGAACAAAGACATCCTAAAAAATAGGAAACCCTCATTTGCACCTTCCGAATAGCCTACGGATTTCCAGGAATAGGCCAACGGTCATTATGAGATCAGATTCGAGAAGGGGTCATTACAGTCCGCCCTTCCCAAAATTGCTTGTCCTCAAGCAATTGCAAACTAGGATGATGCAAGATCTCATCATTTTCCCAAGTTGCATCCTCCATAGGTAGGTCCTTCCACTTTACCAGGTACTCTTTGATGGTTCTTTTCCTCAAAGAACGTTCTCGAACATCAAGTATCTCTTCTGGAATTAGTGCCAACTGTCCCTCTTCATCCAAAGGTGGTAGCTGTGATGAAGCAATCACATTATGTCCAAGTGCCTTCTTGAGGCAAGACACATGGAAGACGTTGTGCACTCTGCTATCAGAAGGTAGCTCTAATTCATAAGCTACAGCTCCAACTTTTCTGATGACCCTAAAGGGCCCATAGAAGCGAGGTTTGAGCTTCTCAGCTCCACTCTTCTTGAGAGTAGATTGTCTATATGGTTGTAATCTCAGATATACTATATCTCCAACCACGAAGGAACGCTCAACACGTTTCTGATCCGCATACAACTTTTGCTGATTTTGTGCAATCTGCAAATTATCCTTCAAGGATTTCATTATATCCTGACTATTCTGCAACAAATCCTTGGCTAGGGGTGCTTTGCTGTCACCAAACACTAAATCTGCAAAACTAGGTGCACATCTTAATTGACATATGAAAAGTAGAATTGTAGCAATACTCACCAATATGCAGCCACTTGACCCAAGTTCTCCGCTGTTCTAACACATAATTTCTCAAGTAGCCTTCCAACCACTTGTTCACCACTTCAGTTTGTCCATCAGTTTGGGGATGGTAGCTAGTGCTTGGGGTGAGCATAGTGCCACTCATTCTGAAAACTTCTTGCCAAAACTTACTTAGGAACTTGCTGTCCATATCACTCACGATGTTCTTTGGCAATCCATGCAGCTTAAACACTTCTCAAAAAAAGCGATCTGCAATTTGGGCTGCAGAAAAAGTGCTGGTGATGGCGAAGAAGTGAGCAAATTTGGTTAACCGATCCACCATTACATAGATGCAATCTTTCCCTTGGACTTTGGGTAACCCTGTTATGGAGTCCATCGAAATACTTTCCCATTTTTGAGTGGGAATAGGGAGTGGTTGTAGTAAACCAGCTGGTAAAGTATGCTCATTTTTATTCGCTTGACAAACAAGACACTCCTGAACGTAGCTTTGTATCTCTCCTTTCAATCCCTTCCAAGAAAACCTTTCTCGGATCTGTCGATATGTTTTGAAAAAACCTTGGTGGCCAGCAACTGGAATATCATGAAAAGTCAAAAGAATTTTCTTCTTCAACTTAGAATCAGCCACCAGAAAGATTCTTCCCTTATAATGTATCAATCCCTCAACCACCTTGTACCTTTCATCATGAAAAGTACCCTCAAGAATGCTGGTTGCAAACTGATTTTTAGCATAATTAGCAAGCAACATGTCTCTCCAATCTGCAGTAAGCTCACTCAATGAGCTAAGATGAGGTCTTCTGGAGAGAGCATCGGCCACTATATTATTTTTTCCTTTAACATATTCAATATCAAAGTCGTAAGCTTGAAGCTTACTCACCCATTTCTGTTGTCTCTCATTTAGATCCTTTTGGTGCATGAAATGCTTGAGGCTATTGTAGTCAGTCTTAACCACGAACTTATTCCCCACCAAGTACTGTCTGAACTTGGCTAATGCATGCATAATAGCAAGCATTTCTTTGTCATAGATTGAATATGTTCTTTCAACTCCTCGTAATTTTTTGCTCTCAAACACGATAGGGTGTTTGTCTTGCATCAGGACAGCCCCCACTCCTTCACCTGATGCATCACATTGCAGCTCGAATGGCTTGGAGAAATCCGGTATTGCCAAAACCGGACACGAGCTCATGATCTTCTTGAACTTGTCAAAAACAATTTGAGCCTTTTCTGACTAAACAAAGGCTCCTTTTTTGGTGAGATCGGTAAGGGGAGCAGCATTCTGTGAATACCCCTTTACGAATCTCCGATAAAACCCACAAAGACCCAAAAAAACCTTTCAACTGAGTTAAGCTCTCAGGGGGTGGCCAATCAACTACTGCCTTGATCTTCTCTGGGTCCACCTTCACTCCCTCAGCACTGACTATGTGGCCAAGGTATAGTAATTCTGTCATCCCAAATTCACATTTGGAAGCTTTTGCAAACAAACTCTCAGATTCCATAATACTAAGCACTTCCTCCAAATGCTTAAGATGATCTCCCCAAGTCTTACTGTAAATCAGAATGTCATCAAAAAATACTAACACAAACCTCCTTAAATGATTCTGAAAAATACGATTCATGCAAGACTGAAAGGTAGCCGGGGTGTTAGTCAATCCAAATGGCATGACTAAGAATTCGAAATGGCCATAGTGGCATCTGAAGGCTGTCTTCTCAACATCCGATCCCCTCATTCGAATCTGATGGTAACCCAATCTCAGATCAATTTTTGAGAACTTGGCACCATGTAGCTCATCAATGAGCTCATCTATCCTGGGTATGGGATATCTGTTTTTGATGGTGTTTTGATTCAAAGCACGATAATCCACACACATGCGCATGGTACCATCCTTCTTCTTCACAAGAACCACTGCAGAAGCAAAGGGGCTCTTGCTTGGGCGTATGAAACCCATCTTCAAGAGTTCTTGAATATTCTTCTCGATCTCGTCCTTTTGCCTCTTCGGATACCGGTATGGAGTTATGATCACCGGTTTTGCTCCCTCCTTGAGCTCAATGATGTGTTCAAATCCTCTATCAGGAGGTGGTCCGGGAGGTAAATCAGCAAACACTTTACTCTTCTTGGTGAGTAAAGATTGAATATCAGGAGGATACTCTATTTTTGTTTCAACAGGATTAGTCGGAAGAACCATGAATTCTGTGGCCCAATCCACTTGGTCATGTCGTATCAATCTTGCCATCCTTTTGAATGATACAATTCGAGGGCCACCATTTGACATCCCTCTCAACACCACCTTCTTTCCATCGGATTGAAACTTGAGTTCCATGGTTTGCAGATTTAAAGAGATGTCTCCAAGAGATCGCAACCACTGAATGCCAAGGACAGCATCCGTATCTCCAATATTCACCACATAGAAGTCATCTTTGACTTCGTAATTGCCCAATTGCATTGACAAGTTAGGAACCCTTTTGGTACAAGAAATGTGGAATCCATCCGCCACCATAACTTTGAACCCTTCAAAATCTTCTGTTTGCAACTCCTTTGCCACCACAGCGTCATCAATGAAGTTATGGGTTGCTCCAGTATCAATTAGAGCAACAATACGCTGCCCTTTGATCGTCCCACGTATTTTGAAAGACTCATTCTTTTGGAAGCTTGAAAGTTGAGCCAACGTACCACCACTTTCTTTTTCGCTTTCGGGCTCTTCAGGGACTCTTTCTACTTCACTCTCTTCGGAATCAGATTGCTGGTCCAAAAAATCAGAATTACTCTCACCAGCGGAGTAATACTCAATCTGATGGAATTTGACTCCTTTTGGGCAAACATGATCTGGAGACCATTTATCTTTACATCGGAAACATAGCCCCTTTCTTCGGAGTTCATTGATAGTTTCCGGATCCAATCTTTTGCCAAGAGGTTTCTGCTGGTTAAACTCCTTTTGGTAAGGCTTTTGTTGAAACCTTTTCCCTCTATCCTTCTTGTGGAAGGATGGTTTAGGATGGAACTTAGTTTTGGGAGCAGCCCACTCCATGTTTCTAGCTTTTTTCATTGCTTCTTCTAAGGACGGTGGATCAAAAGCTTTGATCCATCCCTTGAGTGGCTCCATCAAACCTTTGTTGAATAAGATCACTAATCTTCTCTCAGTGATTCCAGTGACCATAACTGAAAGTCTTTGAAACTTAGCTATGTAGGCATCAACAGTGCCATACTGCTTCAACTGCGCCAACTCCCTAAAATGCACTTCTGGGTCCTTCTCGAACCTCTCAATGAGTCTATTGGTGAATTCATCGTAGCTAGTGATTGATCCATGACCCAAAGTGACTAGGCCATGGTACCACCACTCATGCGCTACCCCATCTAGGTGTAGCGTAGCGAATTTAATCGCATCTTCTTCAGCCATTGGCCTAAGAGCCAAATAGTTGTCAAGTTTCTGAATCCAGGCTCGAGCAGAGCTATTATCACTTCCATCAAAGTGCGAAAGTATGATCTTGTTGATAGCTTGATACAAGTCTCCTTGTGCTGGGTTTCTTCTTTGGTCATAATTTCTCCCTTGTCCCTTACTCTTCCTCTTATGATCAATAAACTCATTATAGGACATGTCCATTTTGATGTCATCAGGCAGAGAGTCATACTCCGCATGGCCACATCTCAATTGTTCCACAAAAGAAGAATTCTCTTCTGGATCAGGTGGGGTATTTACTGGTGCTACGAAGGTGGGTTTGAAGGGCCTTGATGAAATGTAAGTGTTGTTTGAAACAGGTTGAGCAACACTTCCATCAAATTGATTAGAGGCACTAGGCTCTCCTCTATATCCTGAATTGTTCTGGAGAGTTGGGTTCTGACCCACTTTTCCCAACATGAGGGATACCATATCCATTAAGGCATCCATTTTCTTTTCAAATCTCTTTTCAGGACTCAGTGATCTTTCTCTACCCTTCCCACTATCATTTCTAGGGTTGGTAAACCTCTCGTTACCCCCTACTGATCTCTCACCTTCTGCCATATTTGTTTCTTGAGAAGACTCCCAATGAGCCCTCAAGAACTCTGAAGTAGTCTGACCTTCGGGAACCTGATACCACTGGAACTGTTTTGCAATTTTCTTATCTTCTCTTGCAATATATCTCTTTTCGCGGTCACTCATAGATGGTTTGTCCACAGGATGGCAGGATACGTGGCTCTGATACCACTGAAATATTCCGAACCAATTTTTTATTTTTTTTTTAGTATTGGATTACAACATCACAAGTAAGTTCCGTCAAGATTAGAAGTTAATTCCAAATATATTGAAATAACTCTGCCACTATAATGCAAGAAATGGAACTCAACGTCCAGTATGTGCTACCCAGTCCAAGGCGGAGTAGGGGCGACCATAAGACGGAGTAATTACAAATAAAGAACTCTACGTCCAGTATGTGCTACCCAATCCAGGGCGGAATAGGGGCGACCATAAGACGGAGTAAATTACTAACAAAGGAACTCTACGTCAAGTATGTGCTACCCAATCCAAGGAGGAATAAGGGGCTACCATATGACGGAGTGAACTTAATAACAATGCTTTAATGAAAATACTGAAAAAGAAACTACTCCACACCCAGCATGTGTTTGCTAACCCCAGAAGGGAAAGTAGCTGCCATAGGGCGGATGCTCTACACCTAGAATGTGCTTGCTAACCCAATAGGGAAAGTAGCTACCATAAGGCGGAGCTGTAAACTATTACAATATTTTAAAAGAAATTGAACTTTTGAAACCAGCTTTGAACAAATAGAGAAACGCTGCCAGTACTACTGTCAGCTTACAAAAATAAGAAGAATTTGCTCTTAGAAAGAAGAAAAACCAGCCACCTATTAATTTCTTCAGATGTTCATAACTCATGCAAAACTTTATCAATTTTCTTGATTTCTGTTGCAAAGTGTCTTCCTGAATATGTCGCCCAAGTTAGCATCAAAATTCTGATCAAATCTGCATCCAAACGAGTTATACGAAAACCAATGCAAACCCCAAAGGGGCGTCCCAGCTGGAAAGGGGCGACTTGCTCTAGAAATTCACTGCATATTCTAAAAATTCCATAAATTTGAGCAAAGGGGCGCCTAGGCCCTACCAAGACAATGAGATAATACCCAGAACTTGTTTTTTTGTATTTTCTGATTTATGACTGAAAACCTAGATCTGTCTTATACAGAATACAATATCTGAGACTCTAATAATACCAAAGGAACTAACAATGAAATAACTGAAAGTAATACATAAGCAAATACAAATATCAATGATTAAATCACCACTAGATGCTGTCTTGCAAGCATGAAGAGATGCCCTTGCTAGGAGGCCTTCATTCCCCGAAGCAGTTCCAGAGCCAAAGCGGCAGCATAACAATGCATTAAAACCAAGATGCTGAAATGATAACCCAATGCCTTCTTTTATAGGCTTCAATTGGCTTTCCCTTGAAGCTTATCCCCAAAAGTGGCGCCCCTTTCCATGCCATGATGGCGCCCCCCCTTCAAGTCCCTCTTTTAAAATAACATTAAGTTATTTTGTCTAGGCCAAGGTCAACGTTAAAATATAACATTATTATTATTTTTTTAAAGTGAAATTCACTTATTCCACCAAGACCAAATTCTGAAGCCCAAAACTGAATGAGTCAACTTAAAAAGGAAAGTTAACTCCTTGTGACAATCCTGCTAGCTGCCAAAAATAGAATTTACTAAAAATAGTAAATTCCTGAAAATGCTCAGAAAACTGAAACAAACATACCTTCGCGAAGCTCTCGAAAAACCCAGAAAGAATTCGCCATCAAAACTTCGAACAAAGACATCTTAAAAAATAGGAAACCCTCATTTGCACCTTCCGAATAGCCTACGGATTTCCAGGAATAGGCCAACGGTCATTATGAGATCAGATTCGAGAAGGGGTCATTACACCTTACAAAGGCAAAGATAAAGATAGATACACATACTCACATTTTTCACCTGGGAAAACCCTCTTGGGTAGAAAACCTAGCAAAGTAACCTTAAATATTATAACATAAACTAGACCATCTTACAATGTTAAACCAAGTCTCAAGGTTTGGTAAACTATATGTAATGCTTTAGTGTATATTACAATGCACACACTTGACTGTATGTATTCAGCATTCAACAACCTTTGTTACACATATCCTTCCTTAGAAGAATCGCACCTTTTATCAAGCACTTCACTCTGTAACTTCCACACAACAAAGGAATTTGCATTCACCTACTGAACCAAATGAACATCGTCTAATGCTCCTCAACAGGTCTGTGTCAGAGTGTCACCAAGACATTGCTAACACATTTTCAACATGACAAATTCAGTTAGAAAAGTGTATGAAACACCTTTAGATCACCTTTTATTGCTCTACATGTTGCACAGGTCCCCGCAACACCTTAATGCGACTTAGACATTGTGCACCACTTCACAATCTCCAAAGGGCGATGAAACTGAGCAGAATATCCTATGCAACTTTGCCATCATTCGCACACACTAACAACCTTGTACAAGTGTCATAGACAGTCTCCACACAAGTCTATGCAACCATCCTTGCTTAGGCAATCAACCTATGCAACATATGCACCACCTAGGTTGCGCACAATTGTCATGCACAAATTCATGCAAAGTTGAGATATTTCCCAACATTGAGATAGTGAGTTGGGGTGACAGCCCAGTGTGTATCTAGTTGCCAAGGTAGTAACCTAGATGAGTGTAATAAATGTGGAGTTGCGCTTAAGCCCTAGGCCTCAAAGGCTCAAAACAAAAAGAAAACCAAAATTATTATGGCTACTACCAGAGTGCGAACTAACTAGTGTATATACATTGAGTGGAGCACTTGGCCATAGAAAAAGGTAGATATGTGCAACAATTTTTACAATTGATTCATTGTTATAGGTGGACCCACTTGTAATTTAATAATAATTTAAAATTTCCATAGAAAGATCCATGTTTGCATATTCATTTCATTGTGCGAATTGATAACAAGGGTAAACTTCAATTTTTTATAGTCACGTATGTTAGAAATAATGGTTCAACCACAAATTCAATGCCATCAATTGTACCCACTTCTCCTTTGATATTGTCTTTTGTTCTTTGTAAAAACAATGATGTATACTTTGATTTTGTCTCCACATTCATCCATTAGATAGAAATACCCATAAATATTATTTTGCATGTATTAGTAACATAAGTTCAAGACTCATGTTGTACTTCCGTTTTCATTTGAGTTCAAGACTAGTTGATGTTGGTTATCCATTAGGTTTAATCTTAGGAATTGATATGGGTTGAAAGTATAACAAAGGTGTGATGTGTGAATTTAATGATATATGAACAACCCAACTAACCTCCAATATCAAGTCCTCAATATGTGCAACATGTAGGCTACCCAGATATACAAACAAATTTTGGAATTGGGATAGAAACTCGAAGGAATATCATAGGAAATCTTATCAATTTCCATCACTTGAAAGGACTAACCTAATAAATTTATGAACATGGGATTGTATTACTATCTATTGTTCAATGGAACATGGTTTAGCGTTAAAGTAAATAAAATCCATCTTATCAAGCCCATTGAGTTACCAATATTTTGGTATACCCTTGGGATTGATGTTAGTGATGCAGGCCATAAAGTGCTGACTATCTCTACATCAGCTTAGCACTAGAAGTATAAATAATGGGGCATGCCCTCACCTGTACCTATCCTATTACATCCTATCACATTTGTTCACAATATTTTTTATCTTTCTATATATTGATTAAATTGTGTTTGGATGCCCTAAAAGGCACTCTCCATAAGATTTTGTTCTTGCGCTGATCTATTTCTTGAACATAGGATTGTATTACTATCTATTGTTCAATGGACCATGGTTTAGCGTTAAAGTAAATAAAAGCCATCTTATCAGGCCCATTGAGTTACCAATATTTTGGTATACCCTTGGGATTGATGTTAGTGATGTAGGCTAGAGTGCTGACTCTCTCTACATCAGCTTAGGACGAGAAGTATAAATAATGGGCCATGCCCTCCCCCGTACCTATCCTATTATATACTATCACATTTGTTCAAAATAATTTTTATCTCTTTCTATATATTGATTATATTGTGTTTGGATGCGCTAAAAGGCGCTCTCCATAAGATTTTGTTCTTGTGTTGATCCATTTCTTATGTGTAATTTCATTTCTATCGATCATCAAACTTTGCATTTAATGCTCACATATATTACTATCTATAGTTAACAAATCGTGATTTAGTGGTAAGGTGGAGCAATTTTCATGATAATGACCTAAGGTCAAGCCCTGCAAGTCATGCTCCCTATTAAATCAGTCAAGTTAAAGAGGACCCACTTGATGAGAGTAGATGCAATTCCAAGTGAGTTTTCATGGAATAGATAGCCATCAAATATGGCTTCTAAGCCGACATGTATTCTAAGCTTGATCATGTTCTGCCTAAGAGCATTAAATGCGATAGTCATGGTCAATGTTAACTAATTTGTTTATTAAAAAAAAAGGGGATGACTATTGAAATATGATCCGTATAAGGTGAGCTCAAGATTCACAATAAAGGTAGCGGTGAAATTCATAACAGATTCTAAGCTTGATAATGTTCTCCCTCGAAGCATTAAATGAGACAATGAAGGTGAGTGTTAACTAATTTGTCTATCAAATAAAACCAATGGGCATGACTATTGAAGTACACTCTGTATCGGACCAGCACAAGATTTAAATTAAAGGTATACGTGAAATATACAAAATATTGGAATGAGGAAAACATATTTAAGGTGAATGTATTTGATTAGTTTCATCAATGGTTATGTTTTGCAAGGAGGACTCCACTTTCATGCAAATCAATGGGACTTTGAAGATTAAATACAATCATTGAGAAGATTCCTTCCTCATTCACTTTACCAATTGAATTTTGGAATATGAATTTATGCCCTTTTGATGGCTTCACGTGGCAAAATCAAATCAACTAGTGGATTGTCTATCCCCTAAAATATTTCCACAAATGTGCCATGTTAGTAGTAAACAATGCTACAAAAACACAGAGTATAATTGATAGATACGTGTGCGACTCACACTATTTTGTCTTTTGTAACTAATTTTGTACGTATTTGACACTGGAAAGCATGTCAAAGCTATTCAGAATGCAAAGAGTCTTTCTTTTCTTTGTAGTGAAAGGTTGGAATATGAAGTGACAGTGCCTTGTAAAAAGTTCTATTTGTAGCACTCAGTTGTATTGTAAAAGAGTTCTGATGTGATAGAGATTAATATGAAGTTCTGAAATGGTTTCTCCCAACTGGCTTTTATCGTTGTTCTGTGCACAATGAATACTCTATTTGTCTAAATATGTTAATCATGTAGATTATATTGAATGTTTTGTACCTATAAGTCTGTGTTTCGTACATAAATATACCAGCTTTAACTAATGCATGGCGAGGTTCAGTCTAAGTTGTATGTTGTATACTTTTGTCGCACCTCACACAACTATCCCTATATTAGCATGTTCTGATATGTTTTTTTAGGAACCTCTACAAACAATGTTGCGGTGAGCGTGGAACTTTTAAAACATACTGTGATGGCTGTCAGGACAGAGATTTGGAGAGATAGCTTCATGAACGAATCCACAATTTCACAGAGACGGAAGCAAGAAGAATAGGGAGTTTTGTACAAGAAGTTATTCGTAAGCACATTGGCGGTGAAATATATGAGATTTTATGGTGTGAATTGCCTAAATTATTAGCGACATGGTTATCAAGATTAGAATACTATTGTTTTCGGCCGATAAGAACAGAATTTCCAGCTTGGACAGAAGAAAGACTAGAAAACCTGCAAAGATTAGACACCGATTGGACTCATGTGATAGATCACTGAACAAAAACTACTCTCAACGAATATATTACAGAATTTGTTGTGCAAGGATATCTGGGTTTCGAGGTTGAAGAGGATCTATTTGTGAGAGGGGTCCAAGGAAATTTTCTCCAATGATTACCTACTCTTATCAAGATGTTGGTTATTGAAAAGGCCATGGTGCCTACCCCTCCCAACATGGAGTAGTCGCTTCAGGCCTTATGGGGGCGTGTGCGATGTAGGAGTGAATGATGAAGAGTTGAGTAAAGGATCTTGAAGCTAAGCCCAAAATATAAAAGACACAGAGTACCAGAGTGAGAAGAAAAATCTAGTATTCGAAAGAGAGTTGCAACAACGAAGGTGGAAAAACAAGTTAACTAAAATGTAGCTGCGAATAGGAGTATGAGTAAAATAGAGGATGTAGAACAAAGGGGAGCCTAGAGAGAGGCTACACAAGTTGCAAAAATTTGAGAATTTGGAGATTATGTAGAGCGAGGAATGGAAGGGCCCAAGAAAGAAGAAGATAGAAATTGGGATAAAGAGGATATGGAACAGAGCGAGCAGAAAGAGGAAAGTATATGAGCAGTAGAGTAGTTAGAGGATAGTGGTAGATCCTAGTTACATGGAAGGATATTGTTTGGACCACAAAAAGAATATTCTTTGGAAGAAGTAATGCTAAATCGCAAGATTATTGCAGGTTCAAGATCGCAAAAAGAAGAAATTGAAGACACGAATCATTCATCTCGTAAGTGCGCATCCCCCAAGCCCATTTTATCTTCAACAAAGAGAAAACAAAGTGCATAGGTTGGGACAAGAGGAAATTGGTTTGAATCATTTACAGATAAATTTGGTAAACTTCGCACAGAAACTAAGAAAACAATAGGGAAGAAGTTAGAAGAGACTGGATTCTATTTCAAAACTAGTTTTAAGACACCTGTAAAGACTAATTTGCAGAAGCCGGTAGTAACAGTTACAAATGCACCACGCATGGCATTGAATGCAGGAATGTTTATTGCTTTGACACCATATGATGGGTCTTCTAACCCTGAATACTATTTGTTAACTTGTGATATGAATCGCAGGTTAAGAGAGTGACCGCTGAGAATATGAAAAAGTGCGAGCTCATCGGAACTTTAATAGGCCAAGCTCTTGAATTCATTTATAAAGGGGAAGTTGTTAATTCCCTAAGTCTTCAACAAGTTAAGGACCAATTGATTACAGAATTCAAGATGAAAAAATACTCAAGCTAGTCAATTCAGGGTCTTAAAGAGATTTAGCAATGAAGTGGAGAAACAGTTTGGGAGTACGATTTCAGATTCTCAGATGTAATGAACAAAGTTGATTTTATTTTGGAAGACAAAGATAAGGCTGCCTAGTTTGTGGAGGGACTGTGATCAAGGATTAGGTTTGCCATTGCGCAGTCACAATTCTTGACTAAGGACGATACAAGAGCAATTGCACTTCGGATAGAGCATATTGAAGATTATGGAGACATTTCATCAACTGGCTCTAAAATTGAGACGAAAATAGATGCTTTTCTTAGGAAGATGGATCAGCTTCATGAAAGCAATAAACCCAAGTTGGGCCTATGGTGTATGAAGTGCGGTAAAGAAGGGCATCATAAGAATGATTGTCCTAAAATCAAAACAGAGTTTTGCGACATATGTAGAGTAGTAGGACATGCAACATCAAAATGTCACCTATTACAGTAGTACATTCAAAATCCATAGAGCCTGTGTTGCAATTTTTTTAAGTCAACAAATCATGACAAGAAGAGTTGGCGTGCTCTGCAAGAACTAAAAGAAGGCATCGCTAAGAACATCTTCACAATCATAAGCCAACAAATACCTACTACAAAGTAGGGAATTCCCGGTCTGGAGGTAGAAATGTCTAGCACAACACAAGATGTTCCTAGGTGGATGCCTTCATCGCCACAGTATCAACCCCAGGGTCTACCTGGATGGACACTGTCATCTCCACAATATCAGTACCACTCATCATGGAACACTACAGTTCCCCAACCGCAACAGTTAAATTGGGCTCCATCATCTCCTCAACAACAATATGGTGGATATGATGCTCAGCAACAACAGCAAGGGGGATTTCATAGAGCAAACTAGTTCCCATGGGATGAGGCTTGTAAACTATTGCATTCTCGATTCCAAATACCAATTACTATCGGGGAACAATGGCCCTTTTTCCAGGAAGGGCAGTGCCCAGAAATGTGCATTCATAAGTGTGTGAATGTATGGACTATGCAGGGTGTAGAACCCAAATGTTGGGTGCACGTCTTCAAATATACTATGGCAGCACTCCCAACAGCTTGGTACATGCACCAGGAATGCAAATGTGAGACAAAGCATTGGCCGCTTGTTCAACAAGATATCATCTAGACTTTTGTTTTTGAGGATGAGAATCCTTTGGTACAAAACGCTCTACAAAAGTTGAAAATCTTTCTAAGTTATGGGCGAGTAGAAGACTTAAGTACTACGACATAATCATCTTCGTAGTAAGAAGCAACTCAATATTTAAATTTATAGGAGATGTCACAATTATTTCAATGGGTTCTTATTTTATAGGAGATGTCACAATTGTTGAAACAAGTGAGTGTGTGGGGACTACCGTGCGCTAAATGATGCCTGTATAAATGATCCTTTTACAGACGAGGTCTTGGAGTCAATCGCAGAACATGAAGTATACTCTTTCACCAATGGGTTCAATGGATACCACCAAATTCCAATCACAGTACAAGATCAACCCAAAACAACATTTGCAATAAAGTGAGGGTCTTTTGCATATAAGGTAATGTAATTTGGTTTGAAGAATGCTCTAACTGTGTTCTGTAAGGCGGTGGTAACTACCTTTGAATATTTTATCCATGATTTTCTTGAAGTCTACATAGATGATTGGGTTGTCTTTTCCTTGTTCAAGGAACACTTGTCTAAGCTACAACGTATATTGGAGCAATGCCAAGCTCTACGCATTGCACTAAACTTGAAGAAGTGCTTGTTCTTCACGCCATTTGGGGTCATGTTGGGACACATAGTATGCAGGGATGGGATCTTGATAGACCAAGCCAAAATTGCAGTACTTGTGGGTATGCCACCTCCCACAAGTTCTACAAAGGTGTGATCATTCTTGGGGCATACAGGATATTATGGGAAATTCATAAAAGGCTATCCAGTCATATCTGCCCCAATGGAGAAGTTATTGCGCAAAGATACAAGGTTCAAGTGGACAAATGAGTGCCAAGCAACTTTCGTGGATCTAAAGCAAAGATTGGTCACAACACCAATTTTGGTTTTTCCTGACTGGAGCAAACCTTTTCATGTGCATGTAGATGCTTCAGGGACTATAGTAGGAGTTGTTCTCGCATAGCAAGGAGACGGAGGATTAGACCATCCAATTCGCTTCGCAAGTCACAAACTATCAACTGTAGAGAAAAACTATTTGACGACAGAACAAGAAGCTTTGTTCATGGTGTTTGCACTCCAAAAGTTTAGACATTACCTTTTGGCTACGCCATTTGAATTTTTCACTGATCATCATGGTCTGCGATACTTAGTTAATAAGACTATGTTGGCAAGATGGATTTCTCGTTGGTTAATGTTATCCCAAAAGTTTAAGTTCAAGATCAATGTGAAGCCAGGAAGTGAAAATATGGGGCTAGATCATCTAAGCCAAATACGCAATGGGGAAGAACCAGAAGAACTACAAGACGAACCACCAAATGCACATTTGTTTCGCATCTTTGCGATCCCTGAGAACATGGAAAACATTGCACATTTTTTGGAACAGGGGCTCTTTCCTGCGCACTATGTAGAACGAGATAAAAGTAGTTGATCACTAGAGCCATCTCATTCAACATCACTAATGGGTTTTTGTACAAGATGGGGAAAGACGATGTATTGCGCAAAGTGGCTTTAAAACATGGGCAACCTCAACTTCTAGAGGTGGCACATTAACAAATCACAAGTGGACATTTTGCAGGAGAATCAACTGCAAGAAAGATACTGCAAAGTGGTCTATGGTAGCCAACTCAATGCACATTGAGTCGCAAAACACTGTGATATCTGCCAAAGGATGGGCAAGTCTAATCAGAGAGATGAGATGACATTAAATCCTATGCTAGCGAAGCAGCCATTTGAGCAATGGGGAATCGACTTTGTTGGGCCAATCAATCCATCCAATAAGTGCAGTAATGCAAGATTGATCATCACTACAACCGACTCCTTCACCAAATGGGTGGAAATTGTTGCAACCCCAAGTTGTAGTGCTAAGGATGCAACCAAGTTCCTATATGAAAATATTATAACCAAATTTGGGTGTCCGATCAAACTGATCAACGATAAAGGTACATATTTCTTAAATAACACCATCAAGACTCACACTAAAGAATTCATGATATTGCACCACAAAAGCACAACTTATCATCCACAAGCAAATGGACAAGCGGAGGCGTCAAACAAAGTCCTTGGTAAGATGCTCACCAAAATATGCAGCATCCAAAGAAATAATTGGAAGATCGGATTCCTACGATCGTATGGGCGCACAGGACAAATTACAAGCGTGCAACAGGTTTCAAGCCATTTCAGTTCATCTATGGACTTGAAACAGTAATGCCTATGGTATACATAGTTCCTAGGTTGCGCATTGCAATGATCATAAGACCAGGGGATCAAGATTCTCTGCAGGCATGGTTGGTGGATTTAACCAAAATGGAGGAAAACAAGCAAAAGGCACAATGGACACAAGAAGTTAATAAGCTAAGTTAGAAAGCGTGGCATAATCACAACTCGTGAACTAAAGAATTCTATCCAAAAAAAGTAGTCTTACTATATGATAGCAGATTTAGAAAAATTTTGAGCAAGCTGTACATTAGATGGAAGGCATCTTATATCATTCATGAAAATTCGTAGCAAGGAACAATTCTACCAGGACGTGTAAATGGCTATAGGCTTAAGCCTTACCGTCAATAATATCTATCAGTTATCATAGAAAATCAGAGAGGGTGTTGAGTAGTACCACTTAGTTTAGGATTTTTGATTGTCTTGTTTTCCTAGTTTGGTTTTAGGTTTGTGTGTTTTTACAATGCGATTTCTATATCACAGGACATCAGAACTAGAGAAATCAAAGTCGCAAAGTGCAATCTGTGAATAAATCGAATATCAAAATGAAAGGATGTACAATAAAGGAAAGTGGATTGTGAGAAGATGGCATGTCACATCAACTACCGTCAGAAGGACTCAATGTTTCTAGATACTGAATAGCAACCATCACATCGCCAACAACCAGTTGACATTAATTCACAAGGCAAAATCGTGCGTAATAGCTCAGCACATTTAAACCATTCTACCAGATGGATTTGAGCGGCAAAAGTTATATAACAAGAAGCATGAAGAGCACAAGGACATTACATACTATTGCAAACAAAAGACCTTTGTGATCTGCATCTAATTCAGTCAAGTGTGCACAGATTCTTCAACAACACCAATCTAGTTAAAAAAAAATTTCAAACAAGTCTACAATAGGAACCATGGATTGGGCACAACTTTTAATCCCTCTTACAAACGCATAGAAGGAAGAAATGGGGATTGGGTTGGCACTCTGTACAACTCAATACCATGATCCGGACCCCTTCAATTTCATCGACACCACAGAGGCCAATATGTTCACCCACGACCAATCTAAAGAAGCACAAGCAAGAGCCCTAGCACTCCAACACCCTCTGTGAGGTTCCAATACAAAGAGACTCATCAAGCTTCCTACTTTAGGGCAATTGGACGTAGTGATGCTCACATTAATCAATAGATATAATGAGGGTGTGATTCATCTTTCACAAGATGTTACTATCTTCATCAACATTGCAACCATGACACGATCACATTACTCAGTTGATATAATGAGGGTGTGATTCATCTTTCACAAGATGTTACCATCTTCATCAACGTTGCAACCATGATGCCAACAACAGGACTCCCAACTAGAGGCAAATCTCTTCTGCCTTACAAAACTAAGTCTACACCAATTCATTCAAATATGAAAGAACAGTATAATTGGGCATCCAAGGGGATCCCTATCAACATGGTGGATGACATATCAATGCGCATTCTCTTTGATTGCATCACCAAGCGGTTCTGGTAGACCACCAGGAGCGCACCACAGACAACAAAAGAGGTCATTGGCATTGCCTACTGAATGATCCGAATACATGAGAACTTCAATTGGCCTGAATTTTTGGCTTCTGACCTCACGACTAACATTGAAAAGGTCCTCTCTAGAATATCGCAGGTGTTCCAATACCAGTTCTTGGTCCTACTACTTTTTTTTACCTAGTGGAAGTCACCAGAGGGTTCGATCAACCCAAATGAAGACTTTTGGCCTGCGACTGCATTCGCCAAACTTGCCTGGACCAAGATTGGGAAATACTATAATTAATTGCCCAAGTTCAACCAATGGTGGGTTGAGATTCAAGCCCTGATTATCTTGGCACCCCAAGGTACCCAAGGACATTCTATAGTATCTTGGGCAGCATGCACTGTCACAAATCTACATAATGGAATGCATATCAAAGTCCATGAAATGCCCAAAGCAACAACTCCATTGCCCTTCTTCATTACCATGTTGGATGCCAAGGCAGAAGTCTTGTCATAGAAAGCCCTACTTGCCAGATCAGTACAACCCTTGTGATCTATTCCTCCAGGCGCACAAC
Organism: Torreya grandis; assembly: GCA_037957365.1. Lineage (NCBI taxonomy): Eukaryota > Viridiplantae > Streptophyta > Pinopsida > Cupressales > Taxaceae > Torreya > Torreya grandis. The sequence goes on from JARHVA010000798.1 coordinate 1,399,850, forward strand.
AGCCTTTGCCTACACAGTCCCAAGCTCAAGCATAGGCAATGCCACAAATAGAATCAACTCCATTACAGGCTAATAGGGGCAAGCGAAAGGCACCCATGCAATGAGCTTCACCACCACCACCACCAAAGAAGAGGACCCGCAACACTAAATCTTGGTTGGACAACAAACATGTCCCAAAAATCGCTACAGAATGCAATCTTGATGAGTTGGGTGTCGAAGAAGAGGAGGTTTTACAATAAATGCTCGCAAACATAGTCAAGGAGGTCTATGATCAAGAAAGGTAGGAATTTTTATTTTGGAAGGCAGTACGCACCTACCAAGTGCATAAGCAAGTGCAACAAGACTTGTGGGTTGATATCAGCCAACCTCCTCCCTTGATAATAGTAGATACTATAGGGTAGGAGGGCGCGCACAGACAGCTTCAAGCTGAGCTCTTTCACATGGATCCGACTACAAGATCCGCTATTGTGCAAGGCGAGCACTCACCATAGCAAGAAAGCCCACCACCAGCTCTATTGTGCAAGAAAATGACCCATTATGTGTTCAGATTGTCCTCGACAATCAGGGAATAGATGGTTACCTTTGTAGACCCTCTGATGGAAGTCGAGCCTTAGCATGCTCAAAGACACGAGCAACAAACTCAAGAGACGGTTCAGGCCTACAAGAGAGTGAAGAAGAATCTCACTCCATCGTTGTCCAAACACAAGGCATCAGCACGAAGAGGTATTGTGATCAAATCACCCTCATCATCCGATTTGCAGTCACCACTTGAATCGCCAACTCCTATGCATAAGCCAAAAGAGGCAACTCCTCCACAACCCGAGCAACCAGCCAAACAAGGAGAAATCGTAGTGTAAGGAAAACATTGCCATAGTGCAACAACAAGAATAAAATGGGTAGCAGGCGGTTGCGAAGAAGGCTTGAAAGGCAGAAAGGAAGAAAAAGACGGAAGAGACAAAGTGCAACATTGGTGAGGAGCAACAGAAGAAGCAAGAGTAGGAACACAAGGGAAAGGCTGAGGAAGATGAGGAAGAAAAGAAAAGAGGCGAAGAAAAAAGTTGTGAGGAAACAATAGGAGGAAGCAAATCAGGGAGTGCAAAAGAACGATCAAGATAAGGCTGCAGCAAAGGCACAATAATGGGAAAAGGCAAAAGAAACGTTGTGCATTTAGAAGGAGAAAGAAAAGAAGTAGGGTCAAGAACAGGAGGCCAAGAATAAGGCTGAGGCAGAAGCCAAAGCCAAGGCAAAGGCAGATGCCAATGCCAAGGCAGAGGCAAATGCCAAAGCCAAGGCGAAGGCAAAGTCCAAAGCTAACACAGAGGCCGAGGCCAAAGCTAATACAACAGCCAAGGCCAAAGCCAAGGCAGCAGCTAAGCGCAAGGCTAAACAAGAGAGCATAGCCCAAAAGCAAATCGAGGCTACCACGACGGTGGCAATACTCGAGACCCAACAACCATTGTCTACATCGCAGGGCTCGGATTATGCTCTAGGGGATATGCATAGGAGGAGGCATCATAGCATAGGCCCCAAATCTCTAGAAAATGGTTATGGGATATCCTAGCACCCTACACATGTTGCACACCATTTTCTCTACCCATGGTGCAGATCAAAAAAGCACTTGTGGCGTCTGCACCTTCAACTTTGGCCTTGGCTACAATGGTGCAAGAGGCATCACTTGATGTATCACAACTATCTCCGTCAAAGCAAATTGAGGGAACAGTTGCATTTCAAGAATCTATCAAACAGAAGGTGTCGGCCTAGCGTTACAGCTCATGGAGGAGAACGCAAATCTCAACCTCCACCTCACCAAAACTCGTTAGTTGATTGATACGGCATGTCTTGCCTTGGTCACTCAAGTTTTGGGTGACAAAGTCATGTCAGAAGAAAAACAATTCACAACCCTTCCCTCTCAACTCACAAAATATTGGCATTGCGTAGAAGTTGTAGACACTTCACACACAAGGCCAAAACCTCAAGGCTAAGACACATGCCATTTTTGAGCTCCTGGAGGAATATGAACAAGTTCTTGAACTAATGTGCACCAAGCTCACAACATAACTCGGAACATGCTTGACTAGAAGCAGCAGTTGTCCAATACATGGAAGGAAGCCATGCCAAACTTCACAAAGGCAAATAAAGCCAAAGCTGCCATGAATGACCATTCTACTACCTTGAATACACTAGAAGTCACACTTAAGCAATCACTTGAATCCAAAGATAGTGTTATGCTGAAGATGTAGACTTGGTAGAATGAAATACTACACAATACCTTTGCCGATGTTCAAATGAGGATGCACACAGATAATATGGAGGACTTAGTTCAAGACATTCAAGTGAAAGTATCTAATGTGCAGGGTATGATTCTAGTGATGGAGGATGAGGACATCCAAAGTTTGGTTGAGTGCCAAATGCCACTATGCACTAGAATCAACATGGTCAAAGAAGCTATCACAGATTGGACATTGTTCGAAAAGGACATTCTCATTTACATAGCTCTATTACAGACATCATCCAAGAACCTCAATTTGTTCCTCAAAATCAATTAAAATAGGAATTCGGTTAGCGAAAAGTTGTTACAACTTCATAGCGTATGCCTCAATACCAGCTACAACCTCCACCAACAGATTCGGCAGAAACAACTTCTTTAGAGCCGCAAGCAAAACCAACTGTGCAACCTCCTCTAGTTCAGACAATACAGTCCATGCCACCACCTTCATTATAGGTACTGCGCACCCTCCATTTTTATAATTTTGACACATTTTTTAGTAGGAAGGACTTGAACATTAGGAGCAGGGCCAGGTTGGTTGAAAACCCATAAAGGGCGGCCACCTGGGTATACTAATCTATTCAAAACCCGAAAGAGCAGTAAATTAATATGCTACTTAGTTGAAAACCTGAAAGGGCAGTAGATTAATACACTACTTAGTTGAAAACCCGAAATGGCGGTTAAGTAGTGCGCAAAGGGTGAAAACCGGTACACAATACCTTGCGCGATTACCACAACTTATGTTTCTAGTCCAATTCCTCATCGCAAGCACAATTTTCAGCGCCAACATAAGGCACACTTCCTACAAATTTGTCTCAAGACAAGACAATTGTTTAAGTCCAAGAAAGTGTTGGTAGTAAACAAGGCCACAAAATCACAGAGTATAATTGATAGACACGTGTGCGATTCGCGCTATTTTGTCTTTTGTATCTAATTTTGTATGTATTTGGCACTAGAAATTATGTCAAGGGTCTTCAGAATGCGAAAAGTCTTTCTTTGTAGCGAAACGCTGGAATATGAAGTGAGAGTGCCTTGTAAAAAGTTCTATATGTAGCGCTCAGTTGTATTGTAAAAGAGTTCTGATGTGATAGAGATTAATATGAAGTTCTGAAATGGTTTCCCTCGAATGTCTTTTATCATTGTTTTGTGTGCAATGAATGCTCTATTTGTCTAAATCTATTAATCATGTAGATTATACTGAATGTTTTGTAACTATTAAGTCTGTGGTTCATACATAAATATATCAGCTTTAACTAATGAATGGCTAGGTTCAGTCTGAGTTGTTGTTTGTTGTATACTTTTGTCACACCTCACACAGCTATCTCTGTATTAGCATGTTCTGATGGGTTTTTCCAGGAACCTCTGCTAACATACCAACAAAGAAGAGGAAAGAGATTAAAAACAAGTAAAGAACCTTCCAACCTGTCGATGGATTGTTCTACAAGAAAGCACCAGACCATGTTTTATGAAGGGGTGCCATGCTCAGGGAACTTCCTCGAGAACTGATCAATGTCTATTAGGGAATAGGACATAATAGTAAAACATATGACTATTATCTTTCTCAGATGCCTATGGTGACCTATGTTATTTGTGAAAGATTATGTGGAAATATGCGCTTCATCCCATAAAATGGGGAAGCCCTACAAGACTTTATGCCAATACATCCTACTTTGCATAATAGATTTTTGTTGATGAAACATAGCCCCATGAGCTGGTGTATTTTATTATTTAGATATAATCACATGGACTGTGTGTACTTTATTTAATTTTTTAACAGTCACATGCACTTATTGTATATTCTTAGATAGTGTACATATCTCTATGTATATATTTATTATCTTAAAAAATTATTTCCTCTAGAAGCATCCTTTTATCTATAGAAGCCTCTTTGTCTACATTGTATTTTATAAACACCTAATAAAATAGAGTATACAGCATATGTACAGTTGCGGCTAATTCCTGTGTTCCTTTCTTGTTTGTAATTGTGCTCATAGCATTTGTGCAGTGGAACTTTATATTGTGAGTCCAATCAAACAAACAAGTAAAAAGGGTCAATTGTGCTTGTCTTGAATGGGCCCTAGAAGCATATCCACCATTCTACAATGACTAGACAAAAGCCTAACACTTACATTAGTGTGCTTGAATAGGAATGCATCCATACTTAACCTTGAAATTTCTTCTGTTCTTTGTGCTAAAAGTAAGGGCGAACCATATATTCACAATGACGACAACAAATAAATATTCCATGTGTGTTTCATATAAAGTTAACATCATCATATTTCTTCATCTAAAGTTATAAAAAACATCTAAAAAAGGAAGTACTCTACCCCACTGCAGCATCATTTAAATGAAAACAAATGGCATAGTTAATATAAGCACATCAGCTACCTGCAGGTCAATAATCAAATCCAAGTGAGAGTTTCCATCCTGCCTGCTTTGCGTGGTGGAGAAATCTTTACTTGACCTTTCCTGCAAACTACCTTCACTAGAATGACTGTTTGTCATTTGCAGGAAAACACTGTCATCCTCCAAAGCTGAATAGCTACTATTAGCTCCTAATAAGACGCATGAATCTAGATATTCTCCATTCTACAGAATGCATCCATAAGGTGCATGTCAGAAAAGCAAAAGTGAACAAATACTGTGAATCTAGGGGATCATAAAGTCATTTGCTAAATAAAATAATGCATAAATCTAAGAGGTTGAGAATAGTTAAACACACAAAATAAATATCAAATGCTTCTTTCATAAGCCTCTAACCTGTATTATCACATTCTTGAATCGTAGATTTTTTCCGCTTCCTACGAACACTAAAGCTTCTTGTGAAGGCTCAGTCAAATCCACTCCGATTCTATTCACCAACCGAAGCCGTCCCCCTCTTCCATCATAAATGAAAGAATCATATTTTACATCATCTACAACTAGGGGATGCATGGGGGAAATACTCACTTCATCATGACATTGACAATAAAGTGCCCGATCAAGAATGATACCATCACTTATGTCCATGAGATTTTCAAAATAATTGTCTGACAGAACACTTGGAATAGAAGGAACAAAGAATTCTGTAACAGCAAGTAGGAAATCAAGTGCCACTAGCAACTGTGGCCTTTGAATACAGAGTGAAATTTTTTGTGATGATCGACAAAGCTTGACATCAAGAATAAGCATGGTTATGACAGGTTTGCAATCATTACCCTGTAAAAGGGATTCATTTCCATGTTCCTCCATTTTCTGTGTATCTGTATGAACCCAGTCAACAGGAGCATACTCAATATTGTTAGTTTTTCCTATTGCACACCTGAATTCGTCTCGAGTACCCTCACGGTCATCGATTACATTGAAACTTTTGAGTGTTGCCATAATTAAGCTTTCTTCTTCTGAGCTAGATTTGAAAAGCACCCAGGCACCACTGATCTGTGAGGCAATATCATTTTACTTATATTATATCAATCATTTAACATGGTATAAAGAGGATATTTGATACAAGCCGTGCTATAATGAATAAAAACATAAAAAATACTTCAATTTTTCGTCAATATTTTACTCTTCAAACATCTCAGAATAGAGACAAATGTACAGATTAGATATCCACTTATCATAATTTATCAGAATTGGAAGATAAGAATACCTGCATGGTAGCAAGTGGAGAGTCCCTTGATCTCCCTGTATGTAAACTTAGCTCAACCAAATTAATATCAACAATAACTTGCATGGTGGTCCAAGCCTCCCCAGCTGATGGTTCCTCTCTGCCAATATCTGGAACCTCTCTAATTTCCTGCCCTATTTCATTGTCTGATGCTTTGTTTACTACAATATCCAAGGGTGGGGGACAGTTTGGAGTTTCGGAAATGTTGGTCGATGCACACTCTGTTATTATCTGATACTCCTTGTCTGACATGGCTGCTTTAAGCTTTTCTATCTGCAAAGATTAAATGTTGTAGAAAATCCTACTTAGAAAACCTCTTCTCTATAAAATATGAAATTATATTGACGATCTAAGGAATTTTGCCTAGCAATTACCAGGAACTGTATGTAACAAGGTTTTACACTACCATAAATAAAAGATAACTGACCCTATTTAGCACCAAATAAAAAGGGTTATTCAACTAGATACAAGTTCAATATTATAGCATACCTTGATGCCTGCCTCAATGCTTGGAATTTGATGCCACAAATCTCGAAGTGATCTCCTTATAACAAGAAAAAGGCCATTCACATCTTCTATAATTCTTTCGCCAAGGTTCCCACTCACACCAACAGTCAGGTTGATGTCTTGTACCTACATACCTCGTCCAATGAGACTTTGCAATACAAAAGGTTTAATTAAAATAACCTACTATGGATTCCCATGCTGGCTGAATTGTATAAACATCGACATAGGTTTGCCTGCTTAGTTCTTAAAGGCTATCTAGGCAAAGTCATAGCTATATGAAAAATTAAAACATTCATATTCATACTCTTTACATTTTGTTAATTATCATAAAGAAAGAAAGAAAATATATCAATGTCTACAAATGACCAAAGTAGGTCAATCTGACTCAAAAGTATAACCAGTTACAATAAAGAACTAGGGTAAGAGGATCCTAGGCTATGAAAGTAGCTAAACCCCAATGCACAATAGCGAAAGAAAAGAAACAAAGCAAGAGAAGGTAAACTGAAAGTGGTTCCAACCACCAAACCACCACATCTAAGAACATTTATCCAAGTGAGGGAGAACCCCCCAATGAAGCAATGAAGCATGTACCTAAGGAAGATCGAAATGTGTGACAAAGGATGAAAGGCAGCACAATCCTAGGCTATGAAAGCAACTAAACCCAAAAGCGTGACAGCAAAATAAAAGAAACAAAGCAAGAGAGGGTAAACTGAAAGTGATTAAAACCCCCAAACCACAACATCTAAGTACAATTATCCCAGGGAGGAAGGACCCCTCAATGAAGCAATGAAGCGATGAAGCATGGAGTTAAGGAAGATAAAAATGTGTAAACAAGATGAAAAACAACATTGTCCCATGCCTGCAGCAAAGCTTGGGGCAAATGAACCAACAACATCATCTTCCATCTCTCTGAAATCATCAATGCAAGATCTGATAATGTCGTCACATAATGGCGAAGATTAATGGACACTAACTGGACAATCCTACGAGGCAAGGTACTACCCCTAGAACCTCTCCTAACATCCAAGGGCAAGGAACTTCCAGTTGAAGAGAAGAAACAAGAAATATGCGCCTACCCCCATGACCTCGAATGTGAGCTGGGGGTTGGAAGGCCCGACACCGAAACATAGATACACGGTGTGTAGAATGAGAGTAATAAGGTCAAGGTGTTCTTCTAGTGGTGTGTAAGGATGAGCATTGTCTCTTTGCTTTGTCTCCCTCCATATGCAAATCTATAGCATCCAAAGGGTACCTAGTGCTCACAACCATTCTGATGATGTGCTAAAGGACGAAATCGGCCTCACATCTCTAGGGGTCTGCTGTAAGGTACCATGCCTGAAAGTGAAAACCCCTTGAAGGGAGAGGGGCAAACATCTCTGATCAAACACCAAAACTATTATTTTGGTTAAATATGATTGAAAATAATATTGAAGTCATTACTATTATGCAATTCAGAAGAAGGCAAGTTGAAATGCTACCAGCAAGGAACTAGGTAAGAAGGTGAGTAAATAACTAGTTGTTTTATTTGCTCATTTGCTTCAGCCCATTTAAACAATTGGCCTCTTGGACCATAAAATGGTGTGTTTGTCGGGAGAATGTTAGACCTGCAGTGTAAGACTCCTCATAACACCTAAATCAAAAACAGGCGAAGATCTCTCATATTCAAGTGGTATATTTTCTGCAGCAACTAAAGGTGGCTGTACACATGAACTAAAATTGGGGCTTGCTGAACAACCAAGTCATTTACATGTTCCACTTAGTCGCAATCATCAATACATAATTTAATTAAATTGTTCATACATTGAAGGCTGAAGCAATTGGAGGTGATTGTGCATATATATTAATTTGCAACTTTTTGAACAATCCATTTATCGATGTGTTTTGTTTAGGATTTACATTTATGAAAAAATAAAGACAAATTTGAAAAATTTTGGACTCCCAACTTTAAAAAGTCTTTGCAAAATGACCATACAAAGATTTTCTCCACCATTTTTATTAGTTTTTATTTTCGGAACAAGTTTATGAGGGATTTAAAAAAATCCCCCCAAATCACAAGTACCAACTCCTTGAGAAATTCCTGTGTAAGCTCTTCAGCCATTGAATCAACAAAACAAGGAACCATTCAATGCAAATATATCCAAAAACTACAACACAATTGAAATCAAAGTCGAAAAATGGGATGGAACAAAAACTGCAATATTTCCATTTCATAAAATTTGAAAGATTTGGAAAAAAAATATAAAATACAGTTGTTTTAAGGGCCAAATCCATTTTGACTATTATAAATTTGTCCCTTATCAATAAAACAAAAGCAATGGTTTATTTTCCTTTTCTACAGGTGCTTTTGCTTTCATAGGAACATCTGGAATGGCTTGCAGCTCACATGTGCTGGTTTCTACAAGCCAATTTGACTTTGACTAGGTTCCAATGAGTCTAGAAGGTTTGGATGACCACTTAGGACAGCCAGTTTGACTTGTCAAAACTTCAGTGAGATTCACCAAATCATCTTGCTCCAAAAGAAGAAAGAAATTATTAATTTTTCAATACAGGTTTTCGGAGACAATAGAGAAGAAGAATAATTGCAATTGGTGTTTTGGGACACACTTTGTCACTCATCATTGGGATGAATGATAAGAATACATTTAGGAGCTCCTTATATAAATAACTCCAATTATATCATGAGGTAGAGACCACATTCCAAAAGAAAAAACAATTAATGCTTTTCTACAAAATGGATTGACAAGTATTAATTGTTTCCAAAATTGCATTTAATTATTTTTGTTGGTTGTCCTAAGCATATGAATGATGGGTTTTCAAGAATCACTAAGTTCCAAGCTTCCATCCCCGTTTAGGTCACCCAGATGCTTCCCAATCTATATAGCTTCCCTTAGCTCTCTTCATGAAATGGTCCTCTTTAACCAGGATCTTTGCTTTTTTTATACAAATTTCATGTGATGTTGTATGTGAGTGTTCTACTAGAGCTGAGATATTAGTGCAACAATGATAAATATTTTTGTAATGCTATTTAATTCTTTGTTGAAAATATCTACATGTTTCTCCTTTATATGGACGACCCCACACACAATCTGTGCTATGGACGACCCCACACACAATCCGTGCAGTAAACCCAACTATTCAACTCTGGATCTAGATTGTCTTTAGTGGATATGAGCAACATGACAAGCTCGGAATAAAGATAAAGTAGATCCAAAGTAATTAGTGGCATGCTAGATCCGTTAAAGATTAACTAGATCCAAATTGATTGGTGGCATGGCTCATATCCACTAAATTGGTCGTCCATATAAAGGAGAAACAAGTAGATATTTTCAACAACAAATTAAAGAGCATTGCAAAGATTATTATCACAGCCACATTAAAAGTTCATTTCTAGCAGAACACTCACAACATCACATGAAATTTGCATAGAGAAAGGTCTAAGAGGACCATTTCCTAAAGAGAAAGCTAAGGGAAGCTATAGAGATTGGGAAGCATCCAAATAACCTAGACAAAGACAAAGGCTTGGAACTTAGTGATTCTTGGAAATCCATCATTCATATGCCTAGGACAACCAACAAAAATAATTAAATGCAATTTTGAAAACAATTAATGCCTTTCATATTTGTGTACAAAAACATTAATTGTTTTCAAATTTGCAATATGGTATCTACCTAATGATGTAATTGGTGTCAACTATATACGGAGCTCCTAGATGTAATTTTATCATTCATCATGATGACAGGCCACAATGTATGGCCCAAAACACCAACTCCAATTATTATTCTACACAATTGTCTTTGAATATCTTTGTCTTGAAACATTATGGATTGCAAAAGTTTGAAGTCTTGGATTATAAACTTCCACAAATGACCCATGCAGATCAATAGGATTCATAAGTACAAGTTACAATAGCTAGTCAAGTGTGATAAAGAGAACCCCAACAACCAAATATTCAGTATCTAAAACTAAATCTAGGTAGTAGTATAATTTTTAAGTAAATAATACAAAGTAGACACTACGTAAGTTAGAACTAAATAAGAAAAAGTAGAAACTGTGTAAGTCAAAACATACAAAAGCCATAGAATACAAATCAACAAATGAAAGAGAGCCCCTTTCTAAAAATAACCATCGAAAGGGCCAACACAATGGTGCCAATGGTGAATAAAGTTCTAATTTCAATCAGAACTAGGAGCAAAAGAAGGTGCATATCTAGACTTAATACTCAAGAGAATGACCTCAACTAAGATGACCAACTACACAATCTAGGGAGTAAGCATGGCACTCCTTCCAATGCCTCTCCTAATATCCACAACCATTGATCTTCCAAACATAGATATAATATTGGTAGTTTACATCTATGACTATGAACAAGGGTTAATAGCTGGTCCTTTATGTCAGATGCACGAATAGGAGATTTTAGGGGCCTTGGTGGTCACGCAAGAATAGCGATGTTTCACGATGTATCACCGAACACTAGTGAATAGGTTGAAAACAAGGAGTAATCAATTTACTGGTCATCCAAATTGTAGAGCTAAACATGAGTAACAACTTCCTACAGGTACAGTGCCAAACACCCCTGATTTGGATAATGGGAAAAGCTAGCAAGGAACCCCTGAGTCTCTATAAAGAAGATGATACCTCCCTCAGATCTCAAAATAGATAGGACACCTAAATCTAAAATTCTCCTTTGTCTCCACCTCCTAGAGAGGGCAAGGAAGACATATCCTAGCGCCCTGTGGAATATGGGATTTGGCTCAACTCGTAACCAATGATAACATACTCAACTAGGCAAGGGACATGCGGCTGGTGATGTAATGGTACAATTGATCATTTGTACAAAACACATAGCAAAGAGAGCCTTCTTTAAGGTACATGGTTAAAGATCCATGTGATTTGAATATGGTTTCAATATATTCTCTCTGAAAAATCAATTAAACTTCCTCTTTGTGAGAAGCAGCTTAGTGGGAGCATTTTGTGAGAGTTTGAGGGAGCTGGTCTGTGGAGATGATGATAGACTAAAGGAGCAGACCCTTATCCAAATACCAACACCATTGCCATCTAAGGGAGACCCATGGAGGCAACCAAAGCTAAATTATCAAGGGCCCTGAGTTTATGGGGATAGAATATAATCTTAGAGACACTCTCCAGAATAATAGATTGTGGACCAAGTTCAGCTACCACAAATCTATGAATAGTTGCATATATAAAAGTAGCACAGATACTTAAACTTTGCAAATACGGTGGAAGCTAGCCTATTCACAGCCAACACAATCATGGTAATTTCCCATAAACATCGATATTGGCACTAGAGTTTTTACCTACACTTCTAGGCAAGTCATATTTAAAAAAAGACTCTAAAATTATAGAAACCAAGCTCTATGCATCAACTTCAACTAATATAAGTTGATTAATAAAAAATATTTTAACCCAAGTATCCTCAGTAAGATTTGAGAAAAAGAACAATAGAAAACCTGCTCTAAGAAACAAGCAACAAATATTTCATGCACAAGGCTTTTGCTTTGGGGGAGACAGAATCTAGAAATAAATTTTAAAACCAGAGAGAGAGGGGGAGAGAGAGAGAGAGAGAACTTTGTCACTTGTGCAATGAGCTAAAGCAAAGTCACGCCATAAAAATATTTCAAGTAAAATCAATGCTCAAATTCAAATTGAAAATATATATTATCCTTAGGTGATTAGAAGTGGTCAATGGGACCAGAAAGCATGTTAGCATGCTACTGTTTGAGAAAATCCAAAAATTTACCTGAATTGATAAAACTTCAATGTGAACAGCACTAGCTTCATTTTTGTCTCCACCAATCCAATGGAAAGAATTTCTCACAGTAATGCTCACTACATCGAGCTCCAAAAAACTGTATCACAAATAAGCTTGTGAAATATTTTTCTCGGAACATTATAGTTTCTGAAATTTGATTGAAACTTAATCACACTCTTCTAAACATAAAGTCATGTCAAAGTAACCTGATAGTCCAATGCAACACAAATAACTTTCCATATAAACATTGCATTAACTAGTTACAATCTAGTTCACCTACTCTTTACTATCTGTTCTGCGAGGCATAATTATTATAGGCTTGCTTAGAGAAAGATCCAGTCTTAAAGCAGGTGATCCTTCAATTTCTGATTTGGTGAATGATTTTTCAGAATTTGTAACTCTGTCTGTTAATTTCACAATGCTAATTGAGTCCTTTGATGTTAGGCCCATAACGTAGCCTAAAAGCTGTGGAAGTGCAACAAAGAGATAGTGAATATCCAATTTTGAATTTCAACATGCAAGTACTGCCATTTTTGTATAATTCAGAAACGATAATCATACCTCCTGAATAAAACGATTCAAATATACAAATCGAACTTCTGATAGCTCTCCAACAAGACTGTATTCATAACCTTGATAATCTTCATCTTCAGGATTAAAGGAAATAAAATCAAGCTGCATATTCAGACCCAATTCCCATAAGAATTTTAATACAAACTCTTATAAATTTATAAGAATAACTGGAATTTCAAATGAAGATAGAATACCTGACAAAACATGACACCACAAGATAAAATCCATTAATCTCATGTCAAAATAGAAAAAATATCATATTTTAAAAACCTTTTAAGGCAAGACCTAAGGGGAAATGATACACATTGAGTTACCACTACTTGGCCACGCTAACCCTTGATGCCCCTAATTTCTCCACTAAAGTTTGCAATCCATGCTAACCCTCACAGGAAAACATCATTGGAAAGAATGGATAAGATGAGTTTGGAGGCAGTTAAGGCTTGTGATGAATGCAGGAACACACAATTATGAAATTACAGCTGAAGAAGATGAAGCAACAAACAAGAGGAATGAAGTAGGAGGATATGATGCATGAAAAATCAAGGATACAGCTGAAAATGGCAATCACAATCCAATTAGCATAATTATTATGAGGCTTTAGACATTCAATAGATAAATAGTTCTTACAATATCTAGTTTTTTTCAGTTTTAGCATTGGGAACAAAATCAACATTGACCTTAGCCTAAACATCAACAGGGAGAGCTCCAATATGACTCCTGCAAAAATACCCACATTGGGGGCCAACAAAGTTTATCCACTTCAGTAGGATGCTCAAGAAAAATGATAGAAAAAAGTAGGTCCATGTTTAGATGCTAGATCCGCTAACCGTAAATCAAAAAATGTTAATTCCTAATGCAATTGAGCACTATCACATATCTACCATTTTTCACAATCATGTTTAATGTCGTAGACTTCTTTCTCCATCTGACTCTTATGTCAACCTCATTATGTTTTGAGATCCCCATTACTATGTTTTTCTTCACCACAAATTCAGTGACTGCCATCGAGCAAGAACTACTAATCATGTAGATAACCCTCCTAATCAAAGCAAGCAACATGAAGAAATCAGGGTTGAAGGATATGGCACTCCTACAACTAGGGCACACATATTTGCCTATTGAATATGGATGTGAGTATGAAGCGGCTCAGATACAACCCAGATATTGCACCCAACTATATTCAAATATGGGCCTGTAATTGGGTCATATTGAATACATCCATATATAGTATGCAAGTCATTCATAACCGTTGTTTGGAAAGTTTGTCGGCATGCGCAATCCTTAGCAGCGCGGTCTTACATGGCATGAAGGTTCCACATGGCACAAAGGTTTCGTGTTGACCATGCCCTATGCAATATGATTCCTAGTTGTGTGGCAACTCAAGTACTCCAATCGAGTTCGGTGTCATGAGAAGATGAACACCATTGTGTGAGATCATCATGCACAAGTCCAATGCCATGAAACTCAACATTGAGATCTATGAGGATTGGCGTAATGAATTTTGGTGCAGAGCATAGCACAAAGCTATGGGAAGTGTCCAAAGCCACCAAAGTGAGTACGGAGCAGCACAACTATCCTCGAATCAAAGAAAATTCTCTAAATTAGTTACCATTGAATGATCCATACGGATTTGGAAAACAATTCATTCATCGTGTAACAAAAAGTAGACCCAGTTTTGACCTTCATCAAAGCTTCAAGGGAGAAGTTCTAGCAATGGTGGCAAAACCACCGCTTCATGCTAGCGGCAGTTGCGGAACCATCAGTTCTTGCAAGTAGTGGTTTCGAAACTATCCGTTTGCATTAACAAGCGGTTTCATCTATGGTAACCAAACGGATCCTTTACAAAGGACAAATAGTGTCTCTTCAAATTCTCAAACGGTTGGTGAGACTTTAGTGCACACAAAGATATCTCCAAGGGTTATAAGAAGGACAACATGGATGTAGGAAGGCATCGATGAACTGAGCAAGTGTCTATATTTTTGTAGGAAGGATTGGAGTAAGGAAACAATAAGGAAAGCTTTGTGAGCAAGATAGTTGTATGCTACGTTATCGGATCTTTCTGTGCAGACCCCCAGATCTTGATCCAAAACATTTTGGATCTAGATACACATAGGAGCTGGCCTGGATACAGTCAAGGTCCTGCCGAAGCCTACGGATCCTCCCGAATACATCCTAGAGGATCCACAGGATCCTATAGCCGTATCCGGCCTAGATCCTACACCTAGAATCCTTTTTTTTCCAATTTCACTTTATGAAAAGTCCAGTATGGACTTCAAAAAATAATTAAAAATAAAATAAAGTATAGGGGAAACCCTAAAAGCAACTTTCACACTCATTTTATCGAAATAAAACAACAAATTTACCTTTCATTGCAATTTTTACCTCTCATTGCACATTTGCTCTCTCACCTTCATTTTTTCAATTTCTTATGACTGAAACTACTTCCTTTTGCTAATCCTAAGCCATTACAACTACCCATTTGGCGCCAAGGAGTTTAAGGTGCTTGCAACAAAGAGGATCGTTGATTTAAGGTAAGTTTTCCCTTTCAGTGTTGTGTTTTTTTTTTTTAATTACAAACTTAAAAATGTTTGTAACTAGTTTTAACTTTTTTTTGTTATTTTTCAAACATTCTTTCAACAAATGTCAATTGCCTTAAATTTTAATAGAAATATTATTTATGTTTAACCAAGGGATATAGGGATTTTCCATAATGTATTGCTTTGCAAGTGCTAGTTCGGCGGGCCAAGGGACAACCTTCAAAATCCATCCTTTCTCACCCCTTTGGAAGTATGCGATGATATTAAAATAGGGAACAATTGGAAGGTGTTATATTTGGGTTTGGTTAGAGTGTAAGGTTAACTATAAGGGTTCGTATAGTCAGGTGAACGCCTGTTTGTGTGATTCTTGGCCTTGGAATCAAAGTTGTGGTGGGCCAAACATAAATGGAATCCCAGAAAAGGGTTTGCCACATGCAAAGATCCTTTCATACATCAGAGAGCAGGAAGAAACAGATGTCTCTGTTGCCCTAAGATCAAAGCATCCTTTGGGAAAGAAAGGATATATATATACTAAGCCACCACTTGTTCCATCTCGTGCTAATGTCGTGACCCCATCACATCCATCGCGGCTGCAAAGGAAAAGAATTGGAAAGGCCATTCCAGAATTAATCAAGGGACATAGCGGAGCAGAACATTGAGTGTTGTGTTTATGCATGTGGGCTGCCATTTAATGTTGTTAGATCACCATACTAGTGAAATATGGTGAGATTTATCAATGAAGCCGTTAAAAAGTTCACCGGCCCAAGGTATGAAAAGGTTCACACCACCTTGTTGGCAAAAAAAAGAAAATATATTGAAGATACATTGCAGCCGATCATGCATTTGTGGTCCAAAACAGGGATGGCCATCATTTCTGATAGATGAAAAGACACGGAAAATAGACCAATGATTATTGTGGTCGCAATGTGCCCTAAAGGGGAAATGTTTTTTAGGGCCGTTGATTGTAAGGGGCAAGTGAAGGATGCATGATTCAGTCCATTGAGGTAGTATGGCCTCAAAACAGTGTCCAAGTTATAACGGACAATGTAAAAAATTGTGAAGTTGCAGGCATATTAGTTCAGGGAATGTATGGGCATATATTTTGGACACCTTGTGTCGTTCATTCCCTCAGTTTTATGTTGCAAAATTTGGGCACCAAAATTGACTAGATCAAACAAGTCTATGAGGAAGTAAGCGAGATCCAAATGTTTATAAGCAACCACCACATGTCCCAAGGCTTCTTCAAGGCCTTCTCGAAGTTGCAGTTGTTAAAGGTAACTCTTTTTTGAATCATTCATGAATCGTGTATAATTTTAACTTAATTTTGTAAATTTGTAAAGATTTTTTTCTGAACATTCTTTTTTTAATTATGTATTAGGTTGAGACTCGGTTTGCCTCACACACATTTGTCTTGAGACAACTTGTCAACGTGTCTGAGACATTGAACAACATGGTTATCAACCACCTTTGGGGTTATGGAGGCTTCCCGAGCCTATTTTGTGTATGTTGAGATTTGTGGATATGGATCATACATGTTTGGGTGAAATTTCTAATAGAATTGACTCAATGATTGAGAATATTAAGTCCATTATAAATGCCAAAGAGCAAGATCCTTCAGAGAGGTTCTTCAAGGAAGTGCAATCATATATCATTGAAAGTGGAACAAATGACCACCCAATTGCATCTTCTTGCTTTTGCCTTAACTCCCAAATACTATAGCGCAGAGATCATATCTTTGCCCAATAGGGTCCCACCATATAGGGACATTGAGGTTAATGATGGTTATAAGACGGCATTCTCTAGACTCTTCCCCAATCTAGAAGTAGAAGACACAATCATGGAAGAGTTTGGGCATTTCATAAACTCCACGAGTCACTCTCTTGGCACTCTTCATGACAAGTACAAAAAAGACGTTCATATGTGGTGGTACCTCCATGGGCAAGCATCCACCCACCCCCAACCACTTGCACTAAAAATTCTATCACAAGTAAGATTTTAATTTTTTTAACTCTCCACTTCTTTTCAACATTTTGTTATAGCTTTTAAATTTTAATTGACTTTGCGGCTTGCTTCAATAGGTTGCAAGTTCCTCTTCAACTAAGCAGAACTATAGTACATACACCGTTATCCACTCAGTTAAGTGCAATAAGTTGGCAGCAAAAAAGCGAAGGATTTGGTCTATGTGCATTCCAACTTGAGTCTTCAAGCAAGATGAGTACAAGCAAAGGGAAACAAAGTGTTGGGATGTCAAACCAAAGACTACTGACTTGGATGCCTCTATTGCCTACCTTTCACTACTCGACAAGGAGCTAGAGGGTACTTCACACGACCTGCATAGTGGAGCTAGTGGGAGTGGCACTATTACCGTTTGTGGTTCTAATAAGCCACATGATGATGCTTTTGATGAAAACATTGAAGACCAATATGAATATACTGAATTATGAATATGCTGATTTGTCTTTATTTTTGTCCATACATTGTAACATTTGCACTATGTACTTGTTCTAAGACTAGTCTAAGTTTAACGATTGAATATTATGACATTTGGCGTTAAATTATTAGTAAAGTTTGTGCTTATTTTACTTATTTTGTTTTCTCTATGCATATTATGAGGTTATTTTTGCTTATATGGCTAAATTTTTTATATTTTTTATTTTTTATATATATTTTTGTACAACTGTATCCAAAAACGTATCCAGACCCAAAGACAATTGCTGGATCCAAGTATCCGAATCCCATATCCATACCAATATCAAAATAGGCTTCTTAAGTTGTATGTTGTATTTGTTCTATATCTCATTGTAATCCATCACTGGCCAATAAAAGATAAGAAGTAGAGCTACTGCCTATTCCAACTAGTTTTTCCCTACACCTTGTGGGGTTTTCCAAGTCGAGAGACTTTGTGTCATTTGTCTCCATTGTTCTGATTTCTGTCCAAGTGTAATTACATTCATATTCAGTTATTAAGCATGGTGTTCTTCCAGCATAACAAAAATACAATAATTCTAGATCATTGTACGAATTAAGTTGTCATTTTGAAGCAAATTCAGAATAGAACAGTAAGTTGAGATTCTGTGAATTCTAGTAAGTTAATGACTTGAGAATTTATAGATCACTAAATTACGTAATTAACTGCCAAACTACTTAAATGATTGTCAAACCATTTTATCCCAGCTACGATCGGAGAAAGTTCATTAAATACTCTTCCAAACATCAAAACAATATAGCATATAGGACAAGCAAACATATGTTGTACAACACAGATAGGGTGAAAGTAGTATTTTGGCTAAGATGATAAGAAAGCCACGGAAATTTTTCTAATTAACTTCTGCCACATAGTATCTTACCCACCTGCTAAATTCAAATATGGCACCACTTGAAAAAACTGACATGGGTAGAAGCATAAGAGTTGAATTACATAGATGGCAAGATCTGACAACACTCACCAATAAGAATATACAATACTAGGCAAATCATACTTTCTATTAGGAAAGCATCCTCATTTGACATCAAATAGCTCACACACCCATACCTCAAGTGGATATGACAAACATTCTATGACAAATGCAATTAAGCAACTGGTATATCCCCAATTAGCAGGAGAATGATTCTAACTACACTGTCACCGCCAAACATTAAGAGGATACAACTTTGAATGTCTAAGGTTTGACCTTCCCTTTCAACCACAAATATAAGTTGATAATTTATAAACATTACTAAATATGGAACAAAAGGCATG
The DNA here is from genome assembly GCA_037957365.1 of Torreya grandis. NCBI lineage: Eukaryota > Viridiplantae > Streptophyta > Pinopsida > Cupressales > Taxaceae > Torreya > Torreya grandis. The sequence goes on from JARHVA010000798.1 coordinate 1,418,891, forward strand.
AGTCCCTTTAAAGTTCAAACAATCTGTACCAGGTCTTATATGAGTTTATTGTTATGAAGCTTCTTCCGTCTTACCAAAGTATGTGATCCAAGCAACCTGAAAATTGTTATCGTATATCCAAATGCCTGCTTTCTGTCCTTGTGGCAATTTAAAATGCACTTAATGTAAACCGTAGCATATACTTTTCACAGAATGTCTGGTCGACTAAATAAACAATCAAACCACTTAATGACTACCAGACTGCATAAAGATCAGTCCAAATTATAAGAAAGCACATTTAAAGGTTTATATATATCATAATTCAAAAGATATTAAACCTTGATCAGTTCATGGGCTTATAAACATACCTTCTAAGATAAAGACAGCACTATCTATACAATAATATCTCTTGCAAGTTAGTTCAATCTTCCTGTCTTGGGATTCATCTCTTCCTCCTACCTTTCTTCCCCAATTTACAACTTTCAGAACAGCACATCCAATCAGAAAATGAGTAAATTTAGAATATAACTCACCTCAACAAATGAAGAGCCACCAGGGTTGCGCATATCACAAATCCAATAGTATGGATGATCATAATCAAGACTGTTGTCACTTACTTTCAGATTTCCTAAGGAAGCCTTGACACCAACGGAAGATGGAAAGACCTACAAATAACTAAAGAAATCAATAAACAAAATCGTACAGTTATGACACAACTGCACAGAATTTCCATCAATAAGAAACATGGTCAAAATTCTGCTATACCTTGATATCAGTGTGTAAGTTATCTTGAGATAGAGTAGCGAGCTGAGTTCCATTTTCATTGTTCAGAACAATTTGTGCACGGTCCATACTCAGTACTAATGAGAAAAGCACTCTACTTTTGCCTCTCCCCAGCAGCCCTTTCACAACAGACGACTCCTGACCAAAGTTTGCATTTAATTCTTCTTTCTCAGTCTTTTCACTGGGTTCTTGTTCCATAATTGTTGTGAAAGCATCAATTTCTTTCTCAGATGTTTTTTTTTCCATTTCTTCAATGTTTATTGCATTCATAAAATTCAATATTGCCAGAATGGTTGGCCTGTTGCAGAAAAAAGACAGTGTTGCCAGTGAAAGCATTACCTACAAAAGACAATTTGCATGTGCAGATCATACGCCAGAATGAGGTTAAAGTTATTGTATCACTCCATAATGAAACACTAACACAATAAAATTCAAAAATTTGCATGAATAGCAACTGATCATACTCTAAAGGAAGAATTTTAAACCTTCTTGTCTATGTTCACATATGCTGGAGAATCTTGATTGAAAAGAATAACTTGTGCCCTTACGAAGCTATCTAGTTTATGTTTTTGCTCCAAAATATAACTTTTTTCTTTTCCCTCTAAGCATGGCAATAAACCAGGAATACGTCTAAAGCTCAGTAGTTCGCAAGGTAGATCATCATTGAATGAACACTCCACATCTTCAAACTGAAACTCTTCTGAAGAATCTACGAGAGATTCTGAAGTGTCAAAAAAATGTTCATTAACCTCAAATCCTTTGTCATTCATTGTTTTTCTGAATTTTTTCCCCTTCTTACTGTCTAAGGAGTGCTCCCTGGGTCCATGAGCTTTGCTTGGATTTTCAATAAATGACTGAGCTAGAAACCGAGCTGATGGGCTTCCCGTGCCTCCAAATGCATCTTCAATTTCCAATGATTGTAAAACAGCCCCAATGGACATATCATATTCTCTCATGGAAAACTCCACCTGCATAAATAATATAAAACCAGCTCGTTGAAACTCTAGTAAGTTCCCACAGGAAGTCAATAAAGTTTGCCTCATTTATATTATTACATGCCCATATGCTTCTCTTACATTTCTAAAATGTGGGGTCTATGTTTGGCACCAAAATGTATATAAAAAAACCAAAGGACGTTTTGTAATTACCTTGCCACCTAAAGCCCGGAATTCTAGTAAACGACTCTCGCTTCCAAGCAAAACCTTTTTCAGATTTTGTTTTCCCTGTCATGATATTGAACCAACAATACACTTCAGCAAATCATATCTAATAATGTATTTTGCAGACATAGAATAATGTTTTTGGTGTGGAAAGTTTTAAGAGAAAAGGTTTTGTCTGTTCTTACTTCATAACTGCTAAAAAGCGTAACCTTCAGTTCATCAAGTACTCCAGTCAAGAAGACCTTTTCCCTCTTAGCAGGATCAATTACTTCAATATTTTCCATGGACTGATGAGTAACACTATCTTGACTCGCCAAAATATCATCCAGCATGGTCGTAGCAGCAGAATCCTGAATGATAATTCCATATAAGAGTCACAATCTATTGAATCTATACACAAGCAAACTTGAACCTATTCTTTAACCACTTATCTGCTCATAAACCTAGTATTTCTAGATAATTATTTTTACCTATTGTTTCTTCCATGGCATTTTAAATACAAGGATTCATGAACTCCACTAAAATCCATCATTATGTGCACATCTTATGCGAAGCAAATAGATCCAAAAAAGGCCCGATGCATTGGGTTCCGAATTTTAATTACTTTTTAATAACAATATTTTATAGCTTCTTTCTTCATAATAGCATCCCCTCTCCATGCACTCACTGCAACTGGTAATTCTTTTACTTGGGGTAAACACAAGCAAGTTGCATTTGATAAACTGAAGCAAAATGTTAGCAATGCTCCGGTTTTGGCTTTAAAGCTTGCAAAAGCCTTTTGAGATGGAAACAGATGTGAGTGGATATTCAATAGATCAGTACTAAAGCAAGGAGGAAGACCAGTGTGTTATCATTTGGAATTGTTCAATGGTTATCCTATATTTTCCAACAACGAGGAGTTGTATGCACTTATCCAAACAGTTAAAAAACAGAAAAAACAATTGTTCGGGAATGAAACCGTGAATCACCAATACCTTCACTACTTGCAAATAAAAAAAATATTGCAGCAAGCAGGGAACTTCAAATGGCTGGGATTCCTTCAACAATTCTACTAGGTGATCAGCAATAAGAAGGGCACTTCATATAAGGTGGAAAATATAATTTCTATGCCTCCAATGTCAACAAAATTTTCAGCATTGCGCACAATATTGAAGCTTGAATCATTCACCCATGAAACATATAAGGAGTATGCCAAAGATCCTGATTTAGGGGATGTTTAGCAGCAATTTCAAGCTTACAAAGAGCAAGATTTGGAAGGCAAAACTGATTGCTACCTCCAGGACATTGGTTTCTGTACAAGTTGGAAAGCTGTGTGCAACCAAGGGAACGAATTTGGCTCATGAGGGAGGCACACACTTCAAAAGTATTGGGGCACTTTGGAGTTTAAAAAAACATTGGCAAATTTGAGATATGTGTTTATTGGCCAAAGATGTAAGAAAATGTCTCAAAATTCATATGGGGTTGTGTAGCATGTAACATGAGCAAGCCTAGCAATAGGAAGTTGGGATTGTAGATTCCATTACCAGTTCCAAGACAACCATGGAAAAGCTATTCCATGGATTTTGTAGGTGGATTACCCATGTCAAGGAAAGGACATGACTACTTGTTTGTGGTAACTGTCCAGTTTATCAAAGATGTACATACCCAATCCCTGCAAGAAGACACTCTAGGAACATGAAGCAACAAACTCGTACTTCACCAATGTATGGGTAGCGGTACTATGTAGACCATTAAGGCAATGCTTAATACTTAATACGATTAGTTTCTTTAAATGGTCATGGTCAATCACTGCAACCATTCAACAAGTACCCTTTAATCCTTATATATATACTTTGATATAGAGATAGCTCCACAGAAATAGCTCCACAGAAATAAAGCTTCGTATATGCTATTCTAGGGCTTTCTAGTAATTACCCTGTTACTTCATGTATGCTTTATTCTTATGCAAAAAAACACGTGTAAGTCTGAGAACCCTTACATTGATGAACCCAACATACAGTAAGAACTACACAGTCTGAAACTCTAGAATTTAATGTGTTGTGTGGCTATACTCCTAGCTTTCTGTAAAGCTAGTGGAAGGTGGGAAAATGTGTAATTGCCAAGTCTTCCAAGGAGAAAGCAGAAGGGACACAACTTGGAGATCGCTAAGAAGAAGGTTGATTCAGGTTTTAGCTACAGAGCTTAGAATATATATATATATATATGTATATATATATATATATATATATATATTAAAACTAAAGAAAAAGATTCTAGATCTGCAGCCATAAAAGGGTATTTTAGAACAATGCCTGTAATGAAACAGGAAATACATATTGAGAATGAGAAAACAATGAAGAAAAAGGAGAAGGCACTGACAAAATATGCTCTTGAAATTTTTGATAATTCAGATATCCCCATCGTGTCCATGCATCTGAAAATTCCTGATGCTAAAATATCTGGACAAGCAATTTTAACTAAAGAAAAGAAGGGGGATACTACAGCAGAAAACAAATTAGAGCTAGCATCCGCTTTGGTCCAAGAGCAGGTCACTGGAGCAGTTGACAGTTTATATGCCAAGAATGAAAACACTGAGACTGCTGCTTTGGAGGCAGATAAAGAATATTATGGCAACGAGCAAGAAGATATATTATCTATTCCCGGCCATGTAAGGATGGAAGAAAAAAACAGTTATATTAAGCATTGAGTAAAGGATATTCTCTGCATACCTGAGAAACTGCATATGCAATGAGTATCTAATCAGACAAATATATCAAGGAAAGAATCCCAAACTATAAATGGTGTGAATTATTCTGTGTTAGCATGGAAAAGAAATTTGAAAAGATTGTTATTCATATTAAAACCCTTTGATATTATTATTTTGCAAGGAAACTTACAGCAAAGGAAGATAATTGGCAAATATAATTCCTTTTGGATCACTAGAGAAAGTAAGCAGGATGTGGGAACTGGCACAAGTTGTAAATTTGTGTAATGACCCCTTCTCAAATCTGATCTCACAGTGACCGTTGGCCTATTTCTGGAAATCCGTAGGCTATTCAGAAGGTGCAAATTAGGGTTTCCTATTTTTTAGGATGTCCTTGCTCGGAGTTTTGATGGTGGATTCTTTCTGGGTTTTTCGAGAGCTTCGCGGAAGTATGTTTGTTTCGGCTTTCTAAGCATTTCCAGGAATTTACTATTTTTAGTAAATTCTATTTTTGGCAGCTAGCAGGGTTGTCTCAAGGAGTTAACTTTCCCTTTCAGTTGATTCATTCAGTTTTGGGCTTCAGAATGCGGTCTTGGTGAAATAAGTTAATTTCACTTTAAAAAATAATATTATATTTTAACGTTGACCTTGGCCTAGTCGAAATAACTTAATGTTATTTTAAAAAGGGGGACTTGAAGGGGGGCGCCATCATTGCATGGAAAGGGGCACCACTTTTGGAGATAAGGCTTCAAGGGAGGCCAACTGAAGCCTATAAAAGAAAGCATTGGGTTCTCATTTCTTCATCTTGGTTTAATACATTGTTATGCTGCCGCTTTGGCTCTAGAATTGCTTCGGGGAATGAAGGCCTCCTAGCTAGGGCATCGCTTCATGCTTGCAAGACAGCATCTAGTGGTGATTCAGTCATTGATATTTGTATTTGCTTATGTATTGATTTCAGTTATTTCATTATTATTTAATTTGGTAATATTAGTGTTTCAGTTATTGTATTCTGTATAAGACAGATCTAGGTTTTTACTCATAAATCAGAAAATACAAAAAAAAAAATTCTGGGTATCATTTCTTGGTCTTGGCTAGGCTTAGGCGCCCCTTTGCTCTAATTTATAGAATTTTTAGAGCTTGCAATGAATTTCTAGAGCAAATCGCCCTTTTCAGCTGGGACGCCCTTTGGGGTTTGCATTGAAATTTGTGTAACAAGTTTTGGATGCAGATTGGGTCTGAATTTTGATGCTAACTTGGGCGCCATCTTAAGGAAGAGACTTTGCAACAGAAATCAGGAAGATTGAACAAGTTTTGTGTGAGTTATGAACATCTGAAGAATTTAATAGGTGGCTAGTTTTTCTTCTTTCTAAGAGCAAATTCTTCTTATTTTGTAAGCTGACAGTAGTACTGGCAGCCATTCTTTATTTGTTCAAAGCTGATTTCAAAAGTTTAGTTTCTTTCCCTATGGTAGCTACTTTCCCTATTGGGGTTAGCAAGCACATTCTGGGTGTAGAGCTCCGCCCTATGGTAGCTACTTTCCCTTTTGGGGATTGCAAGCACATGCTGGGTGTGGAGTAGTTTCATTCTTCAATATTTCCCATTAAAGCATTGTTATTAATTTCACTCCGTCATATGGTAGCCCCTTACTCCGCCTTGGATTGGGTAGCACATACTTGACGTCGAGTTCCTTTGTTTGTAATTTACTCCGTCTTATGGTCGCCCCTACTCTGCCTTGGATTGGGTAGCACATACTGGGCGTTGAGTTCCATTTCTAGCATTTAAAGTAGCAGAGTTGTTTCAGTACATTTGGGATTATCTTCTAACCTTAACGGTATTTACTTGTAATGTTGAAATCCAATATCTAAAAATTTAAAAAAAAATTGGCTCGGGATATTTCAATTTGTGAGAACAAACACAGATGGTATTCTTGTGGTAACTAGTATAGAATAACCAACAGAAAAAGGGTGTATTTCTCATTAAAAATACAACCCGTTGGAGATGGAAATAACAGACAACTGCAGACATGCATTGACAGCAATGATAGACAATTGTTGCCTGATAACAAATCTCACAGCTCTCACAATCTCCCTGTGCAGTAATAGAATTGGGGAAAAGCAAGCTCCAGCATTTCAGAAGTGAACAACATTCCATCAGCTATAGGTTCATAGGCTATGTGTGTTTTTCAAGAGCTATTAATAATGTCCCATTTTTAATATTTAAATTAGCAATGAAAGAACTCCTGAGAAGGCACTTGGGGAGACCATTGGTTTTCACGGATAATATTTTAAACAAGAAGAAAAAGAATCAACATAAAAGTCATGCCAACAAATTGATAATTAATTTCCTTAGCCATTATAATGGAATTGCTATGAAGTCAAATATAGTAATTATACATCTTAATTCCAATCATGGCCACTCAGAGTATGCTGGAAATAGCAATGGTTTAATCTATAAAAATAAGTTGCCCACTTTAAGTGCAAAGGAAGAGATCTATCAATAATAGATAGGATAAAGATGCAGATAAAATATGATCAAGGAGGTTTCTTAGAGGAGAGGCCAACATATCATAAATAAGAGGGATTATTGGGCTATGATTACTACTTTGCATACCATGCTCATTTTGATGATAAATATGTGGACCTTACATCAAGGTGGACATGTTTATGGCATGGAAAAATATTATAAATCACTGAAGCTTGCTAAAAGAGGATGTAATCATTTGAAATTCAATAGAGTTGATCCACACAACCTTGGAGACTATGTTACCGATACGGATACAGATACTGGTACAAGTATCAGATACGGGGATACGGTGATTTTTTTTGGGGGGGGGGTTTGGATATGGATGGATACCGCCGTACAAATATATATATATATATATATATATATATAATTAAAAATATAAAAATATAGCCATATAAGCAAAATTAACTACATAATATGCATAAAGGAAACAAAATAACTTCAAATAAGTTAAATAACCACAAAATATATACTTCAATGCCAAATATCATAATATTCAATAGTGCCAAATATCATAATATTCAATATTCGAACTTATATTAGTTTTATAACAGGTACATGGTGCAAATGTTACAATGTATGGACAAAAATAAAGACAAATCAGCATTCTCATTATTCACTATATTCATTTTCGTCTTCGGCTGCAATGTCTTCATCATCATGTGGTTCATTAGAACCACAAGCAGAAACAGTGCCACTCCCACTAGCTCCACTATGCAAGTCGTGTGAAGCACTATCTAGCTCCGTGTCAAGTAAAGAAAGGTAGGCAACGGAGGCATCTAAATCAGCAGCCTCTGGATTCACATCCCACAACTTTGTTGGCCCTTCCTTGTATTGAGGTTGTTTATGTGATAGAAGACGTAAGTTGGAATGCACATAAACCAAATCCTCCGCCTTTTTTGCAGCCAACTTGTTGCGTTTAACTGAGACGATAAAGCCATAGGTGCCCCAACTCCACTCTATTGAAGAGGAACTTGCAACCTATTGAAGCCACAAACTGAATTAGAATTTATTAATTCTTAAAAGACTAAAACTTAAAACTTAAAACAAAACATCGAAAAGGTCAAAAGAAGGGTAGAGTAAAAAAAATTAAAATCTTACTTGTGATAGAATTTTAATTGCAAGTAGTTGAAGGTGGGTGGATGCTTACCCATGGAGGTACCACCAAAAGTGAGCGTCCATCTTGTACTTGTCACGGATAGCACCAAGGGAGTGACCCACCGAGGATATGAAATGCACAAACTCTTCTCTGACTTGGCCTTCTACTTCTGGATCGGGAAAGATTCTAGAGAATGTTGCCTTATATCCCTCGGCAACCTCAACATCCCTATATGATGCGACCCTCCTAGGCAAAGAAAGAATCTATGCACTGTAGTATTTGGGTGTCAAGGCAAAAGCAAGCAGATGCAATGGGGTGGTCATTTTGTTCCACCTTTCAATGAGATGCGACTGCACTTCCTTGAAGAACCTCTACATGGGGTCTTGCTCTTTGGCAATTATGATGGATCTAATGTTCTCAATCATTCAGTCAATTCCATCATAAATCTCGCCCAAACATGGATGATCCATGGCCACATATCTCAATATGTTGATGATGGGCTCAGTAAAACTCAGCAAATACTCCACATGCTCCCACCACACATCATCAAGAATCCACCCTTTCACCTTTGTGGCCCTCTCACTGTTTATTTGCCTCCATACACCCCAAAGGTTGTTGATGACCGTGCTACTCAATGCCTCGCACACCTTAACAAGTCGTCTCAAGACAAGAGTGTGTGAGGCAAATCGAGTCTCAACAACCTAATACAAAATTAAAACAAATAAACTTAAAAAAAAAGTTCAAAAATAAAAACACTACAAATTACAAACTTATAAAATTAAATTATATTAAAAGTTACCTTCAACAACTCCAATTTTGAGAAGGCCCTGAAGATGCCTTGGGACATGTGATGATTGGTTATGACAATTTCGATTTCGCTCGCCTCCTCATAGACTTGTTTGATCCAATCAATTTTTGTCCCCAGTTTTTGCAACATTAGGTTGAGGGAATGAATGGCACAAGGTGTCCAAAATATATGCCCATACCTTGCCTCAGCCAACATGCCCGCAGCTCTACGATTTTTATCATTGTTCGTTACAACTTGGACAATGTTTTGAGGCCCCACTACCTCAATGGACTCTATCAAGATGTCAGCAATGAATCGTGCATCCTTCACTTGCCCCTCACAATCAACGGCCTTCAAAAACATTGCCCCGCTAGGGCTCACTACGATCACATTAATCAATGGCCTATTTGTTGTATCTTTCCATCCATCGAAAAAGATGGACACCCCTATTTCGATCCACAAATCATTGATAGGCTTCAATGCATCTTCAATGTGTTTTCTTTCTTTTGTCAATAAGGTGGTGCGCATCTTTTCATAACCTACGCTGACAAACCCTTTAGGGGCAGCATTGATAGATCTCACCATATCCTGTCAATATGGTGATCTAACAACATTAGATGACAGCCCACATGCATAAAGACAACGCGCGATGTTCTGCTCCGCTATGTCTTTGGATTCAATATGGAATGCCCTATCTGTTAAGCACGAAATATATAGTGAGAGGGGGGGTGAATCAGTATATCATATTTTTTTAAATCTTTTACTTAATCAAATTCTTTAAGGTGACACTTCATGGAGAAGTCTCCAATCAATGAAAGAAAAGTCAAAAAAATGGCAACAATTTGTTACCCAAGTGAGTTCATAATAGCGAAGGGATGGAAATGTTCATGAATGAATGTTTCTTTATCTCCTTTAGAAAGTATGATTTTTGAATCCTGAGGTTATCTGAAACCAAAGATTATAAGTGTTCATTTTTCGTAGTCTGTTTATGCGTCATTTCCCTCTTTTGTATTTACTTGGTGACTCTTTGACTTCCTCAGGGGCCCTCTTTTGTCATTATCCAACCAAGAATATATCCGTTAATATTTAATTAATATTAACACACTTTAGCCAAGATATGAACATTAAAAACACCTTTAAACATTAAATGCTACAGGGCCTTTGTCACCAATACTGTTGTTGTCAACCTGGAGCTGCGCCCTGAATCAAAGACGTGCATGAAATGGCCAGTCCTCTATCCGACTGAAACAATGGGATCTTCTCACGAGGGTGAGTGCCTCAATGGTGAGAAGAACCTCCAGAGAACGCTGGTTCCTGTAAGATATATAAATGAGGATCTCTACTCTATGTTGCGGACTACCATGGAAAAGGGAGAAGGAAACTTTAAGGGGCAATCCTACCTAATAAAGGTGATACACCAGAAGATTGATCCACTCAACTTGGAACCTTAAACACTGAACAAACAAAGGAAAAGGAAGACCTTTGATTTCAATCAATCACTTATGCATAAATATTTCATGAAGAGGTTCGATTCAATGATCAAAACATGAAGGAAAGCGATGGAGAGAGGTCTGATACAAGACACTTTGCAGCCACCTAACATCCACTTACAGCTTCAACAAAAGACATAAAGAACACTTAACATGCCCTGCATAAGGATATTCTAGCAACTAGGTATGAATCAAAATTTGGGAAGGAAGAGAAATCCACCACATATGCAAATTGTTGAAGAAATATACACTATGCCAGCACTTGAAATCTGAAATTACAGTCTTTCTATTGATTGAAGAGGTTACACAACTCACCAATGGTAGAGTCTGGTCTAGCCAAGAGAGGGATGGATGATTTTTAATCAAGGCTGAAAGCCATTTTATAGGGAATTACAAAAGCCAAAGATTGGCGTTGAAAAATTGAAGAGACGGATTTACTTAGGTTAACTCAAGGCTGACTTGGCCTTTCAATAAGATATGTTTTCTTTTTTGTCTTTGCATGAAGCTTCTTGCGCTTGAGGAAGTGAACTTGTCTTTGTTCTGAACCGCCCACCTCTCTTTGCATGGAAATCCACGTCAATGTCAATTTTAGAACTCTACGTGAGCTGCTTGATGCCGAGTTGGAACGTTTGAAAGCTGAATTAACCGTTTGGTAAGCTAAGTTGGACGAAGAGATCATTCTCCTTTGCATGGGAAACTCCTGGTAGACGTGGCATTTAATAATTAGTCAACTCTAAATCTAGAACAGTCAATTCGACATTCGAATTTGGAACTCCGGTTGAAGCCGAGTTAGACCCTCGGATGCGTGAGTTGATCCGGAGATGAGCAGGACTTCAATAACCAGTCAACTGAGACTTTGAACAATTGATCATAAATAGCCCTTGCTTGCATGTATTTTATCCTATTCTAGTCTCCCTGTTCATGTCTATTTCTGGCGGGATTCTGTATTTTGTCTATATTTGGTCAATATTTCCTCTGTTTGCCCCTTTTTCAACTTCCCGTCGCTTAATCTGAGGTCAACTTCCCGTGGTTTAATTCTTTTGGAATTCTGGTTTTACCTTCGTTTCAATGGTTACTTCCCACGGTCAAAATTTGACATCTTGCGGGACGTCACCCTTTGGCATTTTCTCGGGCTTATTTCCTGTCAGGCCCCTTAGTCTTCTTATTTCTTTCGGAATTCTTGTTGACTTTACCTTTGATTTCCTTTGGCTTTATGCTTGCCAATTTTACCGAATCTATTCCTGTGGACTTTTGTTTTCCCCGATGGCTTCATTTCTCTAGGCTTTATCTTCCAAAGAATTCCTTCAGACAAAAAGTCCGAAGGAATTCTTTCGGACTTTTTTCCGAAGGAATATTTTTGTCATTTCCTTTGGCTTGGGCTTTTATTCTGCGGGTTTTATCTTTGGTTCAGAAATCCGAATTTCTTCGGACTTTTGTTCGAAGGAATTCCTTCGGACAAAAACCCGAAGGAATTAATCCTTTTTCCTTTGCTTCGCTCTTTATTGAGAATGGACTTTGCCCTGTCAGCTTTTTTGCATGGGCCTTCGGTGTGTACCTTTCCGAATTTCTTCGAACAAAAAGTCCGAAGATATTCCTTGGTCTTTGCTGTCGGCTTTGTCTTCCTTGTAATCTCTGCATTATTTCGGACTTTTTGTCCGACAGAATTCCTTCAGACAAAAAGCCCGAAGGAATTAATCCTTCTCTTTTTGAACTCCGACTGCCTTCGAAATGTCCTTCGGGAAAGTTGCAATGGTCATGTCACCGACCAAGTGCCCTCCGCAAGGGCTTCTGTCCCTCATCTGCGCCTTTGTCGGAAAAATTGTAGGGCACCTGGGTTTTTTGCAGGGGTCTCGAATTTGTTCCTGTACCTTTCCGAAGGGTAAGTGCCCTTCAGGATTGTTGAAAATGACCCTTCCGAAGGGTACCCTGCCCTTCGAGTTTCTTGAAAATGACCCTTCCGAATTAATCCTTGGCTTTTCCTTGCTTTTTTGGGCGAACTTTTGGATTCTCCAAAGTATTCCTTCGGACAAAAAGTCCGAAGGAATTACTCACTTTGTCTTTAGGATCTTTCCTTCGTTATTCCCTGTGGACTTTTGTCCTTCGCACTTCTCCGAAGTTGTGTCCTTAGCAGAAGCCTTCTTTGATGAACCATTCCTTCGCACAAAAGTCCGAAGGAATTCATCCTTTTGTAGCAAAGGCCCTTACCAAAGAAAAAAAAAACAATGTATTCTTTCTTCCTTGGCTACAAACGTGAACTTTCTAAATGGCAAGAGACAATTTGACTTGTGGAAGAATTGTCAACAACTGCCAAACCTTTGACATCAATGACAATATTTCCAACACTATCCAATGGGCTTGCATCTTTTGTTCTCTTGCGACCAAGAGGTAAATCCTTTTTCTCTTCGGCCGCAACGGGTGTAACAAGAAAGGGGTGTGATGGGGTCACCACATTAGCATGAGATGGATCAACAGGTGGTGATCCTTTCTTTCTCAAAGGATGCTTTGATCTTTGCCCCACAATAGCATCTGTCTCTTCTTGGTCTTTAATGTATGCAAGGATCTTTGCCTATGACAAGCCCTTTCTCGGCCTTCCATTTATGCTTTGGCCCACCACAAACTCTAATTTCAGTGCCAAAAATCACACACAAATGAGCTTTCACTCGACTATATGAACTCTTGTATTTACAGTTACACTCTGAGCAAAGCCAATGAAAACACCCTCCACCAAGCATCTGTTCTAATACTGCCACATACTTCCAAATGGGCATTCGCGGATCAAATTTGCAGGTTATCCCTTGCCCCACTGAACGAGCACTTTCACCTTGAGACATTCTAATTTCTGACAAATCCCTATAGCTCCTGATAAAAAATAAAAAATTGCTATTAAAATTTAATGGTAAAAACTAAAAAATAAAACAATTGCTAGTAAAATTAAAAACATAATCATTGCATTTGGTATTTGTGGAAATAACGGTTAAAATTTAAAAGAATAACAAAAAAAAATTAAAATTAAAACTAGTTACAAACAAAACAAAACAAAAAAACCACAAATCCAGAAAACTTACCTTAAATCAGCAAATCCTCTTCCTTGCAAGCTCCTTGGCGCCAAATAGGTTGAGGCAATGGTTTAGGTTTAGCACAAGGAAGGAGTTTGAAGCTTATGCAACTGAAAAAATTAATAAGAGTGAACAAATGTGCAATGAGAGTGAAAAATGCAATGAAAGAGAAATGTGTTGTTATCTTGTGATAAAATGAGTATGAATGTTGTTTTTAGGGTTGGGAATCCACTTTATTTTGTTTTTAATTGTATTTTGAAGTCCATGTTTGACTTTTTTTAGGCAAAATTGAAAAAAAAAATTTAAAAAGTTAACTTTTGCACTCGGGAGAGCAGGGATACGCCCACGAAGCGTGCCTAGGCTGCAGATATGCCCAGGTACATCTGGGCAACGTACCCGAGCGTATCTGCAGCCCTGGCATGCTCCTTAGGTGTCTCCCCGTGCTCCTCCTACACTCCCATATCCGTCCCTATATCCCCCGCGCTCCTAGGGCTTGCAGCGCGCGTATCCGGTAACATAGCTTGGAGATATATCAAGACATGTTCATGTGACAAAATTATGTAGGGTTTAATATAATGGCAGTATTGTGGAACCACCCATTTAAAAAAATTGAAAAGGCAATGGATATGTGCAATGAGTATGGTATGAACCTCAAAGAATCTATGTTGACGAATATCATCGTTATGTACCCCTAATTTCTTGCAGTGATACTTTATATATTCCAGCCAAGAGTCTGGCCAAATTTTGTATGGGTATAGTGTAGACCATTAAGGACATACTTAACAACTGATATAATTAGTTTCTTTGAACGGTCACGGTGAATCATTGTAACCATTCGACGTGTACCCTTTCATCCGTATATATAGGACTTGGATATCAAGTTGTAAGATATAACTTGTAGTGGAGTTAGCTCCGCAGCAATAAAGCTTTGTATGTGCTATTTTATCATAGTTACCAAGTTTGGAAATCCAGATCTGTTTGGGAGGGCTGAAAAATCCAGAATTCTTGAAAAAATTTGGAAAAATCCGATCCAAAATATATACATATATATGTGAGCATAGCTATATGGATATGCAAAATTGACAACTACAGTGAAAAACATTAATGAAGCAATAAAAAAGTTAAAAAGCAAATAAGGCTGACCCAGACAAACTTATCCAGGCCAGCCAAAAAACCCGGATCCGGCCGGATTTTGAGCAGATGCAGCCGGATTTGGTAACTCTGTTATTTTATGTAGGCTCGTATTCCTATTGCAAAGAACACACATTACATACACTTTAGGTTGCCTAGATTCATCATTTCAGAATGAAATTAAAGGTTCTTGGGCAAGTTTTGAACCCTGCGGGCTCAACATAAAAGAAAATTTTAAGACCTTTCAATCATATGCTGGCCATGAAGACTGCTTGGGAACTTCAACAAGTTCCCAACTTTCCCTTGACCACTATTATACAAGATAAAAATGAAATTTATAATATAGGTGAGTTATTTCATACAACTTGGAGCAATCAAATGGCCAGCACTTTAAAACAGGTGCAGAAGGTCTAAAAAACTTGGTGGTCCCAACATAAATAAATTCAAGGCTGTTCAATCAAGCCCTGGCCATGATGGCTTCTTGGAAACTTCAACAAGCTCCTAACTGGCCCTGTACCACTATTTTGCAAGATAAAAGTGAAATTGATAATACAGAGAGTTCTTTCATACATCTTGGAGCAATCAAATGGCCAGCACTTTCAAACACATCAAAACAGAGGCAGAACGTCTAAAAATCATATCACTTGGAAAAATAGGAAAGGGAGATAATATAAGACTCTGGAAGCATAGTTGGAATGGCCATGCTCCTCTCTGTACATGAAGTAATTACAAATTCCAACAGATGCTGCAATCGCAGGGATACATCACAATAGCTGATTTTTGTATACCAAATTAGAAAACAATAACTTTGTGGAACACTTCAATCTTTGAAGTGCTGAAAGCTGACTTTCAGACCCAAATCCAGAAACTAAAAGTGGAGCCTCAGAACAGGCCCGTTTTCCTTTCAAGCTCTAATGAACATATGTTCCAGCCTCACCAAGACAAGAGATGTTACTGTGGCCTCTGCTTATCGAATCCTTATTGCTACTTCTCAAAACATTGTGCATTAAAAAATTCTAACAACTAATAATTTGCAAACATGAACAAATTCTCACAGTTAGATACACCAGATACTCTAGCAGATAGTGGATGTTGATAGCACAATCAATGAACTAGACTATAGATACATGAGATAGCTCGGTTGACTGGATGATTAAGTTATAGTAGAGATGGAGATAGACATGATTCTGGATTCATGTCTGGAATGGAGGTTAACTGCACCAATCCATCTACAGGTTGGTTCGAAAGTCTGGATAGGCCCACCCAACAGACAACCTGGGATGCAGAATACGAAATCAATCTCCGGGTGTAGTTGCAGTGGCTTGATCGGAGAAGGAAGTCAGTCTCAGTCTCAGTCATTTAGTGACTGGGTGACCGGTGCTTCTCCACTCCCATGGAATTATTGGCCCAGCAATATGCCCAAATTGTAAGAACAATTTGGAAAGTATTCCACATCTGTTTCTACAATGTCCTTCCGCTAAAAAAATATGGAAGTACATTGATGCACTCTTTGACCATCAAAAACTACAACTCAACTCTATAGATCAAGCTAA
The DNA here is from genome assembly GCA_037957365.1 of Torreya grandis. Taxonomy (NCBI): domain Eukaryota; kingdom Viridiplantae; phylum Streptophyta; class Pinopsida; order Cupressales; family Taxaceae; genus Torreya; species Torreya grandis. The sequence goes on from JARHVA010000798.1 coordinate 1,435,135, forward strand.
CGAAAATGGAGCCAAATTAAAACAGATGTGCAAATTCTTTAAAGTATGGTTCAGCTTGTGCCGCATTATATCATGTGGCAGATTTGGAAAGAACAAAATGCGATAATATTTAATGATGAAATAACCCAGACCCCTCCAGTTGTTTCGAAGTATCAAAGCCAATATTTGAAGCACTGCTATGGTCTTTTCCTCCAAAAAAACAGAAAGAATAGATTCTTCTAGTATGATTGATTGTCAGCTTGCTCAGAAATGGAATATTCCATTTCATTACATAATGCAATGGATCCACATCAAGCCAAGATTTAAATGCCAAATGGGCCCCTCCTAAAAAAGGTTGGTATAAAATGAATTTTGATGGAGCTGCAAAAAATAACCCAGGCCAGGGTAGAATAGGAGGGATCGTCGGGGATGATCAAGGAAAACCGTTTCTTTCCTATATGAAGGACATTGGTAAACAGACAAACAATGTGGCTGAATCAATTTCTTGTTACCATGGGGTACTCCCGGCCATTCAAAATGGAGTTCAAAAAATTCAAGTTGATGGACATTCCAGAATTATTATTCATACGATCCAACAAGCTCAAATCAAAGACTTCATCCCAACATAAATGAGAGAATGCAAATCAATAGGCACATATCAGATATTGAAATTTCAAGAATTTTAATTTGACCAGCAAGCAAGGGGATATAACTTAGTGTCATGTCCCCACTCTAACCCAATCTAGCAGTGACATGTGAGTCAGCCTATTATGGGGTCTTGTAGGTTGACAGGGTGGTATAGAGACCCAGTTTGGTTATTCAGTGTTGGAGACTTGGTGTTCTGGCGGTTATTGATCAATTGGGAGACATTCCTTGTTCTTGGGAGGCAGTTTCTACATTTGGGGAGGTTACTCCTACTTTTTAGGAGACATGGTCAGGCCCAGGGTTGGGACTCCATGAGATTACTCTTTGGGGTTCAATTTCAGGGAGATAGGGTTTGTTCCCTAGTTTTTAGGAGCATCCCTAGATTTTAGGGATAAGACTGCCAGTGGTTCCTTGATTCCCGACTTCAGTCACAGACAGGTGACAAGTTGTTTTGATGGTTCGTGAGGTTGGTTGGGCATTTCTTGGTTACTTTGGTTATATTTTTAATATTACCAAGTTTCCGTCTTTTATTTAAATAAGGCTAAGTTTATAGCCAATTCGGGGTTATAAGGAGTTTTTGGCCTCTTTTGGATGCGTGTACTGGAGTGTAATAGCTCGTCGGAAAGGTCTCGAACTTTCCTAAATAATTCATTCATAAGTCAGAACCTTTCGGTGGATGGATTTTTGTTAATATGGAAAAAGGCACAATTTTCTATGCACTTGGCCTCTTATAAGGGAATTATTCTAATTATGACTAAGCGCTCCTTGGCCCACTTTCTTGGGGGTCGGATAAGTATGAAGTGGCTATAAGAGGCGATTAGAAGAAGAAAAAGGACATTCAATTAACATATCATTTTTCTTTTGGAGAAAGTGCGCTTGGAGGTGTGGAGCATTGGGACGCAAACCCCAATCGCTGACCTGTGGGACGTAGCTCCCACAAGGAGGTTTGAGTCTACTCTGGACTTGGAGATTTGTCTCTTTTTCTTGGCAAAGCGCTGGAATGTGTTTGGATTAGAGCGCAACATTTAAGAAGGGTGCGACTTCAGCTTTGGGAAAGTCGTTGGGCGCTGCTGTACTTGGCTGATTGTGATTCCGTACTACTGTACTTAACAGCTATTTTTTTTTATCCCAATAGCGCTTCTATCAAGGAGTCAACTAGCTGGCCGTTATTCTGTTCTGTTCTCAGTGAATATTCAGCGATTCAGGTTGGCTGTTAACATTGTTTTTCCACCTGGATTATAAGCATTCTGTAATCAGCTAGTTTAGATTAAATATTTAGAAATTCTGCTCCTTCAAATCTGGATTTGGTTGCACCTAGGTTTAATTTCCATACTTTGTTTATGCATTCGCATTTCAATTATTTCCTTATTGCAAAATTCGTCAAAAAACCAAAAACAAAGAAAAACACAAATTTCAAAAGAAAATACAAAAATTACAGCAGTTCAATAGAAAAGATCCATCAGGGATCTTTCAGTGGTATCAGAGCCTCTGTCCTGCCAGCCTGAGGGGTTCAGTAAAATTTGTTTTCTATGCATCCGAGAAGAGCTGATTTAAACAGATATTATACACGCAGAAGAGCTTAGTACGAGCGGGAGTTTGGAACAGAACAGGAGCCTATTATGGCAGAAGAACAGAGGGATGCTCAGAGGAATCAGGATGAGGTAGAGAGAGAGATGATGAGGACTCTCATCACCACTCAACCCAGGATTGCCCAGACCTTAGACCGATTACAGGATACATTGGAGCGGTTGGAGATGGATAGACATAGAGGCAGGCGGAGTAGATCTGTTTCAGTAGCAGGAAGTCAACGCAGCCATCATTCCCACTCTTCGGCAGGGAGTTCCATTCAGTCCAGTAGGAGGCATCGCCATCATACGCCTACTCCAAATAGGCCATTGCTACCCCAATTCATACCAGGAGAATAGCCAGCGCAGGTGGAACCACCAGAGAGTGGATTTCAGGAGTCAGTTTTGGCGGTTACAACTGAGTGGAGAGCTCTACCCCTGAGGTTCGAGACGTCTTTCCTCTTCCTCAGTATTGTGCACAGCATAGAGATGCGGCCAAATTCAGGGGAGATCGAGGTAATAGACCACCCCAGCAGCAACAGAATCATGACCTCAATAGAGCTACTGGGAAGATTACATTGGCCCCATATAATGGCTCTGGTGACACTAGTGCAAGAGCGTGGGTCCACAAGCTGGACATATATCTTTCCTTGAGGCCCATGCCTGAGCGTGAGGCTATTCAGTTTGCGGTGTTGCACTTAGAGGGGGTTGCATATGATTGGTGGCACCATGGTTTGGTCACCCAAGATCACGCTGTAGTTCACTCCTATGCTGAGTTCACTAAGCGACTCATTGCACGGTTTGACCGTAAGGATCCAGAACTTTACTACAGGGAGTTGGCTCATCTAAGACAGACTGGTCACGCAGAAGCTTATATTAATGAGTTTCAGCGTATTGCGGTCATGGTACCTGACATGCCTCAGAAACGGAGCGTGATGTTATTTATTGAGGGATTACAGGACAGACTTAAGGGCCTGGTTCGTGCTTTCCAACCAGCAACTCTTAAGGAGGCTATCGAGGTGACATTAAGATTGGATATTGTTCCCACCTCTTATCAGGCAGATAAGAAACCTTTTAGAGATTCACGGCCTACACAGAAAGCCAATACATCACAAAACCAAGGAGGGAATTCATCTAAAATCCCTTGGAAGAATCAGGAGACAAGGAATGAATTAAGAAGGAAAAAGTTATGTTTTTCCTGCAAAGATCCATGGGAACCAGGACACCATTGCATGGGCAAAGGAAAGGTTCATTTGATTGAGGTAACTTCTGAGTTAGGGGATGAGGAGGTTCCTGATACTGATATTGAGGATAATACAGAGGATGTTGAGCAGGTTCAAACACAGTTGGAGTTAGACACCCCTGAGCCTTTGGCGTCAGCCAAAGTGGCCATGGCTACCCTCTCCAGTTATCCTAAGTTTCACGCCTTCAGATTGAAAGGTAAACTTAAGGGTAAGTGGGTCACTAGCCTGGTAGACACTGGTGCTACACATAACTTTATTGCCCAGAAATTAGTTGAGAGGCGTGGTTTACAGTATGAGGAGTTTGTCGGTTTTGGAGTAAAGGTAGCAGATGGTGCAATTTTGAGTTGTACCAAACGGATTCCGCAGCTTAGTATTCAGATGGGGGACCATACTTTGACTGATGATTTTTATGTACTTCCTATAGAGGATTATGATGTGGTTTTGGGGATGCAGTGGTTACAAGGTATTGGACGTTACATTATTGATCATCGTCTTATGCAATTAGAGTTTCTTTCTGGAGGGAAGAAGGTGATTTTGAGGGCAGCTTCGGATGGTGGGCCTAGAGAGGTGACTTCTCGTAGGATGGAGGCTATCTTTAGGCATAATGATGTACTCTGGGCTACGCATTGTTGGGTTAAGCCCAAAACACCCACACCTCAGGACGGCCGTGTGTTTCATGTGGACATTCAGTCAGTGATGGATCATCATGGGAGAGTCTTTGGTGATATACCTCCTGGAGTGCCTCCAGATAGAGGTTTTGAGCATGGAATAGAGTTGGAGGAGGGAGCAAAGCCAATGATTACTACTCCATATCGTCATCCTAGAGCTTACGAGGATGAAATTGAGAAGACTATCCATGAATTGTTGGATATGGGGTTCATTCGGCCTAGTTCCAGCCCCTTCGCGTCTTCTGTAGTGTTGGTTAAGAAGAAGGATGGGACTCTAAGGATGTGTGTTGATTACAGAGCTTTGAACAAGAAAACAATCAAAAACAGATACCCTATTCCTCGCATAGATGAGTTGTTGGATGAACTTCATGGGGCTCTATATTTCTCTAAGATTGATCTTCGCTCTGGTTACCATCAGATTCGTGTACAAGCAGAGGATGTACACAAGACTGCTTTCCGTTGTCACTATGAGCACTATGAGTTCCTGGTAATGCCATTTGGCCTTACCAATGCACCTGCTACCTTCCAGTCCTATATGAACCATATCTTCAACAAGCAGTTGAGGAAGTCGGTTCTAGTATTCTTTGATGATATATTGATTTACAGTGATACTTGGGAGGATCATCTCCGACATCTTGAGGAGGTACTTAGCATAATGGAGGACCAGTCTCTATTTGCTAAGCTCTCCAAATGTGAGTTTGGATTAAGGGAGGTGTTATATTTGGGACATGTAATCAATGCTGATAGGGTTAAGGTGCATGAGGAGAAGATTCAGGCAATTCAGAATTGGCCCGTCCCTCAAAACATTACTGAGTTACGTGGATTCCTTGGATTGTGTGCTTATTATAGAAGATTTGTTAAGGGGTTTTCTCAGTTGGCAGCACCTTTGACAGATCTTACTAAGAAAGGAGCCTTCAGATGGATAGAACTTGCACAGGGGGTCTTTGATAGACTCAAAGAGGTTATGAGCACTTGCCCTGTTTTGGCACTACCTGATTTTTCACAACCATTTGTCCTAGAGTGTGATGCTTCGGGATTGGGTATAGGAGCCGTGTTGATGCAGAACAAACATCCTATTGCCTATGAGAGTAGAAAGTTGCAAAATAATGAAAGGTTGTACTCTACTTACGACAAGGAAATGTTGGCTATCATGCATGCGTTGGCCAAGTTCAGACAGTACCTTGTTGGCAGCAAATTTGTGGTAAGAACTGACCACAATAGTCTGAAATATTTCCTAAATCAGAAGGAGCTCAATGATAGACAGCAAAAATGAATTAGCAAAATTCAGGCTTATGACTTCGATATCGAATTCATAAAGGGAAAGAATAATATTGTGGCTGATGCGCTCTCTAGGAAACCTTCATTGGCTGCCCTTTGCTCGTTGAGCGAGATTTCAACGGATTGGAAGGCTCAACTTTTAGTTGAGTATTCCAAGAATCAGTATGCTTGTGAGATCATGGAGGGTGTGGTAGTAGATGACAGATATAGTGTGGTAGATGACATTATCTACTACAAAGGCAGGGTTTATCTTGTTCCAGGTTCACAGTTGAAGGAACAAATTTTGCAGGCTCATCATGATAATATATGGCAGGACATCCAGGATACGTGAAGACTTATAGGGCGATTCGAGAGAGATTCTCATGGAAGGGTCTCAAAGATGATGTTTTGAGGCCTGTTCGGGAGTGTGTGACTTGTCAGCAGAACAAGTCGGAACATACTTACCCGGCAGGATTATTGCAGCATTTACCTATACCAGAACAGAAGCGGACAGGGATTTCAATGGATTTCATTACAGGTCTTCCTTAGGTTCAGGGGAAAGATTGTATTTATGTGGTTGTGGATAGGTTAACAAAGTACGCCACTTCTTTCCCATTGCACTAGATTTTACAGCATCACAGGGGGCTGAGTTATTTTTCAGAGAGGTGTTTAGACTCCATGGTCTTCCCAAGACCATTGTGAATGACAGGGATAGCAGGTTCATGAGTTCCTTTTGGCATGAACTTTTCAGGCTTACAGGCACCATGTTGACACCTAGTACTAGTTACCACCCTCAAACGGATGGGCACACCGAAATAGTCAATAAGTGGGTTGAGGGATATTTGCGTAACAATGTCTCAGGGCAACAAAAGGCATGGGTTCGTTGGTTGTATTTGGGCGAGTATTGTTATAATACCTCGCACCATATGTCCATTGGCATGACGCCTTTTAGAGCTCTCTATGGATATGAGGCATTATCTTTCACTGATTTGGCACTTGGCGACAGTAGAGTTCCCTTGGCTCAGGATTGGTTATAGGAGAACCAGGATATCATGAGATCCCTCAGAGAGAATTTACAGCAGGCCCAAAATCAGCAAAAGATGTACGCTGACAGACACCGGATTGAGAGAGCATTTGAGGTGGATGATATGGTCTTTCTGCGCTTACAACCATATCGACAGAGCACCCTTAAAAAGGGGGGAGCTGAAAAGCTCAAACCACGTTTCTATGGTCCATACAGAGTGCTCCGACGAGTAGGAGAGGTTGCATATGAGATTGAGTTACCGGCAGGCAGCAGAATTCATAATGTATTTCATGTGTCTCGCCTAAAAAGGGCCCTTGGACAGCATATAACAGTCTCACCCGAGTTACCTCCTATGGATGAGGAAGGTAATTTGATTATGATTCCTGATGAGATTCTTGAGGTAAGGGAACGGCAACTGAGGAGACGGGTGATTCGAGAGTATTTGGTTCGATGGAGAGATCTTCCCATAGAGGATGCCACCTGGGAGGGAGAAAGCATTTTACAGCATCCAGCATTGCAGTTGCTTGGGGGCAAGCATCTCCGAGAGGGGAGGATTGTCATGTCCCCACTCTAACCCAATCTAGCAGTGACATGTGAGTCAGCCTATTATGGGGTCTTGTAGGTTGACAGGGTGGTATAGAGACCCAGTTTGGTTATTCAGTGTTGGAGACTTGGTGTTCTTGCGGTTATTGATCAATTGGGAGACATTCCTTGTTCTTGGGAGGCAGTTTCTACATTTGGGGAGGTTACTCCTACTTTTTAGGAGACATGGTCAGGCCCAGGGTTGGGACTCCATGAGATTACTCTTTGGGGTTCAATTTCAGGGAGATAGGGTTTGTTCCCTAGTTTTTAGGAGCATCCCTAGATTTTAGGGATGAGACTGCCAGTGGTTCCTTGATTCCCGACTTCAGTCACAGACAGGTGACAAGTTGTTTTGATGGTTCGTGAGGTTGGTTGGGCATTTCTTGGTTACTTTGGTTATATTTTTAATATTACCAAGTTTCCGTCTTTTATTTAAATAAGGCTAAGTTTATAGCCAATTTGGGGTTATAAGGAGTTTTTGGCCTCTTTTGGATGCGTGTACTGGAGTGTAATAGCTCGTCGGAAAGGTCTCGAACTTTCCTAAATAATTCATTCATAAGTCAGAACCTTTCGGTGGATGGATTTTTGTTAATATGGAAAAAGGCACAATTTTCTATGCACTTGGCCTCTTATAAGGGAATTATTCTAATTATGACTAAGCGCTCCTTGGCCCACTTTCTTGGGGGTCGGATAAGTATGAAGTGGCTATAAGAGGCGATTAAAAGAAGAAAAAGGACATTCAATTAACATATCATTTTTCTTTTGGAGAAAGTGCGCTTGGAGGCGTGGAGCATTGGGACGCAAACCCCAATCGCTGACCTGTGGGACGTAGCCCCCACAAGGAGGTTCGAGTCTATTCTAGACTTGGAGATTTGTCTCTTTTCCTTGGCAAAGTGCTGGAATGTGTTTGGATTAGAGCACAGCATTTAAGAAGGGTGCGACTTCAGCTTTGGGAAAGTCGTTGGGCGTTGTTGTACTTGGCCAATTGTGATTCCGTACTGCTGTACTTAACAGCTATTTTTTTTTATCCCAATAGCGCTTCTATCAAGAAGTCAACTAGCTGGCCGTTATTCTGTTCTGTTCTCAGTGAATATTCAGCGATTCAGGTTGGCTGTTAACATTGTTTTCCCACCTGGATTATAAGCATTCTGTAATCAGCTAGTTTAGATTAAATATTTAGAAATTCTGCTCCTTCAAATCTGGATTTGGTTGCACCTAGGTTTAATTTCCATACTTTGTTTATGCATTCGCATTTCAATTATTTCCTTATTGCAAAATTCGTCAAAAAACCAAAAACAAAGAAAAACACAAATTTCAAAAGAAAATACAAAAATTACAGCAGTTCAATAGAAAAGATCCATCAGGGATATTTCACTTAGACGCTGATAAATAGGCAAATATGGAACTTCTCAGATTTTGAACAAGGACCTGCAAATTTATATTAATCATGCAAATCTTCCATATCAAGTTCAAAAAAATGGTAGCCTTAGAGATGACTACCACTGAATCGAATGAAAATGGTAAATAACACCATCAACGGCTAAAAGGCTACCACTCTTCAACATGTGCATATCCTTAGTGGCTACAGTCGAACTACTGTCACTTGTGTCTATGCTTCTTTTCCATTTCATTACCGTCTTGGGATGAAAATGGTAAAGTCCCTCTCTTTTGTCATTATGTGATTTTAAATAAGCATCAAAAGCTCAAGTTAGACATGAAATGGGTGATGTTAAACTCTCGTGCAAACATGTTAGACTATTAATGAACACAATAGCAAAGAGCATACCAGATACTACACACAACATAGAATAGATAACTGCAACTTTATTGATACAAGGTAGTGTACATCCAATAGCTACCGTACAAGGAGAATATAAAAATGTGGAAGCTCTCTTCCCTGACCTTCATCATCCTACATATAGGTTGTCAATGGAGAGGCGCACTGGTTAGATCTCAACCTTAAGGCACCAACCATACTAACTAAAACATAATTAAGTACACCACTCATGTTGATGCATGTAATTTAAAAAAAACTATTGTCAACTACATTTGCATAGCATAAACATAACAAATAAAATTTAATTTGCCTACACCTCTTTCCAGCTAATCACAGATTTTGGGGGATCAAGCGGCCCTTGGGATTTCATAGTTCCATGGACAGTTAGTGACATATCAGCAAGACATCTTCCTCCACGTGCTAGTGGAAGGATAACCTAGCTCTCCCACTCAGTTACCAGGCATTATGGATCATCTTATACTACGCATAGGCCTTATATTTTTCCTTGCAAGCAACCTAAGGCAAGGGGATGATCCTGCATAACCATGTTTCTCCTATTCTGGATACATATCAGCCTTGGGTGTTAGGTGACAAAAGCACCTAAAATGTAGATGTCTAAATCTACTTTCAGAATACTCAAACAAAAAACATTATATACGACGTATATGCACACATAATATCATAGTTACCATGTTCGAAAAATTCGGTTTGTTCGGAAGGGGGAAAAAGTTCGGAAGTTTGGAATTTTGAAAAAAGTTCGGTTTGATAAGTTCGGAAGTTTGGAATTATATATATATATATGCAAAATATTTCAATCTACTAAGGAATGAACATTAATTTAAGTTTAACACTTGCAAAAATGAGAAATGCATAAGAATTTCAAACTTGAATTACATTAAAAGATAGCAAAATATTCATAGTTTAGAGCTAAGCTCAAAATTGATATAGAACTTAAGTTTCAAACATTTGCAACATCAAACCCAGCTTCAAAGTCAAAACTAGCACTAGCACCATCGTTCATTCATTCATTCATTACTTCTAAGACAAAATGTACATTCAAATCTAGAATAAATCATCTCGATTGCCCACAAAATCATGAATGCCACTCCCATTATTTTTCAACTTTATCATTTACTGACACTTTCTCTCACAAGGGCTCATTGGTGCATTGAATCTCACAGAGTGCATGCCTTAAGGGGTGCACTGGGAATGGGGTGGGATCGGCTTGTGGCACTTTGCGAGAGATATTTTCATACTATTCTATCACGCATACATCCCTTCATGCAGCCTTCATACCTCCTATGATGTCTCCTTGAAATCTTGAAACCCTGAAATATGGCTAAGTTTGAAACCCTGAAACCCTGGAATCTGACTAACTCTAAAATATGATAAGATCTTCCAAAACCTAGAATTTGCATTATAGCTCCTAGCGGTCCGAAACCCCTCTCAAACATCCTCAAAGTATATATTCTTATACTTAAATGTTTATTTTATTTATATACTGTTGGGTTCAGAAAAAAAAAAAGGTTATTCGGTCAAGTTCGACCGCACAAATTCGGTCCATGCCATTTGTTCGGTTCGAACCGAACATGAGCCATGTTCGGTCGAACATGGTAACTATGCATAATATGATATTCAAATACATAAGAAAATATGGACAAGAATGAATATTGTACATAATTAGATGAATAGAAATGTTTCATTATGTATCAATGTTATGTTCAGGGTCTCTAACATATGCAGGCCTGACGCACACATAGAGATCCCTGAATGTTTCAGCCCATGTGGTACATATGGGAAAGAATGGGATTGGTACGATGGTCAACCGCAATGATCCAATCATAACCTTATCATTGCCATTACCTCAAAAATTAAAATATGGGTCATAAATATCTGTTGGATTCTTCCTTTATTGAAGGATTGATTTATTTATAGACTGTGGACATGCACGAGTCATTATACAAAAATTACTCTCTTTATTCATGACCTTCGCAATCAGCACCATATCTACTTTTACTTCAATATTCTTATTACAAAACACATTGCTAAACCATTTTAAGCATAATGCTTCAAGTTACATCAGTATGCAATTTTTAAGTAGGTTTGTGGACTTTCCAAAGTTTCAGCCTCCTGGACTTCGATGAACTCTACTTATGTAAATATTTTATATTTTCGTGTGCACTGTTGTTTCTAGTATAAATGGTCAATACAAAAACAAATTGTGATATTAGATTTTGTAAAAATTCAAAAGGGACAAGAGGAATTTATCTACTTTGGCATCATATGAACTTAATGAATGAGATAAAGGGGCCCGTCGAAAGATTCACAATATGGAGCACCTTGCCTTAATACTGAGAACTTAAATTGTATCAAAATATTCCTAACTTGGATCTAATTTGACTTTTAAGTTACATTTTAGTATAGGGAGGGAAAAAGAATTTGCATTTTTTCATTGCGCATAAAAATATGTTTCAGATTCACAAAAATGTCAAGTCAAAAAATTTGTGACTGGATGCAATTAAATTGTATACATCTGCAATTGAACATGGCAGGGAAAATAATAAAGTTAATGATGTTCATGCCATAGGAATAGTTTCAATTAAAATCATAGAAAGATTGTAAAAGAGACCGATGCTCTATATATAGCTCCTTGGAGCCGCCTTTGCCAATCTTGTGTTGAATTTTCATCATCGCAACGCAAAATCAATGCGTTAACTAACTCTGCCACCTGAAAGCATGCACAACATACAATGTAAATGTAGAGCAACATCCATCACATAGAACAATTGGAAAGGAATACTTATTCAAAATATATTAACTAAGAAACTATATTCTGTATTCTAAAGGTCGGTAAATATAAATAAATATAAAGGTCAATCGTTGAAGCACACCTTGTTATTGTATTGGCCTGCATCACAAACTGCAAGTACATTTTCCACGTCACCAACTGATTCTTTAGGTACATTGTAAACCTGCTTTCCCCTAAGGCTGCACGCATACCATTTAAGAAAATGACAGTTCTGAGCTTTTATTGAAGAGAATATCAAACAATTCAGAACCATGGTGTTTTAGTTTCTTGTATTGTGAGTATAATATAAAAAAACAGTGATTTTTTTATTGAATTTAGTAAAGCTCTTAGCCATAGAGGAAATAAATAAATGCCATAGAGGTGCAATAATGCAAAATATTTCCAATCTATTGAATGTTAGAAAATAATTTGTTGTTTCTCTTATTAGATCCCAAGCTGAACATTCACTTGTATTTGTACACTGTAAACCCAATTTATTGATTATTTGTTATGAAATAGCCACAAGGTTGGTTTGGATTGTTGAATGCCATACATTTTCCCATATCTGAGGTACAAAATTAGGGTTGTTGATTATCTACTAACTATGATGGTAAGGGTGTGGCATACATGGTTAAGGTATTGGCCTACATGATAATACTATCCAACAAGTTGGTCAAAGGTGTTAGAGTGACCACACAATCGATGTGTTATTTATATAAATTTGTCAAGTTAGATAGGAATGATCATAGCATTGATCAATGTTTGGATACAATTTGGAGGAATCTATTCAAACATTCGGAGAGTGGACTCTCCCAAAGTGGTCTACTTTATTTGAAAGGTTTTACTTCCATTCTACATTATTACTTGGAGTGGTGCTCTTTCCTTATCCATTCATTATATATCATTCCAATAAATTTATTGTGCATTTGCAAATATTGACTCTAGATTTACTAAGATTCAAAATGATTTGGTATTAGAGCAGCTTGAGTGGGTTTGTATCTGGAAAAAGAGAACTCAGACAATGAACACATAGAACAAGGCTCACCTTGATCCATGTTGGGCCCAAGGATGGCATGGAGAACAACTTACAGAAAAGATAGCACATGAATATAACTAACCTACATGATATAATTGAACACGGAATGGAAATGTAAATAGAAACAGAAGCACCATTACACATTCAATGGAAACAAGATAAAGGAACAATATCTCCTTGAACAGGGAATAATACAAATGATTACAATGCTATAAATAGGAAGCAATATTGTGTATCCCCATGAAACTAGTTTAGAGATTAAATGTGTGGCATGAGGATGTGAAAACGGGATCGTGAACAACTGTATAAACAATCAGGGTGGAGGAATGCTCCAGAACATATTAATGAAGTGTTAACATGGTGCAGATCGAATCAGAATTGAGTTTGTTATAATTATAAACTTCCAGATCAGTTACTAGTAGATTAAATTTCTTAAACTTGTTTCGTGATCCTGCAATTTGGTTTCCCAATCTATGTTGTGAGGTGTCAAGGAGCCTCCAAGTGCTATGGATGCTCCATAAATGGTTTCCTAGGGCATGCGACAATTCAGCTTCTCGATTTTGTCCTATAGTGCACATGGAACTTGCAGTACTGATGTATGCTTCGCAATAGAATCCACAATGCATTGTGATGTCAAACTACCATTCAAATTTGACAAGCAAAGTATTCAATTGCGAAGACCCAATGATGAATTGCAATATACCCGTTGAGTATGTAATGGATTGCGAAATATCTACATCTGATCATTCACCCTTGCTTGAAGATCACTGGTCCCAATTGCATATTTTATTAATTTTAAAAATTAGGTCTGGATTTGCTTAAGTATGTACCACTTAGCCTAATCTTCATATTGACCCACCATGAAAACTCATCATAGTTGAGCATTTCCCATGCAAGTGAAACTAGAAGTTATTTCAACAATTTCAACTCAGGTGAGATAGATCCAAATCTTTTGGATGTTGAATTGCTATTTGCTCGAGTAGAGGTGGTATTTACAGCTTCAGTAACTCGACATTGAACACTAGATACATTCCAAAGTAAGGTGAAAGGTCGAGTACGAATGCATCCTCCATCACACTTTGTTGTATTGACCATAGCCCAATGTTTTGATATTTCTGTGAGGACCTTTGAATTGCCCATTCAGAAGATATAACCAGACTTTGTCATCAATCTAAAAAGTGTGAGGCATACAATGTGCATCGCAACACTCCTTGTACTTCTCTTTTTGGTAAGTCATAATTTTATGAACATGTTGATCACTTGATAAACTGTCATGGGAACTTTTTTGCTTTGTCCAATTCCTTGGCCTGCGCAATCAACTCGATACTTGTGGGTACACAATAACCGAAGTAAAGTTGTGCCGCTGTTTGGAACCCATTACATGCATGGAATGGTCTATACCCTATAGAGTTGTGAAGATTTTTGTTGTAGGCATGCTTGATGAATGTTAAGTTCTCATCCCAAGTGCGGTGATGGGCACTACTGTGCATTTTCCAAGGATGGAAAAGTGTCGTTTTGACAAATAACTGTGTCCATCTAGTTGAGGATGGAATTTTGTTGATCTATCCTATTGAGTTTCTAACATCTGCCACAAGGCATGCCAAAAATGACAAACATACACGGGGTCGCAATTGGAGAAAATTGATGAAAGAACTCCAAAGTGCAACCAAACATACTTGAAGAAGAGTTTGGGTTGTTTTAGGTGAATTGATGATCTTCTTGCATGCAACAATGATTGTCATCTTTGAAAATATCTCAACCAAACCACTAAAAACTATTAAAGTTATTAAATAATCATTAGATATCTATTAACTAGTGTTCAGTTATCAACCTCCTCAAATGATGGAACTTCTTTATGCTTAGTAAAAGACAGACACACACAAGTATGTTAGTGTGTCATATGCCTTCCACTTCTCTTCATTCTTTCTTCCATTATTACCAACATTGGTATCAAAGCCAATCGTTTGGGGAAGCCCTAGTCAAGTACAAATGGATCACGTTGTTCGAGGAAGCCCTGGGAGAAGGGTGCAAACAATGCAAGAGAGAAGAGGTTCAAACTCGATTTGAAGACTCGATTCGTGATTTGCAAAGGCAAAGACAAGGGCACATGATTCGTGTTTCGAAGATCATGATTTCCAAACTAGGAGATCAAAACGCATGCGCAGTTAAAAATGACAAGGAAAAAATTGCAATTTCCATTGCACGTCTAGGGCATGTGATCAAAACAAATGTGAAGCAGACTTGTCATCAATTGGCAAGGAGATATGTGAGCAGACAAATATAGTCACAATTTTTAAGTCAATTTACAATGAAGTTTTTAGCCATAGGGCATCGGCTGGGGAAAGAAATAGTCACAAATTTAGGCATTTTCGTCGACAAAAGCTATGTTTTTACAGACATCTGTGATCAGAGGGGTTTCCAGTCCAGCGTTCGAAGCTTGAAATTGCTAGAATGATGGTTGGAGTCAAGATTTGCGTGCAATCCAGCCCCAAGTCTACAATCACATATTTTTTAGACTTCAAGGCAAATGAACTAAGAGTGCAGAAAGTAAATGCACGGAAAGTATAGTCAACAATTGCAAAAATTATAAGTAATCTGGCCTAAGACTGCAGATTTACGATATTAAATTCTGATTTCATTATAGCACATATAGATTCTACTTGCACTTTGCATTTATTTTTGCATTGATTTGAGGGTCAAAAGTCAAATATTGTGTATAATGGTCAATACCCAAAATTTACATATCCCTGAAGAGCAGAAATTGACAGATCAAAACTACGTCTAGAATCAAGATTTTAACAATTGTGGGATATTGTGATTGTGATAAAATTATTTTCGACAAGGAATCAAGACTTGCTATGAATTTTGTCGATTATGACAAACATCATAAGGAGACTCTTTTGTTGTTGAAGTTATCTGTTTCTGATGATTTGATACCTAAGGTCCAAAATGCCATTGTGGCAAGTGTGCTTTCGACCAGTCTTCAAAACAAGAATCAAACTTCATAAAAAATTCGGATCAGGGGACCTAAAGAATCTGCTATTTTCTGCAAAGATGACTAAGGATGGGTCCCTCTGAGAACATCTTCTTCAGATGAAAGATCTCTGAGACCAGCTCGTTGCCATAAACAAAAAGGGGGATGATGATGACCTAGTTGCTCTTGTTTTGAACTTGATGCCCTCATATTAATCGTTTGTGGAGGCATTACACTTGATGGCAGGAAGCCTAACCATGACATTTGATAAGGTTAGTTCCTATTTGATACAAGAAGGAATATAGGCAGACACAGGAAAATGAGTCTAGTGTTACACTTGATGGTAGGAAGCCTAACCATGACATTTGATCAGGTTAGTTCCTATTTGATACAAGGAATGTAGGCAGACATAGGAAAATGAGTCTAGTGCTAGGCAAACAGAGAGTGCATTTTCTACTCAGTCAAAGGGAAGTGACAACGTATCCCTGGTGATTCATCTTCCAAGCAACAGGTGAAGTGCTTTTACCATCATAAGGTTGGGTATGTCAAAAAGGATTGCCAACAATGACAATATGCTCTTTCCCAACAAAGCAATCACGCGGCAAATGTGGTTTCAATTGAAAATGAACATGATTCTAAGGAAGAGTATGCCCTTGTGGCATCAGTTGGTTCACTGATTCCGACACATCTAGACATTTTACATGTTGCAAGGATGGGTATGTCACATTTAATGCGAATACAAATAGTTTTGATTCAATTTTAATAGTTGATGGGGAGTCACTTGTAGTAGAGGGGATATAAAACATTCACATGGTATTGAATAATGCTGAAAAAATCATAGTGAAACATGTTAGGTATGTTTCTAGCATGAATAAAAATCTTGTCTATTAGTCAATTAACAAAAAATCCCAACATTACAGTAAAGTTCTCTAGAAAGAAATATATTGTGTCTGATGCGAAACTGGACAAAGTAATTTAACTAGGAATTGGGAAAGGTGGCTTTTATAGGCTTGTTGACTCCAATACAATCAACTTAAGTGCACGTGTGAAGAGACTCCATCATACAGGATGCACGAGGCTAAAATGTCTCAATCAAATGTGTGGTTAGTTAAGCAAGAAGTTGCAATGCCTCAATCAAAGGTACTGACTCAAAGGACTGAAACCAAGGCTGTTAATCCCACAAAGCATGGTAAATTTTCTCTCACTTATGACCTTTTTATGGTACCCGAACCACCACTTAAACAACCCATTGGATGCAAATGGGTGAGCAAATTCAAAAGCAAAGTTGATCATACTTTGGACAAGTACAAGGCATGTCTTTTTGTGAAAGGAGTTTCACAACAGGAGGGCATAAACAATGAGGAGACTTGTGCTTTTGCTCCTACCAGGATGATTGTCACATTTCGGTTGCTTCTCTCCATAGCAATTCAGTTTGGTTTCCTAAACAAAGATTTGGACAAGGAGATTGACATGGTGTAGGCTGAAGGTTTTGTGATCATCTATGTTGCAAGTCATACTTTGTTGAACATGTTGATCACTTGATGAAATGTGTCATAGGAACTTTTTCTTTGTCTAAATCTTCGCCTGCGCAATTGATTCAATACTTGTGGGTGCATAATAACCTAAGTCAAGTTGTGTCATTGTTGTGAACCCATAACACGCATGGAACGTTCAACAGACCATACCCTATCAATTTGTTAAGAGTTTTGTTGTAGGCATGCTTGATGAATGTCAAGTTATCATCCCAAGTGTGAGGATGGGCACTATTGCACATTTTCCATGGATGGAAAAGTGTCGTTTTGACAAATTTAGTGTCTGTGTAGTTTAGGATAAAATTTGTTTGATCTATCCTATTTTCTAACATCTGCCACAAGGCATGCCAAAAATGACAAATAAACATGGGGTCGCGATTGAAGAAAATGGATGAAGGATCTCCAAAGTGTACCCAAACATACTAGAGGAAGAGTTTGGTTGTTTCAGGTGAATTGATGATCTTCTTTGTAATGTCCCCATTTAACCCGCAACAAAGTGCTCAGGAGCACACTTAGAATAAAAAGGCCGAGTCTTTCGATCAGAATAAAGTGACTATGTTTGTTTGCGATTGGAATAAAATAAGGTCATTTGGGAGGTTACTCCATAAAATAAGGTGGAGAGAAATTGTCTATATAAGGCAGAGAGAAATTGTTTGTATCAATCAATTAGCATCACAATTAGAGGGAGTTGTTAAGTTAATTGCCAAAGTTTGCAGAAATTAATTATCAGCTAGTTGCCACCATTTGTGGACTGACTTCCTATGATTTAGAATCGTTGGGAGCTAGGCTATTAAACAACGCACATGGCAAAGAGAAAATATCTTTCTTAATATTAACAAAACTCAACTTCAACTACAAAAGGTTGACATTGCTACAGTAGCTTGCTTGGCGCTTGAGGATGAAACCCTTCAGGTGTGACGTTGATCCTCTTGCGGACGACAACACTCAGGGGAATACGTGGTGCAGGGCATTTCAGATATGTGCAAAGACTCAAGGATCAACAAGACGAACAATTGCATGACTGCATGTGTTAATGATATTTCAGAATTCAGAACTATATGTTGGGCATTTTCCCAGTGAGTTGTATTAGTTTAGGTGCTCTCCATTTGCATGTATGTGTTTTATGAAAATAATATTAAAAATCTTTGTTTTTAGGGACTCTCTGAGTTTTGATTATTTGTATGTATTTGGTTTAGGACATTTCAATAATATCAAAGTTGCGATCTTCCCAGCTTGTGAAAAACACAAAAAATTAAAAAATTAAAATTAAAATAAAATAAAATAAAAAATCAGACTTATGTACCCCACATGTCAGAAAGTGACAAGGAAATGAGGTATTTGTTATCAACCTGGAGCTGTGCCCTGAATCGAAGACATGCGTGAAATGGCCAGTCCTCTATCCGGCTGAAACAATGGGATCTTCTCACGAGGGTGGGTGCCTCAATGGTGAGAAGAACCTCCAGAGAAGGTTGGTTCCTATATGATGTATCAATGAGGATCTCTACTCTATGCTACGAACTACCATGGAAAAGGGAGAAGGAAACTTTAAGGGGAAATCCTACTTAAAAAAAGGGTGATACACCAGAAGATTGATCCACTCAACTTGGAACCTTGAACACTGAACAAACAAGGGAAAAGGAAGACCTTCAATTTCAATCAATCACTTATGCATAAATATTTTATGAAGAGGTTCGATCCAATGACCAAAACATGAGGTAAAACGATGGAGAGAGGTCTGATACAAGACACTTTGCAGCCACCTAACATCCACTTACAGCTTCAGCAAAAGACCTAAAGAACACTGAACATGCCCTGCATAAGGATAATCTAACAACTAGGTATGAATCAGAATTTAGGAAGGGAGAGAAGTCTACCACTTATGCAAATTGCTGAACGAATATACACTAAGCCAACACTTGAAATCTGAAAAGTACAATCCTTCTATTGATTGAAGAGGTTACACAACTCACCAATGGCAGAGTCTGGTCTAGCCAAGAGAGGGATTGGATGTTTTTAATCAACGCTGAAAGCCATTATATAGAGAATCACAAGAGCCAAAGATTGGCGTTGAAAAAATTGAAGAGAAGGATTTACTTCGCTTAACTCAAGGCTGACTTGGCCTTTCAATTAAATATATTTTCTTTTTTGTCTTTGCATGAAGCTTCTTGCACTTGAGGAAGTGAACTTGTCTTTGTTTTGAACCACCCACCTCTATTTGCATGGAGATCCACACCAATGTTAATTTTAGAACTCTACGTGAGTTGATGCCGAGTTGGAACGTTTGAAAGCTGAGTTAACCGTTTGGTAAGCTGAGTTGGACGAAGAGATCATTCTCCTTTGCATGGGAAACTCCTGGTAGATGTGGCATTTAACAGTTAGTCAACTCTAAATCTCGAACAGTCAACTCGACGTTCGAATTTAAAACTCTAGTTGAAGCTGAGTTGGACCCTCGGATGCATGAGTTGATCCGGAGATGAGCAGGACTTCACTAACCAGTCAACTGAGACTTTGAATGGTTGATCGAAAATAGCCCTTGCTTGCATGCATTTTATCCGATTCTGGTCTCCCTATTCGTGTCTATTTATGGTGGGATTCTGTATTTTGTCTATATTTGGTCTATATTTCCTCAAATATTTTGTTTTCAACTCTCCGTCAGATTATCTATTTTCTATCCTTTCTTGCACAGTCAACCTCCATTTCTTTCAGATTTCTTGCTGTGGACTTTTCTGTCTGCGGATTTATTTCGGAATTTATGCTTTTGGTCTCATCTTGCTGGGATCTTTTGTTTCACCCTGCATTTGCCTTGGGTTTATTTCCAAGGGCCTATCTTTGGTCTTTCCTGTGGCAAGTTTTCCGAATTTCTTCAGACTTATGGCTCCCACCTTTCCTTCAGCGTTTGTGCTTTGCCAATTATCCCGAATTTGTACTTGCGAACTTTTCTGTGTTTGGACTTCCTTCTAAATGATTTTCGTCAAACAAATTGTCCGCTCGAATTGTCTTGACCCTGTCACTTTCACGCAGACTTTTGCTTTGCGGGCTTGATTTCCCTCGGCTTTTTTTTCTGAATTAATCCTTCGGACAAAAAGTCCGAAGGATATCTTTCCTTTGTTTCTTCTCTTCTTATGTTGGCTTCAGACTTCATTTTGTCGGGTTTTTTGTGCGGCCATTTCTCTAAATTTCTTCAGACTTTTTGTCCGAAGAAATTCCGTCCGAAGGAATTTCTCCTTCTGTCCTTGCCTTTGTCACCTGTTTCTTCGGACTTTGTAATTTTCTGAATTTCTTCGGACATTTTATCCGAAGGAATTCCTTCGAACAAAAAGCCCGGAGGTTTCCTTTGTGCCTTTGCTTCTCAGCTTTTACTGTCCCGAAGGGAAGAAGACCCTTCGGGCTTTCTGTATGTCCCTTCGGCAAATGGAGAACTCTTCATATTTTACACTGGCCCCTCGATAAAATTGGAAAAGGTCCTTCCTGCCCTTCGAGGTTATGAAATGTGACTTTTCCAAATGACACATACCCTTCGGGTTTATGAGATGGACTTTTCCGAAGGACACATACCCTTCGGGTTTATGAAATGGACTTTTTCGAAGGACACATACCCTTCAGGTTTATGAAATGGACTTTTCTGAAGGACACATACCCTTCGGGTTTATGAAATGGACTTTTCTTTCGGCCTTTTATCTCTTGTCATTTTCCCCTCGGATTTTTTGCAAATGGTCTATTGGCCGACAAAATGACCCTTGGGCAAATGAATGAACCCTTCAGCATCTTTAGTAGTTTTGACCCTTCGGATATTTTTTGCTAAGGTCCTCCTCTCCTAGTGATTCTTCGGGCTTTAAACAAGTGCCATTTCCTTCGAACAAAATGTCTACAGCAATTGAATCTTCAGCTAGTGGCCCTTCGGACAAAAAAGTCCGAAGGATTCAAACCCTTTAGAACTTCGAAATGATCTTTGCCCTTCGTAAAACCACAAAACATCTGTTCTCTTTAGAATTTGCTCCTTCAATTGCTTGAATAAATATGTTTTTTCCTTTGGGGTAAAATTGTCAACAGTATCAACAGAGGAATCAGAAAATGGCACACGATGATAGAGAGAGGAAGACAATAGAAGATGAAAGGGCAGATCTATTTCAAGATACCTTGATAGGAATTCAGCGGGAACAAGAAATAATGGCAGAATTAATGGCACAAATGTTACATTTCCAAAGTAACATGCAAAATCCAGATCATACTAAGGCATCTCAGAGAAAGGGAAGTTCAACTTTGCACGACCAACTGGTAATCAGTCAAACGAATCTCCTTCGAAAACCCGCTAAGCCCATGTTTATACAGAAGAAAGAAAAACCGGATGTTGAGACAATTACTCTAGGGGAGTTAGACACACTTTTTGCAGAGTATCAAGAGAAATCGGAAGATGTCAAGGCTACAATAACTTTTGTTAACTATTAGTTTTTGAAAAGGTTCAGGGTGACAGAACCCATAGTAGCAACCAGAACGATGAAAGGAGGCACCTACAACAAAAGCTGAACAAATTAAATGTTCCTACTTTTGATGGCAGCAATAAAATATTTGCCCAAGCACTGCAGAAGCTACAAACCTACTTTACACTCAGCCTTATGGTGGAAGAAGATGCCATTCAATTTGCCACATTGCATTTGGAGGGTGTTGCCTATGACTGATGGCACCATGGTTTGGTCACACGAGGGCATAGCCAAGTAAATAATTTTGATGATTTCAGTCAAAGATTGTTAGACCGCTTTGAGTGGAAGGATGAAGATGAGTACTTCAGGGAGCTTGCCCGAATCAGAGAGCAAAGCTCAATGGATTTATATGTTGTTAAGTTTCAGCGAGTCACGGTTATGGTACCTGATGTATCAAAAAAGAGAATCACTTTTCTCTTTATCGAGGATTTATTTGAGCCCCTCAAAGGTCTAGTTAAGGCCCTTGCATCCCCATCACTACAAAAGGCTATTAGGAGGTCTTTGACACTTGAGTCATTTGTACTAAGGAGCAAATTTTCATCTCAGCCTAAAGCACCAACTACAGAACAGCAAAAGGATAATTTTCAGATAAGATTTAATTCATACCCTCAAAGAGCTACACCTCAGCCCATTGCAGCGAAAAAGATTGATGAACAGACTAGAAATGAGCTCAGAAGGAAGTTGTGTTTTTCGAGCAATGAGCCTTAGAAGCCTGGTCATAGATGTCTCGGCAAGGGCCAAGTCCATTACATTGAAGCAATTTCTGATGAAGAGCAGACTGGTTATGAGACTGAAAAATCAGAACAGCAACATGCAACAAAAGAACCAATCGTAGGGCATGTGCTTGAGCAGTTGGAGGGAGATAATACCACACTAGAGAAGGGACACTTGCAGCTCTTTCAAGAGCACCATGGTATCACCCAATCCAAATTTGTGGGGAGTTATCTGGACAGCAGATTACTGTGCTTATTGATAGTGGGGCCACCCACCATTTTATTGATGAAGGTCTTGTGGCTAAGAGAAGAGTGAAGGCGGAGGACTTCTCAAGGTTCAATGTCACAGTCACTAAAGGTTTCACTATCCCATGCACCAAGGTATTTCGACAGCTCAAGTTATCCCTTGAATATTATAATGTATGTGATGATTTCTATATTGTGGGACTAGGGGAAGCACACATGGTTCTAGGTATATAGTGGTTGCATTCCCTTGGGGAATTCTCCCAAGATTATCAGTCCATGGAGCTGAAGTTCAAATCTCAGGGGAAGGACATGGTACTTAAGGGCATCCCTGATGGGTCACCTCGAGTGATCACAACTAAGAGTATGGAAAGGAGTTTCAGCAAGGGACAAGTCTCATGGGCAGCCAGTTGCTTTGTGATAAAAGGCAAGCTTACTAATTCGCCTTTGGGTAAGCACCGTACTTATCATGCTGACATTCAAAGTATTTTGGATAAGCATAGTATTGTGTTCAATGATAAGCCTCCAGGTCTGCCACCAAATAGGGGATTCCAACACATCATAGAGTTGGAGCAAGGTTTTAAGCCCATCATGATCACCCCCTATTGCCACCCACTGATATCTAAAAAGGAAATAAAGAAGGCCATCAAAGAACTATTGGAGATGGGTCACATCAGACCTAGTTCTAGTCCATTTGCATCATCAATGGAACTTGTAAAAAAAAAATGGTACAATGAGGATGTGTATAGATTATAAGGCCCTGAAAAGGAAGACAATAAAAAAACACATCTCCCATTCCTAGGATCAATGAATTACATGGAGTTGTCTATTTTTTGAAAATTGAATTGATGTTCGACTACCATCAAATCAGTGTGCATGATGAGGCCATGCTCGAGACAACCTTCAAGTGCCATTGTGGACACTACAAATTCTTGGTTGTGCCATTTGGGCTAACAAAAGCTCTAGCTACTTTTCAATTAGCTATGAAATAGTTATTCAGTGTTCAGTATGGTTTTCTTTGATGATATATTGATCTATAGTAAAACCTCGGAAGATCACTTGAGCCACCTGGATACAATCCTTGGGATATGGCAGCAACAGGTCTTCATTGCAAAAGAATCTAAGTGTAATTTCGGAGTTACAGAGATTCTATACTTGGGTCACATCATCAGTGCTCAAGGTGTTTAGGTGGATCAGCAAAAGATCCAAGTCATTCTAGAATGGCCAACCCCTACTACATTGACTTATTTGAGAGGCTTCTTTGGCCTATGCAGTTACTATCAGAGATTCGTTTGGGGGTTTCTCACAGCTGACAGCACCCGACTGGCATGACTAAGAAGGGATCCTTCTTATGGAATGACATAGCTCAAGAAGCTTTTGAGAAGCTCAAGAAGGTAATGAGCTCATGCCTTATACTTGCCATCCCCGATTTCTCACAACCATTTGTTGTAGACTGTGATGCTTCGAGTGAGGGGATTGGAGTTGTGCTAATGTGAAAAAGGCATCCCATAGCATTTGAGAGAAGAAAATTGAAAGCTTTAGAAAGCATAATTTCTATTTATGACAAGGAAATGCTTGCTATCATGCATGCTTTGGCTAAGTTCAGGCAGCACCTAGAATGTGGCAAATTTGTGGTAAGAACAGATCACAACAGTCTGAAAGTCTTCCTTGGCCAGCGTGATTTGAATGATCAGCAATAAAAGTGGGTGAGTAAGCTTCAAGCTTGTGATTTTGGCATAGAAAATGTGAAAGGAAAAAAGAATATGGTTGCTGATGCTCTTTCCTGAATGCCTACTTTCTACTCCATGTCTTCTATTGCTATTGACTGGAATGTTGTTATCATGGCAGAATATGCTAACACTTCTGCTACTAATATTTTAGATGGAAGTGTGAAGGATCACAGGGATATAGTGGCAGATGGTCTTATCTCGTATACGAACAAAATTTTCCTTGTACTCGAGTCCAAGATGAAGGAGAAAATTATGAGGGCTTTGCATGATACACCTACGTCTGGTCACCCAGGTTACTACAAGACCTATAGCCAGCTGAGGGAGAGATTTACCTGGAAGGGCCTCAAGGAAGATGTTCTCAGGCATATTAGAGTTTGTACTACTTGCCAATAGAATAACACAGAGCACACTTTTCCAGCAGGTTTACTACAGCGTTTACCCATTCCCAACAAGAAATGGGAAAGTATATCCATGAATTTCATCACATAGCTTCCTAAGGTAAATGGCTAGGACTGCATTTCGTTGTAGTGGATCAGCTAACTAAAAATGCATATTTTGTTTCCATCCCTGTTGAGTTTAGAGCACAAGAGGTAGCTAACTTGTTTTTCAAAGAGGTGTTTCGGTTACCTGGTTTGCCTAAGACAACTGTCAACAATAGGGATAGCAGATTTCTCAACTCCTTTTGGCAAGATCTATTTCGTTTGAAGGCACCGAGCTCACTCCTAGTACCAGCTATCACCCCCAGACCGATGGACAGACAGAGCTAGTAAATAAGTGGTTCGAAGGGTACTTGAGGAACTATGTTACAGATCAGCAAACAACATGGATTAAGTGTTTGCATCTTGGAGAATATTGTTATAATACCACTTACCATATGCCCATTGGCATGACACCATTTAAGGCCCTATATGGATATGATGCACTTACCATCACTGATGTGGTGTTCACTAACAGCAGAGTACTAGTGGCTAATGACTTGGTGGAGCATAGCCAAAACATTTTGAGGTCACTAAAAGATCATTTTCAGCGGGCCCAAAACCAACATAAGCTTTATGTATATCAGTATCGCACCAAGAGATCCTTTGCAGATATGGTATTTCTACGATTGCAGCCTTATAGGCAGACTTCCATTATGAGAAGTGGGGCTGAAAAGCTCAAACCCCACTTACATGAACCATGCAGAGTCTTGAGAAGAGTTGGTGAAGTGGCCTATGAGTTGGCATTGCCAGCTAGCAACCGTATTCACAATGTTTTCCATGCATCTTGCCTCAAAAAGGCACTTGGCCAGCATGTTGCACCATCAGTTGATTTTCCACCCTTGGATGATAAAGGAAAACTCATACTGATTCCAAATGCCATCATTGGCATAAAAGAGAAGAAACTGAAGGACAAGCCTATCACAAAGTACTCGGTCCGTTGTAAGAACTTACTCGCCGAGGATGCTACTTAGGAGGGGCCAGAGATCTTTGAACATCACAATTAGATGGAGTAGTTGTTCAGGTACTTGCCTACGTTTGAGGAAATTAAGTATCAGTTAGATTGCACCATTTGTGGACTGACTTCCTCTGATTTAGGATCATCGGGAGCTGGGCTATTAAATAATGCACAAGGCAAAGAGAATATCTTTTTGAATATTAACAAAACTCAACTTCATCTACAAGAAGGTGACGCTGCTACAACAACTTGCTTGGCACCTAAGTTACCGGTTTGGCCATTTTTTTAGAAGAACCAGGGTTGGGTTTGCAACGGATCCTAGTCTTGGTCCAACTCGCGTCCAAATTCGCCCAGGTGGGGCAGGGAAACCTAGGTGCCCCAAGACAAACCCTGGGCAAACCTACGCAGATTCCACACAGAAAAACAATAAAAAAGGCAATTTAAAAAAAAAAAAATCATTTTTTCCCAAAAAGCAATGACTTAAAATAATAAAGATGTTCAAAACAAAAAAACTGGTATAGTCTCTGCTGCCCACCGTCACCTTATGTCTCCTCCCCTCTTTTGCCCAGCACACAACCCTTCATTGTTGTCCCTGTTGAATGCCCATCTCTTTGTTGTTTGGCAGCTGTTTCTATATATATTTTATGTTCCATTATTTTACATACCTTAAAAATATCTATTTGAAAAATGTCCTTCTCCTCTCTTTTTCTACTTAGATGGACGAGGGCAATGTTAATAAAGAGCGCACATTTATTCTCCCACGAGATTAGGATGTAAGTCTGTAATATAAGACTCTGGCCTTGGTCTGTAAACTTTGATTTGATTAATTTAAGGCATAAGCGATTAAGTTAGTGGTGAATGAAGTAAATCTATTCATGATTTAGTCAAAAGGAATATTTAAAGGAGAAGGTTGAAATAATAGAATTGAGATGAAATAGAATGGGGTTATCTTTTATCATAGAGATTGATGAATTAATATAAATTAACTAGTGTGAGATAGTATTTAATTTTGACTTGGGTTATAATTGGAGCTTGAATTATGGTTATTCCGGGATGTTGGTTTTATTTTGAGTTTAGAATAACTAGCAATTTTAGGTGAGGATGGGTAATAACATAGTTATATAACTAGCAAAGATATCTTAACTAAACATATCTAAAACATAGCGAAAAATATCAATCTCAAAGTGCCTATTTACTGTGTTTGGGTGGTATGTGACAAACCCAACATAGGCGCCTCAAGATTGACATCTCTCCACATTTTTTAGATGTGTATGTAAGAAGATCTCTAAGCTAGTCTATCATCATTTGAAAGTTGTTTACAATTTGTGCCTAAAGCACTTGCCAATTTGGAATTTGGAAAAGGTGTGTCAGACCGTGATGGTTGGTAGTGATTTTGACTCAATACACATTAATTTCTATATTTTTTATTTTTTGTATATTTTTTGTACGGAAGACGCCAAGACGTACCCAAGGCAAAAAAAATAAATCGCCATGCCGGTGAACCTGGTTCTTCGAACCCGAACCGAACCAGTAACTTAACTTGGCACTTGAGGACGAAACCCTTCAAGCATGAACCTGATCCTCTTGGGGACAACAACACTCAGGAGACTACGTGGTGCAGGACATTCAGATTTGCGCAGAGACTCAAGGATCAGCAGGATGAACAATTGCATGACTGCATGTGTGTTAAGAATACTTCAGAGTTCAGAACTGTATGTTGGGCATTTTTCCAGTGAGTTGTATTAGTTTAGTTGCTCTCCATTCGCATGTATGTGTTTCACGAAAATAATATAAAATTTTCTGTTGTTAGAGACTTTCTAGGTTTGATTATTTGTATGCATTTAGTTACATTTCATTCTTGTATGCAACAATGATTGCCATCTTCAAGAATATCTCAACCAAACCACTAAAAACTATTAAACTTATAATTAATCATTAGTTAGCTATTAACTAATGTTCAGTTATCAACCTCCTCAACTGATGTAACTTTTTTATGCTTAATAAAAGACGGACACATACGAGTATGTTGGTGTGCCACATGCCTTTCATTTCTCTTCATTTTTTCTTTCATTCTTACTAACAAAAACATGGATTCATGCTTATGTTTGCTCATAGGAAAACTGGATAAGAAATCCATGTTAATAGATTTTCATGGTCTGGATGGAGCTGCAAGATGTATGCACATCCTCATTTTGCAATTGGTTGGTTTCAAAATGCTGAAAGGAACACAAGACTTGATGTGAGACTCAATGTCTTTGCACATATGTGGCCAATAAAAGCCTTTTTTTAGTGCTGCCAACATCTTGATAACTCAACAGTGACTTGCAGATTTGGGAAAGTGTGTGTCCTAGATGAGCCTTTCACGAGGTTTTCCAAAAGGAATACATAGGCATCCAAGCTTGTAAAGAAGCTTTCCCTTCAGATAGAAGTGTTCAACATGTTAGTCTTGAAGAAGAGAGTTGAAAATTTTTGCATAATCTGGATATGTAGTGCTGGAAAGCCCAATCCACAATGTTTTCGCCTTAAGTATTGAGTTCTTTCAAAAATGTTGTGATTGGTGGTGTTCTAACACAGTCAACTACTATGTTGACTTTCCCCATCTTGTGCTTAGTCTCCATGGAATTGTTGTAGGTACGTCATCCACTTGATATGTCTTGCATTCTCCAGCTTTTTCTATGTATGAATGAACTGAAGAGGCCTTTGATCATAGTGAATGATGGTCTCCTTGCCTAAGAGATGACATCACCATTTCTTCACAACATAAACGATGGCACACAATTCTTTCTTGTCAGTGAAATACTTCCATCGTGTCACTGAATGTCTTGGAATGGCAAGCAACAAGGAGTCCATGGTAGGTGAGAACTACACTGACTGCATAATCATATGCGACAATGTCTATTTCGAAGGGCCGGTTAATTTCAGGCATTATGAGGACAGGAGCGAGTCTTGCCTTGATCTCTTTGAAGTGGGATGTTGTGTAGTTGTCTAACAAAATGTTTTTCTACCTCACGTGATCAAGTTCATTGACCATGAAATATGGGAGAATCCCGATAATAAACAACACTAGAAATTTCCAAGTCCAAGGAATATTTGAAATGTTTTAAGATTGTAAGGAGCATCCCAGTCTCCAATGATTTTTATTTTCTCTAGATCTACGTGGATACCTTTGCAATCAATGATGTACCCCAAGTACTTAACCTAAGCAGCATCATGTGTACACCTGTGTAAGTTGGCTTGCAACTTGTGATTGTGAAGTGTGTCAAGAACCCTTTGAACATGTGCAATGTGCTCTACCCAAGTCTTGTCATAGCTGAGGATGTCATCCAAGTAGACAATGACAAGGCTAATTGTCAAAGGTCTATATGTTCATATCACACATGAAGGTTGTTGGTGTGTTGGCTAGGCCAGCATCATCAATCAGTCACATAGGTCTTTCTTTGTAGGCCATGTTTTATGGATTAGTTGGCACTTCATAATAGCCTGATTTCAAGTTGATCTTAATGAAGTATTGTCCACACCCCAGCTGATCCAAAATATCAGCAATGCGAGGAACAAGATACTTGAATTTCACAATGAGCTTGTCGAGGGTGTTGTCCCCCAAAAATATCACTCATTTTTGGGACAACATTTGAACTATTTTGGTCCTACAGACCAAAATTGTCTCTTCCCTTTTCAAAATTTGTTCTAAGCATTCAAATTCCTCATTTTTCAAGCTTCTCAAAAATCTACAGACTTTGCAGGCTTGAATCTATGGACTCTGCAGGCTTGAATCTACGGACTCTGTAGGCTTGAATCTACGGACTCTGCAGGAAGTAAATCTACGGACTCTGCAGGCCAAGTTCTACGGGCTTCACAGGTTGATTTCTACGGACTCTGCAGGAAAGAAGCAAGCTCTCAACACTTAGGCGATTTCAAAGTTGGTTCAACCAAAAGAGTTCATCGGCAAGCTTCTAAGCAAGGATTGAACCATTGAACTGTTGAACCTTGAAACAATTTGGTTCAATGGGTTCAAAGGTTCAACGTCATCAGCAAGAGTTAAGCGCATTTGCCAAGGTTCAAAGTTCAACCGCTTCAAGGTTCAATGGCTTCAAAACACTTATCAAAGAGAAGAAGGCTTGAACCATTGAACCGTTGAACCATTGAACCACTTCAACAGGTTCAATGACCAAATGGTTCAACACGTTTGGTTCAAAAAGATCAAAAGGACTTAGCCAAATAAAAAGAATGAACCGATTGAACCGTTGAACCTTGAACCTTTTGTTCACAGGTTCAAAGGTTCAACCAATGCGATGAAGATCAAAGAGCTTAGAAAGAACAAGGAAGTGATGGACAAAGGATGAACCAATGAACCGATTGAACCTTGAACCGAAAGAGTTCAAAGTTCAATGGTTCATGGGTTCAAAGGTTCAAAGGCGGCCTCAGTCAAGGAAAGAAGCAGCAAACAGGTGGTTCAACAGATGGTTCAACCAAGGAGCGGGAAAGCGATTGAACCAATAAAGCGATTAAACCAATAAAGCGATCGAAGCAAGAAAGCGATTGAACCAAGGAGCCTAGAAGGCCGCCCAAACCGTTGAAACAATCAACCAATGACGTACCTGTGGACATCAAATTTAAGGTAATAAAATATCTGCTAAGTTTCAAATGTGGCGCGAAACCTAAAAACAAACTCAGCGACCAGCTGAAGAAGCCGAAAGAGCCGGAAAAGCTAAGAATATAGCCCTGAGGGCTCAGATTCCAGGAAAAGACAAAATCGGAAAGGGGAAAAGATAGCCCGGGAGCTTAAATTCCAAGAAGAGACAACGCTGGAAAAGACAAAAGCGGAAAGAGGACAAAGAGAAAAATATCTACGCAGTAGTTATTCCGGTAGCTAGAATAGTCTGCGAAGTAGATTTTCTAGCTTGCAAACATTGAGGACGCGGCCTCTTTTTCTTCCATGAAGTAAAGGCAAAATGGACAACTGCGCAGACGTCAGAAGCGACAGACTAGATGATCCAGACTCAGGAGAAGACATATGGAAGGAAATGACACGCCATAGTTAAGACAGCCACCCTGTTTTCAACGCAGTCCTTTGACAAACCTGGAAATGCATTGAATGCATAGCATGGGCCGTTCTATGGAACAAAGCGCCAAGTCTTTCTTCGCTGCTATATATTGTAATCTCTTTTATTGTTTTAGGGAGATCTTCCCGTTACCAGAAGCAAAACTCTGACCAAATTGAAAGGCATTACTGAGACTTTGAGCTCAGATTGTAATTTCATTTCATTTTATCTAAATGAGAAAGCAAGTTGTTTGTAGACTTTGTGCTGTTATAGCTTGTGCTACTTTAGGAGATTGTTCTTATGTCTGTCTTCTGAAAGCATTCTTATTTATTTGATTTAACAAGCAAAACTAGTAGAGGTGATAAGGAAGGTGTCCTGAAGCCAACTACTTTCAGACATTGTGCTGTCATAGTTGTCTTCAGTGTGTGTTTTTTCTTTTCTGTTTCTGTGTAAAGGACCTTGGGACGACTTTGTGCCCCCATTGTTCTTCGTAACTCACTCTAGGGCAGTCAAAGTGGAGACTTTGTGCTACATCTTAGATTGTTGGTTACTCTGTTACCCTATCACCAGTCACTTGTTACCAGAAAGAGTCATGTTGTTTGCAAGAACAAGCACTGCTGAAAGAAGAGAAGTGCCTTTTGTCGCTTCACCAAGATTTCTACTATCCAGGAAGGTATCTGGCTCTTGGCTGAATGTTACTTCTGAAAGAAGAGAAGTACCTTCACCAATCACCCAGGATTTCTCCTCAGTTTGTTAGCACCATCTCTGAAAAAAGAGAGATGGATAGTTCATCCCACCCGTGTCTTACTTTCTGCTTATATATATATATAGTATGTAGCCTCCTGCATATTTAATAGGGAACCTCCCCTTGATGAGAGGAGAGATTTGTCCCCTTTGGATGAGGTAAACCTGCAACATTGGACGACCAATCTCCCTATGCTGTGGTGATAGGAAATATTTTGCTCACCAGTTAGCTAGCCGACAAAATATTCACCCAACAGAGGGCATAGCAGTCAAGGCAAAGATGACATGAACCATCGTTCTTTGGTGCAACGATGATTGCTCTAGCACAAGGCAAAGAATTTGGATGGGTGTCCACTTGGTCAATTAATTCTTAGATCTGCCCTTGGATCTTGTTATTATATGATACTGGTTTGCACCACAAAGGATTCTTTGGAAGTGGAAATCCCAAAATGAGATCTATTTTATGCTTGAGCAAGCAATGTAATGGGATACCTTTGAGGTCTTCAAAGACATCTCCGTAATGCTGCAACAACTTGTCAAGTTGTTGCTTCTACTTTTTGAACCCAACTAGTTGAGTTGAAAGTGAATGCTTCTTCACAATGCCTTATGCAATCTCTGGGTTAAACATGAGTAGCACAAACTTTTGGGCATCAGAAAAGATCATTATACAGTATTTTGTAGATCCCAATGTGATATTGGTCTTCATATAAATCTCTTGAATGTGATAAGAAAATTGTTGACATTGATGGACCAGCATTGTGTTTTAACTCTATAGGTAGCATCTCGGTCACAAATATGACTTACTGAGATCTATTTGATGCTTGACGAAGCAATGTGATGGGGTGCAATTGAGGACTTCAAAGACATCTCCCTATTGCTCCAGCAACTTCTCGAGTTGTTTCTTCTACTTTGCGAACCCAACTAGTTAAGTTGAAAGTGAATGCTTCTTTACAATGCTTTCCATAGACTCTGGTCAAAACATGAGTAGCATAAATTTCTAGGCATGAGAAATAAGCTTTATACATTGTTCCATAGATACCAATGTGACTTTGGTATTCATAGAAGACTCTTGAATGTGATAAACAAATTGTTGACATTGATGAACCAGCGTTGTGGTGTAACTCTATAAGTAGCATCTCGATCAAAGATATGGCTTACCTAGTAGAATGTTGCAGATGTCGCATGGTTCCACGTTGCAAGTAAGAAATTAGGCATGGGTGCAGTACCATACTTGAATGTGCATTGGCATCACTCTAAATTCTCTTCCCTATTAGAACAAACCAAGGTTGTACGGTTGCGAATGCACTTCCATAGCAAGGCTTGAGTGTTTCACTGCAACATTCACAATGATATTCTTCAACCTTTTGGTGTGGATGGTGCCATGGAGAGGTTGTCCTATAACTCAACATTCGAGGTGCAAAAGACACCCTCACTCTTTAGCATTGATTGGAGTTGGCTTGGTGTCGATGTTCAAACAGATTGGAACATCTAGATCATTGTTCTACTCCTTATCAATTGCAGACTACACAGCTCAAATGGCTAAGGACTTTTGTGCACGACATCCACGATCATCATAAGTGTCAAGCTTGTGATGAGTACACTTCTTTTTCTTCCTTTTGCCTAGTTTAGGGCTCGAGTTTACTTTGTGCAATTTCATAATACTTAAGTAAAAGTCACCCATTACAAGATGGTTACTGCTCAATGCCATTTTTTGCATTGCTTGAGAGCTTCTTCTCTTCCAAGGGACTGGAACTGACCATGATTTATGCAATTTGTAATAAGTATTTCATAATCATTGCTATGTTATGTTTTGTAATGAACACCGACCATGACTTTGTCTTCGTACATGGGTTGGTAACATAGTGTACTTAGTTAATGCTTAGCTAGCCTAAGTTGAAACCAAGACAATTGTTGTCCAGCCAACACATCTCTCAGTTGACCCATCTATATGTAGGAAGATCTTGGTCAAAGAAGACAGCTCTCATATATGGATATGTACTCCACGTACCATAGGCTATCCTTGTACACTGCTTGGCATATCAATAAAGTTGCAGTTATGTGCAATTATTGGTAAGGTTATTTTTTTCTAGTATTGTATGTTGTTATTGATTGGAACAACACACACAACATTCATGATCACCATTGATGACAAGCTTGTGATGAGTACACCACTTCTTTTTCTTCCCTTTGTCTAGTTCGGGTCTTGAGTTTCTTTGTGCAATTGTTAACTGCTTAGGCAAAGGTTGCTCATTGCAAGATGGTATTTGTGCAGTGTGATTTTGTGCATTGCTTGAGGGCTTCATCTTGTGCAAGGGACCAGAAGAGGCTAGCCCTTTTTTCTTCATCGTGGATCTTTCCTCAATCCTAGTAGCATATCAATAGGCCTGCCCCAAAGTCTTGGAAGTCAAAAATTCCATTTTGACACATGGTACTGAAGCCTGTTGACGTATATCAGGACTTTGAAATGGTCAGTTTTGCAAATGTTCAGGGCTGCAATGAGCTCATGAAACTCGTTTGTATAATTTTGCACTGATTGATCTATCTTTTGCCATAGAACTGGCACTTCTTGTACTCGTCATCATAGCACATGAGAGAATAGTATTCTTCCCATACAGAAGCAACGAATGTATACCACGTGTTGATAGGATCATAGTCTTTTACATGACATGCAGTGTAAGATTCCCACCAACGGAGCACTAAACTGGCCATCTTAAGTGTTGCATAGGTGATCTTCTTAGTATATGTGAATTGATTGTTGGTGTAGCACACCTCCAATTGTCGCAGCCAATCATCAAGTTTCTCAGCATCGATTTTGCCATGAAACAAAGGGGTGTCAATATTGACTTGCACCTTGAAGAGATTTTGGTGTTGGAACAAAGAAGCAATGGTGATTGAATGTGTCAAAGGACCTAGATGGAGCATCGGGTCTCAGGAATCGGGAAAATAGTGCATTTCTTTGTTCCTCCAAAGCTTCTTGAATTAGTTTCTGAACGTCTACTAGGTCAGACCTCTTTGTGGACTTAAATCATCTAGGCCTTTGATCATCATTCTTCCAAATAGTCAAAGACAAAGCCATATTGTATGCCTTATATCCAATACTGTGAATCAGTAGCCATGCAGCAACAAAAACCAATGAGGGTTGGTGGGGAACTAACTTAAGCAATGCTCTAACACCAATGATCCTTATTGAGCTTGGGAAAGGCACAAAGGACAACTTAGAGACTAGCTAGCAAATGGATCCAACCTACAAGATATCATTGAACATGGAATGGAAATTTAAACAAAAACGAACAGACCATTAAACATTCAATGGAAACAAGATATTCAACAATAGCTCTTCTAATCTCTTTGAACAAGGTATAATACATATGATTATAAATTATAATGTTGGAAATAAGAAAAAATACTATGCATCTCAGTGGGCCTAGTTCAGGGATGAATTGTGTGGCATGAGGATGTATATACAAAATTGTGAATTGACTGTATAAACTAAGTGGAAGAATGCTCCAAAATGTATTAACATAGTGCCAACCTGATGAGAATCAAATTTGTTAAAACTATAAACTTCCAAATCAATTACTAATCCATTCAACTTCTTGAATTGTTTTGTGATCCAACGATACGGTTTCCCAAACTGATTCATGATCTTTATTGTGAGTCGAGTAGCCTCTAGGGGTCGTGGATGCCCCCAGAATGGTTTCATGGGGCATGTGACAATTCAGTTTCGCATTTTTGTCCTCACATGGAACCCATGGTGTCAATGTATGCTTTGCAATTGAGTTCACAATGGGTCAAGAAGTTCGAGTACCATTCACAATCAAAAAACTTTGTCTATTCAATTGCAAATACCAGATGGCGGATTGCAAAATCCCCATTGAGTTGGCAATGGATTGAAAAATCCTTGCATCTGACTTAGATGTGCTCAGATTGCTCCTCTTTAAGATACTGGACGAGGTGAATAAGAAAAGCCTTCAGGCTAACCAATGGACTAGTGTCCAAATGGAAGCTCACTAAAGGGACAGACCAAAGACTGCCCTTTCTTTTACATTGGCATGACAGAAAATTTAGAAATAATCTTCAGAAGAAAAAATATCAATACTGCATTTAATCCCTTCTAACACCCTTGGGAACAATCTTGATACCATGAAGGATCTTCTAGACAGACAGCTACAAAAAGGCATCTATCTAATTCCATGTTGTTGTGGG
The DNA here is from genome assembly GCA_037957365.1 of Torreya grandis. Taxonomy (NCBI): domain Eukaryota; kingdom Viridiplantae; phylum Streptophyta; class Pinopsida; order Cupressales; family Taxaceae; genus Torreya; species Torreya grandis. The sequence goes on from JARHVA010000798.1 coordinate 1,470,793, forward strand.
AGAACATATAGAGCAGAAATAGGAAGATCAATTCATGTAAGGGTCAAAGAGTACTATGCCGAAATAATGCATAATCATTTAGAAAACTCAGCCCTCGCAAAAATTTCACATAGATTCATACATCATATTTGCATTGAAAGTACTAGTCATTGCCAAGGAGAACCACCAAGTGAAATAGAGAGTCCATCGAGATTGAGAAACATTTGAAGAATCTTAATAAGTATGGCAGTCTTAAGGATAGCGATTCATGGATGTCCATCACGCACTTCGAGGACAATAATAATGTGTAGGATTCTAAGAAGAAAAACAATTTTGATGGTTGGAGCCAACCACATTTTTGTCATTCAGAAAGAGTGCTAAAGACACAAACTTTTGATATAAGAATCTGAGCCGATCTGACACTTGGTCTTTCGAGCCTCATTAGCAGATCTCCTTCACTCCTTCAATTCAACTATAATGGGTAATGTTTGATGCCACACATCTTCATCTCATTGCCTTGTTGATGGGCATTCCAAATCAGATCACAGTTCAGAGTTCAGCTTAAAGCCACCAACACTTAACCATTTCAACTTAGTTACCCTGATATTTCTTGAAACTTGCATTTTTCTTTGTTTTCTTCCTCGTAGGCATTGGAGTTCAAGACTCCCTTCAACTTAGCAATATCCATCTTTGATATCCAATCAGGACTTGTACTTGGTCATTCATGCTGGCCAAAATCGTATATTTTGTAGAACCCATGTTGCCTTCAAATGTGCACGCATAGGTAGCTTATGCGAGTAATTCACTTAAGTCGCCTTTTCATATTAACACCCTTAGTTTATTACTCTCTTGTTGCTTCCAAAACAATTATCTAGCAAACCTCTATGTGTTTGTAACTTTGGATTATGTCTTGCAAACTTGATCAAACTCAGGGGAGTTTGTCAGACCTTGGATGATACGTAAAAGTGGTTTTGATCTACTTTGGCATCAAAGTTTTGAATCAAACTAAGACAGATCTGTGCACATGCTCTTATGGTGGTTTCACTCTACCAGCTCCCTAGTGCAGCTATAAAATCCCACATTTCCTTGGATTTGAATCCAGCTCAATTATCTATTATGGTTCTGCCATAGCTCAAAGAATCAAGAGAATGCTCTTGAGTTGCATACCCGAATCCTCCCATTAAGGTCATGATGGACACTTATCTTCCAACTGATCCATTATGCTACCCACATAGCACTCAAAATACTCGGATTGATATTGAATTATATGTCCTCAATAAAAAGGGTTTTGGTCCCCAAAGAATACAACGACTGATTTGAAAATAATTTTTCATCTTATCATTCCTTTTAAATCATCTACATATCCCAGTAAATAGTGGCTCAATAGTTTGAGATTTCAAAAGTTGTAATATAAAATAGGACCCAATGCATCAGTAGGCCAAAAACGTCAAGCTTTATGGTACCTGACTCGATATTTGTATGAGCTAGCATTGGGCGATTCCAGAATATAGAGAAATTGACCCACTAAAGCAGCATACCGACGTTGCCACACAGCTTCTCTATTGCCAACCCCCTACAGAAATCAGCAAAAGAATCTTCTGATCAATTGAAACACTGGTGATCAAGATATGAATTATCATTAAGGCACATACAAATGACTTACTAATCTCAAAGAACAAGTTCCAATCAAATAACAATGAAAAGAAATAAATATTAGTTACAAATGTACCTTCCAAGCTAGGACAGAAAAATAACCATCAAAATCAGCTGGATACCAAGTGCAAACAGCGTTTGAAGTTTTATCATTTTGGAATAATATCGCAACTTGCATGAGCCGATGATAACGAGATGGAGAAAAATGAAAACCTAAAGAAGGCAATCTCACAGCAAGCCTGGTAGCTGGGTATAGAGGATGAGGAACTCGGATCTGCAATGTATGAAAATAATATTAGTATAAGTTTATACGAATTTTAGTTTGGGAGTAATTCGACTAATTAAAACAAAAGAGCACGAGGTACCTGTTGTAGGGACATAAAGATGCCACATTCATCCAGAACGGGAAGATGCACACAATTTTCAGAACATGAAGTCTTCATGGCTAACTTATGCTGAGACTTATCTCTCCAGTCGTAGTCACCATCGACTAAAAAAGCTGAGATATCTTTTAATCCTAATTGAAATTGCATATATATCTCTTTTTCCTCAAGGGATTCAAATCCATTTGTTTCCTTCATAGAACAGTCAAGTTCAAGTCAGAAGCTCCAAATAAACACATGAACTTATTCAAGAATATAAAAGAAGTACCATGACAGAATGAAAATATCCACCTCCGTATTGAGTGTGAAGAAACCCAAATCAAGTAGAAGCTTAGTCTCCCGTGCACCATCAGGACAAAATTCAGTGGGTATTGTGATCTTTGGTGCAGCAATATCCAAATTCAAGGAAAACCTGCAATACAGGAACAATTTTTTTACAAAACAACAATGCACCTTTTTCTGGTCATGGAAAGAATACTACTAAAGTTTGGAAAATGAAGAATCCACAGAAAAATACTTATGAAATTGGTATAATTCAAATCCAATGCTCTTGCACATTATCGCTACCAAAAGGAACCAAGCATAACAAATCACATTCAAGGAGCGAAATTGGGTGTATAAACTTTGGAAACCATTTCCTTATCAAGACCTTGACTTTGGATAAAGACAAAACTTAAATATTCACAAGATGCCCCACTCCATTTCTAAACATAATGGAAATATTAGTTGAATTCAAATTTTACACTAAGAAGATGAAAGAAAAAATAAGGTCCTAAGCTCTGGATGTCAGCCTTATTATTCCTCTTTATTACTTAATAGTGTACATTCTCATCAAGATGACAAAGCCAAGAAATAGAACTCCTCTATCACAATCAGTATTGAATCTGATTCACTAACCCTTGGAGAATATTTCGATCAATTCCAAAAATAAGAGATAGACTACAAGGAAAGTCATGGATATATGATTCGACCATTAATGTTGCAATTTCTTTTGTTGGCAATCATTCAAGTCATTAAAATTTGTTGTGACAAGGGAAAGATATGAAGATATATTAAATAGATGGAATTGGGTGAAGCTATAATACTATTTTTTTTTTCAAAATAGGGGAAAAAGGATTCACTTTTGTGTTCAAGCTCACAGCTCAACACTTGGGCAATATAGGAAAAAATGGTGTTGTTGGATGTTATTCATTTAGACACCTATTTGGGATTTCAAAAGCCTCGTATATATGGCACCTTGTGTATTGATCATTGTTGTGGTTGCTAGCCTTGCAAAATATTCAGCTTGTTGATTTAGAGATCATCTAACATGATTAAGGCAGCACACCCTAAATTTGAGGAGGGTTGCAGTGGTCTATATTATATTACGAAGGGACACAATGCAGTCAACATGGGTATTAGTATGAGTGGCATTTTTAATTCGATTAAGATATATAGAGGATGAGCTCAGTATCTCTCTCTAAAACTATACATTCCACTTTGTAAATGCTTTTTCTATTTCTAGTCCAAGCATGAGCGCTCATGCTTTTTTTTATTTTTAAATTGTGCTCAATACTCTATATAAGCTCGGAGAATTTGACCACTTGTGTCACGCATAACACCTCTTGCTCATGCATGTCCCACATTCCCAAGATTGGAATCGTCAAAGATTAATTCAACGAATCATGGTTGTGGATGTTATCATTTGCCTTGAGAAATGATTTTGAATACCAGATAAGTATATTGAGGATACAACCCCCAATTTTAAGGTGGTCCCATCCCCAAAAATCACTGGTTTGGATGCGAGATGGATGTGGATTTTAAAAGTTCATAAGATTTTTCCTTTGTTATTTTGACATTAGTTGATTGCAAGGAAGCCTTATTTTCAAATACTATGTTGTTGCATATTAAACATATTGCCCAACAAATAAACAAGGGAATTGGCTGGTACAATGCCTTAATTGCTAAACATTTGACTTTTGATGGGATCAATTCTAAGAGGAGGTTAGAGAATGAGATTGGTGGGGACCACTATTCATTTAAATTCCTAGCAAATCTTTTCCAAATGTTGGTAGCCAATAGGCATGCCAGAATGAGATGATCTCAAGTTTCCTCAGTTGACCAACAATTTGTGCACCAATAAGGTCCCACCCATCCCTTTCATTGGTGACCCAGATGGTTGTTTTGGGAAAAATTATGAAAATTTTCGAAGATCTATTTTTTTTGGTATTTTCTACATTTTCATATTTCAAATTTTCAGGGCCCTTTGGAGCATTTGGGCCCAAAACATTGGTCGAATGTCCTATAAGGGTTGCCGAAGGCATTCCATTGGGCATCAAAACTAGTATTCTTCATGATCTTTCCAACACATTACAGTTTCAAATTCCTATCAACAGTCAAGGAGATATGACCCTAGCAAGTAGCACTACTATAATAGTAACATCATCAACCAAAATTCAGCAATCTGTCCACTTCTAGCCATTGATTTTCACTTCCAAGGTGGATACATGTCATCTCCATGTGGGATGACCCTTTGATTTCCTTTTAGAACCCTTCATTTACTATTTTTGGTAACTTTTTGTTTTATGCATTGCATAGCCAATAAGTAGATAGAAAGTACAGAAGAATGCAGTGTTTGAGGCATGCATATCTCTTACAAAGATTGTCCTCCTTGTATACACCCTCATTTGCAATAAAATACTATTGTTTTTGCAATTTCAGTTCCATTTTCATAACAAATTAAATTTTGTAAGTAGTGTTGTCCACCAAATTGCATCTATAATTCAGATCAGCTGGAGATTGTTCATAGTTAAGATTTTTTAATGCAAAAATGTCCACATAACAGTCTTGATTTTTTGCCACTTTTAAGGATGAGAGTTGCATCCAAAATTTTGAGATTTTCATAGGTTGTTGAAGTAAATAGTGATAATGACAAGGCATTCACCTAATTTATTTAAAGTCAAAAATAAAATAAAATCCGTATGCTTTGTGGTGTAGTAACTCAACTACATGGCTTGTCGGGGCTGGAAAGCTTTGATCAAGATTGGTGATCAATTCCCAAGATTGGTCGATCTCCAAACATTGTAATTTGCAATGATAACCCATCCCCTTTCCAAAAATAGCTGACAAAGAGGATCTAGGACAGCATCAAATGAATCGTTTGAACCCTTTCCATTTGGTATCCCAAAAAATTAGCAAAGAGACCATCCTTGATGCGCCATTGCAACCCTACTTGTAGTAAAGAGAGACCTAAATGCATGTCTCCATAGTATCGAGCCTAATGACTGTTGGCTATTACTTGATGCAGACAAAAATGAGGGGGCCAAGTGAATGGCTGCCTTACTCCTCAACAGTCTTACACTTCCTTCATGCTCAAGGACACTTGCAAACGCAAGACCCAAAATGAAATGCAAAAGACTCTTTATTAATGTCCAGCTATGTTACAAATATTACATACACACTCACTCTCCCTTCCCCCTATGACTACAAAGAAGACTCCCTCAATCCAGTGACTAGGTTACAATGAACATACATAACTCAACAAGCTTCTAGCTCTGCTCTCACACTCTTTGAGCTCCTCTAAGCTCTCTCTTAGCTCAGCTCTGCTCTACTCTAGAGCTCAACTCTCTTCCCTCCAACATGCTTGATCTTGCTATGCTCTTCCTTGGATGATCTGAAGTGACTCTCCAACTCTGAAGACTCCCTCAATCCAATGACTAGGTTACAATGAACATACATAACTCAACAGGCTTCTAGCTTTGCTCTCACACTCTTTGAGCTCTTCTAAGCACTCTCTCAGCTCAGCTCTACTCTACTCTAGAGCTAAACTCTCTTCCCTCCAACTTGCTTCATCTTGCTACGCTCTTCCTTGGATGATATGAAGTGACTCTCCAACTCTCTTCCAAATCTACCTTCGAATCTTGGTGGCCTCACACTAACATCCTACCACATCCTTCGAGCTCCTTTTCCCTTGGAAAATGATCCACACATCATGTGATGTTGATCTGGGCAGTCACTTTGCATATTCTTAAAATGCGAGTGAAACCGCCAATTAATGTAGACCGACGATTACGTATCGACATTTGTACAACGCAGAAATTACGAAATTGTCACCTGCATGAAGTGTCAAATTCATCATGCTCCGACAAAAAGGTCCTTTTGACCCATAGGAGATGGTAGTAACCATCCTTCCTGCACTTTCTTGCCCTATGGGGCACTTGATGGTGTTCTTCAGCTTGACATTTTTCTTCCTCCACATGCACAACGTTGTTGTAAGAGGAAAGGGACGACAAGTCACACAACACAAAATAAAAGTGCACAAGTGCGCACAAGACCGAAACCCATGTTTTTGGATGATGCAAGATAGTTTGTGAACTCGGATGCTCTTGCATCAAACACCTAGGGTAAATGAATTTTCCATGATCTCCTATTCATGAACCTTCCATGAGCCCCTCAATGGTTTTTTTGTATTTGGCCACACCATATGCATTCATCCAAGTTGCATCTTCAACTGTTGTCTTTCCACTTCACCAAGTAAACTTTGCCTCTTGTTTTCATGCCAATTTGTGTATTCAATAGGGCCTCAATATCCTCCTTTGTCTTCTCAGGTGACTACTACTTCCAATATACACTAGAAGAATCTAAACTTGATCCTTCACCACTGCCTTGTCCCTCAAAGTAAGGGTACAAATTTGCTAAATTGAAGATAGGTGAAATATCCAATCCATCTAGTAGATCAATCTCATAGACATTCCCTGAGAACCTTCTCAAAACTCTGCAGGGTCTAATAGTTATCCTCTTCATCTTGTTATATGCTCCCTTGGGAAACCTTTCCTTACGCAAATTTGCCAATATCAAGTCTACAACTTCAAAATTTTGTTCTCTCCTTATCTGATCAGAATACTTCGTGTACTTCATGCTACTCTCTTCCAATCTTCTCTTCAACTCCATATGCACATCATGCATACTTGCTACGTATTCTTTTGCTTCAGCACTCCTCATATTTGTTGTGCTTCTTAACTCACGCACTCCTCTAGGAATGCCGCTCAACTCATTTTTGTATTTTGTTCACTGAGTTGTATGCAAACTAAGATTGTGCAATGCCATATCCCACTGTTTGGAATTGTTGCCAACCAACATCTCAACAAATTACCAAGACTTTGACTCACTACTTTTGTTTGCCCATCCATTTGAGGATGATACGTTGAACTGAAATCTATTATTGTGCCCAGTTTCCTCCACAACTTCCTCCAAAAATGCCCAACAAATCTAGCATCTCTATCCAATAAAATGCTTCTTGGCAACCCATGTAATCTCACTACTTCTTTGAAGAACAAATTTGCAACATTTGTGGCATCACTAGTCTTCTTACAAGCTATAAATTGTGTCTCTTGGAAAATCTATCCACTACAACTAAAATCTATGCATGCTCAACTTTTCCCATGGTCTCTCTAGAATTGGTAATGATAGTTACAACCTGGAATTATGACATTTGTTTTTTGCATGTTGGCAAATCCTACATCTTAGCACAAATTTCTTGACATCTATGCTCAACCTTGGCCAATACTAACACACACAGTTGTGCCCTTGTTTTGTCAACAATAAAATGACCAGCAAGGCCTCCATTATGCTTCTCCTTCAATAAGTTCTCCATAAAACCTTGAGGTATGCACAACCTCTTTCCCTTGAACAACAATTCATCTTGTATCATATACTTCAGCAATGGCATTTTGTCCTTGTTGGATTCATGCATGCTGCCCATCTATCTCATAAATCCAAATTCTCACATAATTCATTCTTTGACTCAAACCCAATGACTTCTACCCTCAGTTCATTCACTACAAGAGCTCTACTATTTAAGCATCTGCAATCTTATTAGATTGACCACTCCTGTGCCTCAAAACAAAAGAATAACTTTGAAGAAATTCAACCCATTTCATGTGCTTTTGATTCAACTTACCTTGGTTGCTTATGAACTACAATGCTTGATAATCCATGTACAACACGAACTCCTTCGGCAACAAATAATGCCTCTACTTCTTAAGTGCTTATGCCATAGCACAGAACTCTTGGTAATAGACTGAATACTTCTTCTTGGTTTCATTTAACTTCTCACTAAAGTAAGAAATGGGCTTACCTTCTTGGCTCAAAACTTCTCCTATATTTGTCTCATTTGCACGCAATCAACCTAAAACACTTTACTGAAATCAGGCAAAGCCAACAATGGTTGTTCCATGACCTTCTTCTTCGAAAACTGAAAACTATCCTCTACTGCAACAGTCCATTTAAACTTCTTTTTATCACCCTTCATGGCCTCCGTAATGGGTGAATATATACCACTAAAGTTTCTAATAAATTTCATATAAAAACTTGCTAACCCATGAAAATTCCTAGCCTCAAACATGATTTTTGGTGATAGCCATTCAACAATTGCTCTTACCTTTTGGGGGTCCATTTTCAAACCTCCTTTTGAGATCACAAATCCCAAATATATCAACTCCTCCTTCATGAAGCTGCACTTTTTTAAGTTGACCAGCAACTTCATTTTTTGCAAAACCAACCTCAAATGCAACAAATGATATTCTTTGAATAAGTGAAAATCAAAATGTTATCAAGATAAACAATGACAAACTTACCCAAATATGGCTTCGACACTTCATTCATGAGCATGAATCTAATCAATGTACTATGTGCATTTGATAATCCAAATGGCGTAACAAGCAACTCATACAAGCCATCATTTGTCTTGAATGCGGTCTTCCACTCACCACCTTCTCTAATCTGAATTTGGTGATATCCACACCTCATGTCTATCTTTGTGATGTACCTTGCTCCACTCAAACAGTCCATCAAGTCATCCATCTGTGGCAATAGGAATCTATACTTGATAGTGATCTTGTTTATCGGTCTAGAATCCATACACATCCTCCAATCTCCACCCTTCATAGATGCCAATACTACTGGAACCACACATGGGCTTAAACTTCCTCTTATTAAACCCTTCTCTAGCAGCTTACTAACTTGTCTCTTCATTCTCCATAGGAGTTAACCTATATGCTGCCTTGTTTGGCAAATTCGATCTGAGCACTAGATCCATGTGATGACTAATGCTCCACATAAGCCGTAGTCCATTCGGAATATCCTTTGAAATCCACACATTATGAACTTCAAAAAAGATATCGCTCACCTTGTTTCCGAGCACAACTTGAATTGGCTTTGGGATGAAATCAAAACATGCCTTCTCCTTCTTTGTCTCCTTCAAGAATTCTTTACTGGAAACCAACAAACCTTTAGAACTATTGTCCACCTCTTCTCCTCTTTCCTTCAATGGGTTCAATGTAAACCTCTTACCGTTCTTCACAAGCGTATAGGTGTTTGCTCTACCATCATGCACGGTTTTTCTATTAAATTGTCATGGTCTTCCAAATGACACATGACATACATCCATGGGCATAATATCAAACCATACTTCATCCTTATATAAACCAATCTAAAAATTGACCATACATTGTTCATTCACCAACACTTGATGACCCTTAAGCAATCAAGAAACATCGTTTGGGTTTGGAAGCACTAATCTTTTCAGCCCAAATTTTTCTACCATTACTTTAGAAACCAAATTATCTGTGCCACCACTATCAATAATGACTTTACAACACTTACCTCCTACTTTGCAAACAGTCCAGAATAAGTTCTTTCTTTGCATCAATTCATATTCTTCCTTGGCTGGTTTCAACAACACTCTTTTCATCATAAAAACTTCACCATACTCGAGAGCTTCAGTATGTGTTGTAAATCCAACACTCTCTTCATCTACATGAACAATTTGACTGCTTGCTTCAATCCTCTTGCTCCTGTTTTGAAATGCTTGAGCCATTCAAATGATCTATTCCCAACTTCTTCACATTTGAAGCACTTACCCGTGAATCCTCTACCTCTTCCTCTTCCGAAGTAACCTCTTCCTCTTTGGGTCTGACTTTGATTTTTTTAAGTACGTGCTTCATGAGTATGCTGTCCTCTTCCACCATTATTATGTCCTCTTCCTCTTCATAACCTTCTTATTCCTCTAAAGTTTACTTGTTTCCTTCTAGACAACTTTTTTCAATGTTCAAATGCACATTGATAGGCTTCTTCCACCGACTTCACCGTAAACATTCCAAACTCATCTTGAATGGAAATACGAAGTCCATTTACATACCTTGATATCTTTTCTTGATCATCTTCAATATGACCAGCTCTAATAATCAACTTGTAGAACTCAATGTAGTTCTTCAAACACAACTTCTTTTGCCTCAAGCTTTGCAACTTTTTGAACAAACTCAAGTTGATAATCCAAAGGCAAATACTTCTCTTTCAGCTTTGTGACTATCCTCTCCCAAGTTTTAATTCAAACTTTGCCTCTCCTCTCTCTTTCCAACTACACATGATCCCCACACAAGGATGCAGGGTTTTCAGCTTGGTACAAATACTTATCTTTCAGCTTTGTGACTATCCTCTCTCAACTTTTGATTCAAACTTTGCCTCTCCTCTCTCTTTCCAACTACATGTGATCCCCTCACAAGGATGCAACACTTTTCAGCTTGGTACAAGCAAACTTAGCCTTCTGATCCTCCATTGACTCATAGTCAAAGTATGTATTTCTCCATCTTCGTGATCCAATCTATGAGCTCCGCAGGGCTCAAGCTTCCTTTATGGCAAGGAGTGTCCAACTTTGGTTTACTACCCATTTTGCAATAGCTCTAATAATTCTATCTCCTAGTTCATCCACCATCTCTTCCACTTCAATCTCTTGAGCATCTACTCTTTCATCATCACTTACATCTTCAATAAGAGTTTCTCGTCTTTGTGATGTCTCCATTGCATCCAATCTTGCTTGGATTTCCCTCATCATCTCAAGCAAGTCTGCAACTCTAAGTATCCTTGGTCTTCCTATTCCTCCCACGAGATTACCTCTATGTGTCAAATCTTCACCAAACTACAAACTTCTCTTTCACAACTTGCCAATGACTCACCAAGAGCCTTCACTCACAACCTAGCACCGAAAACCTTGCTTTGATAACAATTGATGAAGGCGGGAATGAGGGGGCCAAGTGAATGGTTGCCTTATTCCCCAACAGTGTTACACTTCCTCCACTCTCAAGGACACTTGCGAACACAAGACTCGTAATGAAAAGCAAAAGACTCTCTTTATTGGCATTCAACTATGTTATAGATATTACACACGCACCACACTCTCCCTTCCCCCTATGACTATGAAGAAGACTCCCTCAATCCAATGGTTAGGTTACAATGAACATACACCATTTAGCAAGGTTCTAGCTCTACTCTCACACTCTTTGAGCTCCTCTAAACTCTTTCTTAGCTTTGCTTTGCTCTAGAGCTAGACTCTCTTCTCTCCAATTTGCTTGATCTTACCATGCTCTTCCTTGGATGATCTAAAATGACTCTCCAACTATCTTCCACAATTGTCTTCAAATCTTGGTGGCTTAACACTAACATCCTGCCATGTCCTTTAAGCTCTTTTTGTCTTGGAAAGCATTCCACACATCATGTGTTCTTCATCTAGGTAGTTACATTGCATAATCATCAAACACGAGTGAAACCGTCAGTTATTGCAGACTGGTTGTTAATGTAATTTCCACCTACACGAAGAGGCAGTTTTGAAACCACCCCTTGCCTGAAGTAGTTTTGTCAAGCTCCAACAAAAAGGTCGTTCTAACCAATAGGAGATGGCAGAAACCATCCTTCCTGAACTTCCTTGCCCTATGGGACTCTTGATGATGTTCTTTGGCTTGACTTTGTTCTTCTTCCATGAGTGCAATGTTATCATAGGAGACAAGTCTGCTACGCCCTTAGCCTATAGCATGTATTGGGATATGTGAGGCTGACTTCTGGCTATCATAACTTTTATTTAAGTCATATGATCATTTCTATAACTTCATATTAGTAGTAGGGTCGGCCTAGGGTGTTTCCATAGCATAATTACAGTATATATAGGACATAGGGGTTAGTGCTCTATCATCATATTGCGAATTATGTTTTTCTTGTAAGGTTGTAGAGGTTGCCCCCTCAAAATGGCTAATCATGGATTCTGCTCTATTTCAATCATATTGTGATCTATTGTTGTGATTCAACTTTATTGGTGAAAAAAGTTCATTACAAGTGGTATCAGAGCTTCGATTTAGGCAAAAGTGTGGTTGAAACCCTCATTTTGAAGAAATGCATATATCTCGCAAATCATTGCAAATTTTTTTGCAATTGTTTTACCTAAGTTGGAGAATCATTCAAGGAAGTTACAGTAAAAATATCAAGGTTTGATGATCATTTTTTAGCGAGTTATTACGATTTTCCTAAATTCACTCTATAAGCTGCAATTTTAGGAATTTTTCTGCATTCTTTACATATTTGAAAAGATCTCAAAAAAATTGTAGGGGTTTGTTTTTTAAATATTTGTATTTGAGTTCGACCTAAGCCTGAATTTATTTTCTGGAGTTTCAAAATTGACTTATGAAAAAAAATTATTGCCATCTTCCTCTTTGATCCATGTTGCTCTAACCTTTTGTAAAATTAACTTAAGAAAAACAAAATTGCCATCTTCCTCTTTGATCTATGTTGCTCTAAACCTTTGTCACCAGATACATTTATTCTTTAAATTGAAGGTTGAAAAATTTAATTAATCATTGTAGTTCTAATTTTTTTATGTTTGTATCCCTAATTCTCAAATTTCTTTCTATAGTTGCTCTAGTTGTTCTTGGATGGTTCCTAATTGGTAAAATATATTACCAAAAACTTCCTTGTTCCGAGCGCTGATTTTAAATTTGCGAAATTGTAATTCACCCATAAACCTTTACATTACAAAACCAGCAGATTGGGGGGACTATTGCTGGGGTGAGCAACTATGATATATGAAGAATCCTGGGCAAATGATCTAGTAGTGTTGCATCTGCAATGAAAGTCAAGATAATATTGTTTGAATTTAACTAAACTGGGAGCAGGGATCGATCCTGTTTTTCAGCGACATACTATGCATCTTTTCTCCATTTGTACCACTTGAAGTTTCCATTGGCATATTTGCAATCAATCAGATTGTGTGTTTCCATCAAATCCTATAATAATTCTAATTTGTCAATATGGACAGGTCACCCCCTATTTTTTCTCGAGTTGTCTTGATTTGATTGAAGTCCTAAGATAATTGAGTTTGAATGGTAGGATACTAGCAAGGTAGAGTGATTCGTAATCAGTTGTTGAACGTTCTAAGAAGTGAGGGAAATAAAGAGACAGATGCAAGAAAGAAGTCTTTTTAAAACTGTACTTGGAATGAATAAGAATAAGTATTTCCCATTAGGTCTCGTAACAAGAGAGAAATAGATCCTTGGATCTCACATAAACGTTGATCCACTTGCTCAGCCAGTAGCCATTTTTGGACGTTGACCAGGATGACCCAAAGGGGAAATCTAATTACATAGTTGATCTAATTATGCAGTTGATCAAAGAAGTATGATCTTGTTTCTTGAAGGATGAAATGTCCCTTTGGGGTAATTTTTTGAATTTTGGAGAAACAGCTATACTCAACAATGATATTGAAAATTAAATTGTAATTCTTATTGCAATTCCCCGAATACACATAATACTGATGAAAATATTTATTGAATAATAAATGTATCACAGCCAAATAGATGATGCTAAATCAATAATTAATGATAATAGAAAACATTTACAGGCGGATTACAACAGCAAAATTGTTTTACAATAGCAGAGGAGTGCAACAGGGCAGTTGTTGTAGATGAATGGTGGCCACCAAGGTAAGGCGTCACTCTCCTAGGTTGGTGATTTCCCTAAAACCCCTAAAACCCTCACATATCCCTACGTAGATGTCCTAAGAACAGTGATTTGTGTCCCTCAATTGTATGGCAGCCTCTCTAAGGTAAGTCAGCCCCTTAACAGCAATAAACCCTAACATATGTCTGATAATCCCTCACAAAGTTATGGAAACTGAAAACAACTTCCAGCTAATAGAAAGCTGAAATTAAACTCGATCTATCAACACAATTATGATCCCTGGATGGAATCACCTCAATGGATAAGAGAGAATTTGTCCTCTAAACCTATACAACGGAGGGTTTTTGTCCTCAGATGGAAAAGTTGAACATAGAAACTCCAATCTGAAATAGGGTTCTGATTTCAAAGATAAATAATGAATAATGAATCCTTTTGAGCCCAGCGCTTCTTTTATAATTTTACTTTTTACAGTTGCCCTAACCTTAAAAGCATTGAGCTGCTCCATTGTCACTTGCCTTGAGAGCATTGTCAAATGTGAGGTGACAAGCCTTTGGACCTTGCATTGGACTCATGAGTCTCAGGGTCTCTTAATTATAATTATTTTGAGCATATCCTATAATCCATGCTTCCTTTGGTTCCTCCAAAAGGCACACACATGTATTTGTGGAGCAATTAGAAATATGATTTCTAGTTAGTCTTACTAGCACAATTTTATTTGGTCCTTCGGGAAAAGGATGGAGTAAAGGATCAATCAACCAAACTTGCAAAACAATAACTGATTGTTCTAGCATACCTTTTTATGGTTCCCAAGCATGAACCATACCTTGTTGGTAATGAATGATTTGTTGTTGCAGCTGCTGATTTGTGGCTTGCAGCTGAGACATTTGACTTGCTTCCAAAGCATCATATATTCAGCCATCAACTGCCTCCCTCAAAATATTTTTTTTTAGATGTTTAAGAGTTCCAATAAAGTCAAACGCATTGTAAATTCCTTGAGTAGATGGAATGATGGCACCACGGATAGGGAATGAACTAACCAAATGTTGCCTTTTGTGAAAACCCATTGCTTGCATCACTTCGGACTTCAATATCAGGGGTCTCAAACAATCACCTGGATCCCATACTCTTATGAGTAGACAACCTTGAGCAAAAGGATCTGTTTCCTTTGATATGAGTTGTGTTCTTCACCTTTCTTCACCTGCTCTCCATTCTTATGGTACTTTTCATGATGGCAAGAATCCTGCAATGATATCAAACCACTGCTAGAATCAATACTTTCATGCCCTCAATTAATATCACAAAGATAGTCAAATTGCTTACCCTTAGTTGCTGAATTTATAAACTCCATACCTACCTCTACTAAAATACTCTTTTCAAGTGCATGCCTATCAATAGAATCATTCTGAAAGTCAATCGGAAATGTTTCTTCGATCGGAACATTCCTTTCATAATCTGAACTGACAACGTAGGAATGATCCAAGTGCTTATCTTCTTCTATTGATGCCTTTGAGAAATTTGCATCAACTCAATCATTCGGGTGACTCAGGAATTTGGGTTTTACCAAAAGATTCTTCTCGCTTTTATTTTTACAGCTATCCTACAAATCACCTTCATATGGCACGAACCCAATCTTTGGGAGATTGATGGGTGCTCCTTGAATAGGAACATCTTTTTCAATTCCTCTTGTATGGTGGATTACTCCATGGGCTGCTTCCTCTAAATTTCTTGCAACTCTGATTGTTCTTCTTTCTTCTTTCTTCTTTCGTCTTCCACTTTCATTTTCTTTGAATATTTTCAAGAATTCTTCAAAAGTGATGTAAGATTTGTAAATGTTAGACTTCTTATCATATTCATCAAAGACAAAAAGTTTGCATTCATGTCTATCACATTGTTGTTTTAATCACACCTCCTGAATAAGAACTTTCTTTTGTGCTCTTCTAAATGAAGCTAAAGCTTTAAAACTAATAGATAACTACTCCAATAGTTGATCCTTAAAACTTGGGTTCTTCATGCATGCTTCTTCTCCCTGCAGAATTTTTGCTCGAAAAGTTTTGCAAGAGGAGTTGATTGAGATCTGCTCATTAGCTGAAGAGCTTCCTTCTCCTTAATTCACCTTATTCGGATTAATACCCTGCATGACTCGGACTAACTCTATCATGGATTCTTTCACTATTCGGGATTGTTCTTTCCAGATCTCTTCAACCCCAACTGATTGTTCCCTGCAAAAAAACTCATCTCATTTGTGGAAACCCTCTTTTCTCTGTCCCCCATGATTTCCCGTCTGATCCATAGGTTAGCAAGACCTTGGGTCTAATACCACTAAAATGTTCCTTTTGGGCAATTTCCTGGAATCTGTTTTTATTTTTATTTTTCCTAATACTAGAGCATCAATTAAATATTAAAACAACAATACTCAACAATGATAGTGAAGATTAAATTGTAATTCTTATTGCAATTGGTTGAATACACATAATACTAATAAAACTATTTATTGAATAATAAATGTATCACAGACAAACCGGATGATGTTGAATCAATAATTAATGATAATAGAAAACCTTTACAGTCGGATTACAATAGCAGAATTGTTTTACAGCAACAACAGAGTGCAACAAGACACGTGTTGTAGATGAATGGTGGCCATCAAGGTAGGGCATCACTCTCCCAAGTTGGTGATTTCCCTAAAACCCTCACAAATCCCTACGCGGCTATCTTAAGGATAGTGATTTGTGTCCCTCAATTGTACGGCAGCCTCTCTAATGTAAGGCAACCTTTGAACAAGAATAAACCTTGATATATGTCTCTGATAATCTCTCACAAAATTCTAGAAACTGATAACAACCTCCAGCCAACTAAAAGCTGAAATTAAACTCAATCTGTCAACACAATTATGATCCCTGGATGGAATCACCTCAATGGATAAGAGGGTTTTCATCCTCTAAACCTATACACCAGAGGGTTTTCATCCTCAGATGGAAAAATTGAACACAGAAGCTCCAACTTGAAATAGAGTTTTGATTTCAAAGATGAATAATGAATAATGAATCATTTTGAGCCCCTCTTTTTTTATAATTTCCCTTTTTTTGTTTTTCCAACCCTAAAAGCATTTAAAACACTTTTAGATAAATATTACTTTTTGGCTCGCTTAATGAATATTACTTTGTGGCCCTCTTTTTAATAATAACACAAGTGTCATTCTTCCATGTTATAAAATAAAGTGACTTAGGACAACTTAAAACAATATTATTAAATTGTTTTTCTAAATTATCCCTTAGCCTATGGAAAATAAAGAATTGGCTATGGGTCTTCTGATTAGTTTAATTATGAAAAGGGAACATAACAAAGGATATCCGCATGATGACTAAGTGTTAACTTACAAATGAATGATCGCTTGTTTGCAGCCCTAATCCTCTACAAATTCTAGGAGATGCTCTTCATTAGAAAATTGGTGGAGGGGAATTTTCGTTGTGATCCATTCTAATTCCCATTAAACGTCCTACCTTGTATGGAATGGTCGATCCATCCAATGGAATATCAATACCTTGCATGAGTTACATCATGTCTTTTCCCCGTCTAGGAGAAGGGGGTCTTCCTTATCTTATCTGCCTTAATTGGGATTGGGGGAGAATTGTGCTTTGACCCTGTTGTTTTTGATGATGAGGAAACTAGTCTATCAGAGAAATATGATCTTGTTTCTTGAAGGATATCTACATGATGACTAAGTATTAACTTACGAATGAATAATCACTTGTTTGCAGCCCTAATCCTCCACAAATTATAGGAGATGATCTTCATTATAAACTTGACAGAGGGGAATTTCCAATGTGATCCGTTCCAATTCCCACTAAACATCTTCCACTGTAAGGAATGATCCATCCATCCAATGGAATATCAATACCTTGCATGATCTACATCGGGTTTTTTCCCTTGTCTATGAGATGAGTTCTTTCCTTCTCTATATTATTAATTGTCTTCCTTCTCTTATCTACCTTGTGCTGATCCAAGAGAATCTGGATCACTAGATCTTATTGAACATTACCGTTGTTGCATATCTTGCCTTGCGCTAACATCAGCAGCACTAGTGATAGGGTCCACGCCTATATGCCAATTTGTTTGATCCAATTCCACTCCTAAATTATTGCACAACTCCTACATTACTGCACAAGTCCGGCATTGTCCATATTGTAGGTCGCAGCTCATCAGTGATGTCACAACACTCTTTGGTTATGAAACAATTGTTACCAACTATTGTAATGGTTCAACAAACGTTTCAACTTTTCATTGTATCATAATGTACACTTCCACTTTTGGTAAGTTACACACATAGAAGAATGAAGTTAGGAAGTGCCTGGATAACTAGACGTCTGACCTCTCAGATATTATACAAAACTTAGCATAGTACAATTTTGCTATTACAGTTCTATATCGGTTGTCATATCTTTCTTGTTTTCTTTGTTCTTTGCACGCAAAGCTTTTTCATATCCTCCACCATTCACAAATTCGCTTTCATTCATAACCCTCTTAAATCCGTTTAAGTAGGTTGTCCACTGGGTCTCCCTTAGGCCTTGGATCAATGGTATCAGAGCATACACACTTCATATCATTTCCGAGTGGTAATGTGGTGTACCTGAATTTCGTCATAGTTTGTATGCCCACTCACACAATGTGATGTCCCCTTTTTAGCATGATCCTGTTTTATGATGGTTTAGCCTATCACTGGCCCTCGTAGGCTAACTCAGATGGTTAGAGGGTCTTTTGTGACAGAAACCTAGTTAGTGAATGGTTTATTTCTTCTTCAGAGTTCAGTAAGTTTCAGGGTTGGCCTTTGCAAGGGTTTCAGGACTCTTTCTCTCATACTTACTATTTATAGTAATTCATTCAATCAGGGTTACTATTTATAGCAAGGCGCCTGAATGGGATATTTCAGTAGTGTCGATTCCGGTATTCAATTGGCTTGGAGAAATAAGGTGTTTGGTCTAAGTTATGATGTTTAATTATTATTAAATGTCACTTTAATAATAATTAATATTATATTTTAATGTTATATTTGCACTTTATGACTTGAGAGGTCATGTGGCATAAAAAGGGGGCCATTTCAATTTATTATTTATAAAGTCATATTTTAATATTATTAAAAGTGCAAATAAAATATTATTTTTCTAGAAGCTTCTTGAAGTGGGATTGAAAAAGTATAAAGGAAGGGGCAAGGCAAGCTTCCAGGCATCCGATTATTATCATTTGCATTTGATGAGTTCTGTGGAGCCAAGGGTTTCTGCATACTGTCTACTTGGTCTTTGGGAACGAAAACTCCCATAGATTAGCATAACTGATGTGGTGAAATATCCTCCGAAGGGTTGCAAATTGGAAGGGATATTTCAGTCCTTTCATTGGTGCTTAAATCTGAAGTATTAACCAAGGGTTTTTGAGGTATTAATTTGCAGATCATAAGTTTTATTGTTGGCTGCTACAGTGTTGTGAATAGTGTCATGAATAGTGTTGCACTACAGTGCTGTGAATAGTGCCATGAATAGTGTCACGCTACAGTGCTGTGAATATTGCCGCTACAGTGACATGAATAGTGCCGCTACAGTGATTGCTACAGTACGCTACAGTACCACGTGAATAGGGCAGCTGGGAGAAGGTTACAATTTGGGTTTGTAAGGGACCCCTTTCCTTGGATATTGCTTGATTCTTCATCAGCACTTTTGGCACCATTATTACCAGCTGGGTGCCCTACACTTTACCACGATTTTTCCTAAAAGGCTGCGATTTCTTCTTGAGGCTGGGCACTTCCGTCAAGGGCCAAGATTTCATCTAGTTGCAACAATTTTTTGTCTTGAAACCTGGTTGAGAGGAAATGCCTTGCTTCAGCATACATCTCTGTGGAGAAAGGTTGATTTCTTCAAAGGATAACATCACTACCTTGTCATAGGCGATTGGGAGATAGAGGCGATTCTTGCAAGCACACCACAACAGCATATCTTCAGTCTTGATCAGCATTTCCAGAATAGTTCATGCATCATCTCTTCATTCAAAACAAGAAAACACAAACAGATAATCATTTACCAGCAAGTACAAAAATTGCAAGACAAGTGTTTGACGGAATTCCTAAGAGCCCGAAACTGAAAATTAAAGGCCAATTCAGCAGGGGTCTTTACACACGAGGCCTAAAGACAAGAAGTTAGGGCTCGATACTAGTGGCCCTTCATGATACCTTCTTTTATGTCCCCAAATGGGAGACAAATCTTCGACGACACCAACTTCAAAAATGTTCCAGAAGATGATAAAGGATGCATTGCAAAGACAAGAGGAAGACTTGGAAGAATGTCATGCACGTGAACAACCAAGTATCATTGATCACTTCTCGCTACTTCTCAAGCAGCAAACCCCTTCCAACACCTTTCATTCTCATCCTCTGTTTGGGCAATGCCATAGAAGGTCCACGTCAATCTAGACAACCCTATGTTTGAAGGCAAAATATATGCAGATGCACTAGATAATTAGCTTAACCTTATTTGTTCATACTACACAGTTAATCAATTCTCTGATCAAGAAAAGATTACATTCGCTCTTCGGAATTTTTTTTTTATCAATAAAGAAATGGTGGGAAAATTACTACACTTCACATGAGAATCATGAAGATGAAGTCAATTTAGACACTTTTGTAGACACATGGAATGAGTTCGTAGAAGCACTCAAAGAAACCTATTATCTTGTTGGAAACTATGATGACCAGTAAATCAAGTTCTCTCAGTAGCGCCAGGGCAAGGAACAATCCGTGTAGAAATACACATATTTTTCATAATGTATTGTCCAAACTTGAGATTCAGGATTCAAATCAAAATCTTGTTTTGAAATATAAGTCAGGGTTGAGACCTCATATCCAGTCAAAAATGGATTTCTTACAAATCCCTTCAATCACAGAAGCCTACAGATTTGCTTGAAAGTTTGAAGCAAAGGCCAAGACTAAGACAGGGGATTCAAAGTCTCAGGCTAAGCAACAATCTAAATCTTCCAAGCAGAATTCCAAATCAGGGAATAACTCCAAACACCCTCCACATAAGAAGCAACAATCGTCAAATGATAAAACTAAGCAGTCCAAGATTGGCAAGTGGTGTTCAGTTCAAAACTCCAACAATCATTCCAATGAAGAATGTTTCCAAATCAGGGAATAACTCCAAACACCCTCCACAGAAGAAGCAACAATCGTCAAATGATCAAACTAAGCAGTCCAAGATTGGCAAATGGTGTTTAGTTCATAACTCCAACAATCATTCCAATGAAGAATGTCGCGCTAGGAAGACTTTGCTTGGACAGCTTGAAACAAGTACAAACACAACATCATTGGAGAAAGATAAGCAAATCGTGGATTCTGATACTACAAACATCTCTACTACCCCTAGGGAAAAAGAGGATGCAAAAATATTGCTCCATTCTCAAATGTGGATCAATGTTCAACCAATACACTTCATTGTTGACAACGGAAGTCAAAAGACCCTGATTTCTCTTGAAGCGGTTCACAGATTGAACTTGCCACTGACACCTCACTCACAACCACTCTATCGGGTGGTTCAATGCGGGATTCGAGAAACATGCCACTCAGAAGTGTCAATAGGTGTAAAACATCAAGCCTTTTCAAGATACAGTCCTTTGCGACATCGCTCCATTAGAGGTATGTGATGTTTTACTTGGTCAACCATATCATTACCATCGACATGCAATCTATGGGGCAAATCCTTGAAATGTAAGAAATATTGTTGATATGAGATACCCTATACCAAAAGCAGTCCCTAAACTACCAGTCATTAGCGCCAAGAGGTGTAAGAAGCTAGTCACACTGTAATATCCCTTTTAGGATATTTTATAAACTCTGAAATTGACTGTAAATCCTTTCCAATACCACATGCAATATTGATATTGAAAACCCACTTGAAACTTCACTAAAATTCTTATTGTATTGAGATAAAAGCATACAAAGTACTGGTAATGAAGAAACAATATAATAAATTGCACATGCAATACGGAAATTCCAAATATGATAAAGCCCAACTGTAATAATTTATTCAATGTGTTGTCTACAATTTTACTACTGAAGAATACATATAAATAGAGTAGTAAAATCACCCTAAGTATTACCCTTTATAACTTCCCTTTTTCAATTTTACCCTTAAAGTATTTAAAAATTCTTTTAATAAAATATCACTTTTCATCCACTAAATAATAATTACTTTTTGGCCCTCTTTAATAATAATAATACATGTATCATTTTTATGTTATAAAATAAAGGTGACTTAGAACAACTTAAATGATTATCATTAATTTATTTCCTAACTTTATTTCTTAGTCTACAGGAAATAAGAAATAAGCTATGGGTCTTTTGATTGGCTTAATTCCGAAAAGGGGGGATGACAGTCTGTCCTTCCTAGAATTGCTTGCCCTCAAGCAATTGCAAGCACCACTGCTCTGACTTTACCCCAACTGACCAACTCGGTAATACCTGGAGGATTTACAATTCCAAATGGCTCCTTCTGAGATAGCTCTAGACCGCTCTGCAAGTAAATGCATCCGAAATAATAACTTTGCAGGTCTCATCTCTGTTGGCCAAGTTGACCATTCTAGACGAAGGTTTCTCTCCCACCTTACCTTCGCCCAGCATCTACTTTCGCAAGCAAGATAGAAACCATTGGAGGTAAAAAGTAGCTAATATATTGTGCTTTAAGAAGATTGTGTGCAGCCATCAACAAGAACTAAGAGCTGGAACCTTCCCTTGCAAGCTCCATGTAAATGGCACCATGAATCAGATGTAAACATCCTTCTTCAAGCCACATAGAGCAAGCTTGAACTAAAGCTTTTTCTACTAGTAGAAAATCTCCATTCCAAAGACATTTTTGACCCCACACTAACTCAAGCAATGTCATCCACATATTTTGGACATTACCTTTCTCACTCAAAGAGAGCCCATGATTGATAACAACACTGCTATTTTGACCCTGTAAGCAATATTTAGCTTCAAGGGCACTAAGTGTTATCCAACCAATCTCACTTTTTGGCTTCAATTGCAAATAATGTACCTGGGCAGCTGTTGGGGCCACAGGGCTCGGCTGAAAAGATACCACATATTGTCACCACCTCCTCGCCTTGAGGCATTTTGTCCAGACTCGGATTTGATTGTATTTGCCATCCAATCTGCTATAATTGTCCTCATGTCTGATAAAATCCGTGAATGTAATATTCCAAATCGGAATATTTTACATTAATTTGGATTTTCCGGAATTCCTTTAATACTATTTTATAAAATAATAATATGAATAATAATAATAAAGTCCAATTAGATTAATTGTCTATTTCCGAATATAGATTTCGAATATTACAAAGTTACACAAGGGGTTTCGTCCTTGGGTTCGATTACAAGGGTTTCCGTCCTTGTAATCAATTACACGATTAAGGGATTTCATCCTTAAAAGTGGTTCTAAGCATAATGCTTATACATGTTTGAATGTTTTATACAAGAGTTGAATGAATGCTTTTCCCCACTGCAATGAGTGAATATAAATATAGCATAATCTTCCGTCAAAGGTGGTGTCCCATCCAAGAGGCATCTCTTCACCAAAAGATGTGACTGTTGACATTTCTGTCGATAATTCCGCTAACATTTCCGTTCACTTCCGGCAACAATTCCGTTTGAAACTTCCGTTCACTTCCGATAACAATTATGTTTGATATTTCCATTCATATTTGTTTAACGACTGTTATATTAAATAGCAGCGCTGCGCCTTGGCAGCGATTTCTTCATGTGAAATGGCAACGCCTCTCCTTGATGGTTGTGTCCTTGTCTTCTGCTTGGAAAGGGATATTACAAACCTCCCTTCCTCAGATTGCTTGTCCTCAAGCAATTGTAGTGAAAATGAGGATTTTATTTCTTTTTCTACAGTATTTCTTCTCAACTTCTCAATATCATTCTTGAGTCTCACATTTTTTGCATTCAGTCATCCAACTGTTTCCACCTGTGTTTGAGCTAATATCTTCATCTTCAATTTGTTTTTAGTAGCCATTTCTTCAAACCGTTGGACCAATCATTCGCCTATATTAATAATCCATTGCAACTTGATTTGCAAACTTTCCAATCTCATTGCATTGTTTGCTGATAGAGATGTTAGATCCAGCCTTACATCTTCAATAAAGCTTAGTGTATTATTATAATCTCCTAATTGGGCCTTCAAAAATGCACATTCAATGCATGATTCCTCGTGTTCCTAGCGCACTATTATTCCTTCATTAATTATCAAATCTAGCTCATTTATTAGCCCTGCAACTTTATGACCTTTCTCAGCAGAAAGCAAACCCCGAAGAAAACTTTTCACAATATCCGCTATCATAATTATGTCACAAATGGTAATCTGTGGAGAAAATTTAATAAGACTTTCGCCATCTTTGTCAACTCTTCCAACCGAAATTGCTTCTGTCAAGGAAACTAACATCCCAGACGCAAATACTCTTTCAACTTTACTATAATTACTTGAAGTAAATCGATCTTCCATCTCCAATTGCTTGGAGACTTCCACACCACTTCCTTTAGCTCTAATTACTAAGGCGAGAGAAGTTCCCTCCCACACGTTTTCACCAACATGTTTTATTGCTGAAGGCAGAAACTTATTTTTTGTAAAGGATATTTTTTTTGCTGCTATCGGCACCTAACTCTTCTTCCTTATGTGGCCCATACACGACATTGATATGTTCTTTTAATGTCTCTATTTTCATCTCATGCTTGGCCGGGTCTGTTGCAGTAAACATATGAAAATCTCCATAATTTTTACATGTTCTTGATTCATAACTGTTGCCAATATTTTCCCCAATAGTAGTAGAATTATTCATTGTTTTGTCAACAAAACCAAGAATATTTTCAGACTTGTATGTTCCCCCTTCTACAATTCATAGAACATCAAACTTTACACCTTTCTCTCCATTTGTAATGTCACGAACCTTCAAAAAGTCAGAAGCTAGAGAAATCTTCTCTTTACATGGTAAAACACCTCTTTCTCCAAGATTATCCACCAATTGCTTTGTTGAAACCGTGCCATGCCCTATCCTGTACCACATTCCTTGAGATGAAGACTTACAAAGCTCTGAAAACTCCAACCCATTTTTATGTGATACATGCTTTACACTAGACCTTTCTGGATATGGCAACTCTATAAAGGTTCTAGTGAAGCATCGATCCCTTTAAACATCTCCATGTAGATGTGTAGACTCTTGATGCATGCTTTTGTTAATTATTTCAAATTTCACATTATTGTTACTAGAGGATACTTTTGTTTTATTCGTGGCATTAAATATCTGTTTTATTCGTGGTACTAGAATAATGCATATCCTTCCTGGGTTTCTCCATCGTCCCACTTGAAAGTCCAAGTGTTAGATCTACTTCCTTTCCCATCTTACTCTCAAGATCGCTTTGACCTACCAAACCAATGTAATTTGTATCCCAGAATGTCTTGATCACTCTTTCAGGCTATGTGATGGAAAAGGTGATGAACTAGGCGCAGAAGCAGACAATGCAAGGACAGCTCCTTGTTGTTGACCAGTGTTTGATCAGGAAAAAGGACCCGTCTAGCATAAAGCCTGCCTAGAAATTAATGTGCTTTTTGCATGGTACATGGATTGTGATTCCTGCAGCATATGTTGCACTAGGTTACCATTTGGATACCATATCCCCAGACCAAACTCAAGCTTTTCGTTTAACATTCAAGGCAGTACTTGCAGATGTAACAAATGGTTGTGCAAGACATTTATCTTGTAGGTCAAAACTCTGCATCTGTGAGTCTGTTTTTGGTGGTAGCAGAATTCCTGAGAGTGAACCCTAGGGGGAAAATGACATAAACTATCTTCAACATGTCTCCATTGTCTAGTTGGATGCAATTCCTTATGAGAGTTTGTAATGACTTTCAGAGAGACACCAAGAAGAGATCTCTCTCTTTGCTCTTGGAAACGCAGAGTTCCAAAGACTGATGGCCATTCTGCATTTTTCTTATATTCTTGATCAAAGTTAAAAGACCCTCTCGAAAAGCTCTGGTTTGATAGAACTGGGATGTGCTTCCCGACAGCTCCTTGAGAAAGAGCTTCAGACCTTGGGGAGGTTGCAAGAAAGAGGAGTGCCTCCTTAGGATGTCTTAATTGTTTACACTCCTTTAACTCGTTCCTACTTATCTCCGGAATGCTCGATTGTAGGCATGCCCCACTCTGCCTACCATTTTCTCTTTCTCCCTTTTCACATCCAGTTTTGAGAGTTAGTTGAACGTCACTTTCAATCTCTACAATGGATTGATCATTTAATAAACCAGGTTCTATTATATCATCTTTAACTTCTCTTCTTAATGTTTTTGCTTCCTCATTTTTGTTGCTCACTTCATCATCCATGTAGTCATCAGCAGCTTGTTCAAGGTCAAAAGTCCACTTTCTAGCTCTGCTAGGTTGCAAATTGTCATGGTCAGAATGAAATGACGGATTCCATGGAGGTACATGATCATTTTTCTTTGAACGAGGAACAACAGATGGCATTTTCAGTGTTTTTTGTGAATTGAAATCAATCATCGTTTGTATGGTAACGGTCATTTGTGCTATTGTGTTTACCAATTGTTCTTGGTCTTGGATAAATTTATCCCACCGCTTAACATCAATTCCCATTACTTCTATTGGTTGGATTACCTCTTTAATTTAATTTCTTCTTTTGTAATATAAATTATTGTTATTTTGCATATGAATTCATTCCATAGGATGGCAGGATGAGAGCGCTAATACCACTGTAATATTTCAAATCAAAATATTTTACATTAATTTGGATTTTCCGGAATTCCTTTTAATACTATTTTATAAAATAATAATATGAACAATAATAAAGTCTAATTAGATTAATTGTCTATTTTCGAATATTACAAAGTTACACCACAAGGGGTTTTGTCCTTGGGTTCGATTACAAGGATTTCCGTCTTTGTAATCGATTACATGATTAAGGGATTTCGTCCTTAAAAGTGGTTGTAGGCATAATGCTTATACACGTTTGAATGTTTTATACAAGAGTTGAATGAATGCTTTTCCCCACCGCAATGAGTGAATATAAATATAGCATAATCTTCTGTCAAAGGTGGTGTCCCATCCAAGAGGCATCTCTTCACCAAAAGATGTGACTGTTAACATTTCCATCGATATTTCCATCAACATTTCTGTTCACTTTTGGCAACAATTCCGTTTGAAACTTCCGTTCACTTCCAATAACAATTCCATTTGATATTTCCGTTCATATCTATTTAATGACTGTTGTATTAAATGGCAGCGCTGCTCCTTGGCAGCGATTTCTTCATGTGAAATGGCAGCACCTCTCCTTGATGGTTGTGCCCTTGTCTTATGCTTGGAAAGGGACACTACAGTGAAAGATCCCTCTTCTTCTTAAATGTTGTTCTCATCATTGTTGCCAACATATTTTGCACAAAATTTTGAACCTCAGCATGAATCACTTCCCACAAAGCATCTACATACAATCACTACTTCAGATCTATACATCATTTTGCCAATTCCTTTTATATGGCTAGTAAGCTCAACCATTGTCCTTCATTAGAATAATTGTTTCGAACAACCTTCTCATAATATGAAACAGTTGCAAAAAGATCATCTAGATCTCGAGGAACAACATCCTTAGAGGGTCTGGAGAACTTCCATGCACATTGTTCCAAAACATGACCAATCCACCTACTAAGAATTTGAAAACCTTCAAGAACAATATTGTACATATTGCATTTGACTTCCTTGCTCCTTTTCAGGATCAATGCCCTATGAAGACTTCAAAAGTAAAAGTTGCTTCATTGCAGCTGCAAAACACAACGCAAAATCATCATGTTCTGAACGGATCACACTAATATGGTTGAGGATAGAATAGTGTCGTTGATACTCCAATGCTTCACGTGGCCCAATTTCATGAGGTGCAAGTAGAGAAATTAGACGACTATGGCTTGAAAATCTCTAAAAGTATGAAGAGAGTTCTTTCAACATTGTTGCAGGTGCAAGATGGAGATCTGGAAAGGATGGTATGACAATATCCCTTTTGAATATGTTAATGAGACAACTTATCTTTATTTTTTTTAATATAGTGTCCCCCTCCTTTTCAAATGGTGTTGCTAAAACCACAAGTATAGGTAGCACTCTTAAAAGAGCATGACACTCTGAGAATAACAGAGCAGATTCTATCTCCAATGATTCAACGCCAAAAACGATAAGCATTTGAAGTATGTCCTCAATATTATTCACTCAAAAAAACTCCCCCTATATGTTCAGTAGAATGGCCCATCTTGTACTCAAAAATATCTGCAAGTCATCCAACTCTTCCCTCATTGAACCTGTATCTTGCCATTGGCTACTAACTTGCGCGAATGTCCTTTTGTACCGAGAAAAATCATTCGGTATACTTGTTTGTGCATTTTTTAAATGATCAAGCTTCAACAACACATCAAGCAGATTAAGCATAGACCACATATGGGTTATTGTAGGTCCATAGATTAGTCTCTCTCACCGAGAAAAACGTTGCATATCAACTGCCAGTTTGGATGCCACTGATGAACAAATCTAGGATTTGGTAGGTTTCAAGGTACAAATCTGCTTCGCTTTGCTTCATAGAGTCAGGTAGCTAAGGAAGAGCTTTAACACATCTCTGATATGTGTAAAGAACAGTTGCCATCTCCTTTCCCTCTTGAACCAGCACATTCAACTGATGAATAGACTTGGTACCCTCCATCAAAGCTAAACGATAGGCGGGAACATCCTCATAGCCTTTTTCTATTGAGGACTCTTCACCTTGAACTTGCATGGTGGTAAAGTTAGGTTTTTCATCATATGTGGGAAGCTTGCTCAAACGATTAAGTGATCCTTCTTCCTCTTCTTGGCTCATGCCTCCTTTTTAAGTCGCAAAAATCTCAAAAGGTTATGTCAGCTTGAACTTTCAAGTTTAGATTATAATATTCTTCACAGTAGGCCTCATATTTTTATTGATGCAACTAGATCTAGTATGCTATTCTAATACTCTTTCAAATGCTTGTCCATTCTAACTCTTACCCTGTAGGATGGTAGGATCATATGTTCTAATACCATATAATATCCCTTTTTGGATATTTTATAAACTCCGAAATTTACCATGAATTTTTTTCAATACTAAACATCACTCAAATACTAAAACAATCCACATGCAATATTGATTTTGATAACCCACTTGAAACTTCACTGAAATTCTTATTGTATTGAGATGAAAGCATACAAAATACAAGTAATGAAGAAACGAGATAATAAACACCCACATGCAATATTGATATTGAAAACCCACTGCAAACTTCACTGAAACTCTTATTGTATTGAGATGAAATCATACAAAATACTAGTAATGAAGAAACAAGACAATAAATTGCATATGCAATATAAAAATTCCAAATCTAATAACTCAACTGTAATATTTTATTCAATGTGTTATCTACACTTTTAACACTGAAGAATACATATAAATAAAGTAGTAAATTCACAACAGCAAACCCTTGTCAAACTCCCAATAAAATCACCATGTACAACAGTAATAACCCTGGTACAACAGCAATTCACCAAAGGCAAGGTACATCAGGGTAGGAAAATAGATCATAATGCTACAAGGAGGAATGGCATTGAGCTGGAGGGTGGTATGATGGCCCTAAATGCTATCTAGAACCCCATGCAACAGTCTGAAAATTATTTCAAACCCTCACAAGGGATGGAAAATGATGGCAATTCTCAATTACACTAAAATTGAAATCTAATCTTGATTTTAAAGCACAATTATGATTCCTAGATGGAACTGTTGTCAATCAGACTTGCACCCCTGTGAAGGTAGTTTTAGGGCTTCGCAGTCTATTGAAACATGGAAACAATCCTAGGCTGTGGGTGACCTAATTGGTGGATTGAGTCTCTAGATTGTAAGGGCTAGCTCTCTTTGATGTATCAATTAGGATCTCTGCTACAAACTGCCTGGAAAAGAGAAAGAAAACTTGAAAAAAAATCCTACCTAATGATGGTGATACACTTGAATGTAGATTGATCCACTCAATTTGAACTCTTTAAAAACACTGATCGAGACAAGAAAGGCTAAACTTTCAACTCTAATTGATCAATATGCATAATTATTTCACAAAAAGGTTCTATCTTGTGATCTAAGATTGAGAGAAATGGTAAAATAAGCTTGATTGAAGGCACTAACATCCACTGTAGACTCAGTCAAAAGACGTTCAAACACAGAACGTGCCCTGCATAACATGACCAACTAGTAACTAGGTAAGGATCAAGACTTGGCAAGGAAGAAAACTCTATCACTTGTGCAAATCAATGACAAAATACACTATACCAGCTTGCTGAAAATTGAAAACAGTCATCTTATTAATCTGAAAAAAGGTTACACTCAGGGTTTAGCAGAAGATCGTCTTGCCAAAAGAGGGATGATTTTTACAAGGCTGAAAAGCCATTAATATAGAAATAATATGCCAAAACAAGAGGTGGCGCTGAAATTAGAAGAGGAAGATCAACTATCGCTTCACGTGAGTCTATTTTTGGTTCAAGGAGCTAACTAAGACTTCCAAAAAAACATCTATTTTGTCTTCTTCCTCTTTACATTAAAGCTCCTTGGCGGTAGAATTAGACAGTGAATTCATATGGTTGACTTTGTTTGTGCATGTTCAGCTAAGCCATGTCTAAAATTAAAGACTTCACTTTGCTAATCTAGGAACGAAATGACGTTTATTTTGCATGATTCTGCTTGATTGTCTGAAGGTGCATCTATTTCTAGCAGTCACTTTTGGTCACTTGCATGTATTTTCTCTTATTTTGGTCTGCCTATGTCTTTTCTATTTTTATTTGCCTTGGCTTGTCTTTCCGAACATCGTATTTTTTTCAGCATTTTTCTATGGACTTTATTCTTTTTTCTTTCCTGCGGACTTTGCTCTGTCTGGGCTTTTTGCTTTCAACTTCCCACAAACAAAAAGTCCGTGGGAATTGTCCCTTGGTCTCGAATTTTTTCGAATATTCTGTTTTGGCTAATTTCCTCTGGCTTTTTGGTTTTACCCTTGGTCTTTATTCTTTCAGATTTGTTGTCATCTCCTTTGGCTGATTTCCTTCGGGTATCTTGGCTTCTCCTTTCGAAAAAAATGTCCGAGGCTCCTTTCTTACGGATTTTTTGTTTTTCGAAAAAAATGTCTGAGTTTTTTTCAATTCTGCAGAGTTTTGTTTTTTGGATTTTATGTTTGCCAATTCTTCCGAAGGAATTCCTTCGACTTTTTGTCCGAAGGATATCTTCCACGGGCACCACCTTTTTGAACCATTCCTTTTTCGAAGGTAACCTATAACCTTCTCGAAGGGTACCCTTGGGGAATTTTGAAAACGTCCTTCCCGAAAGGCACATGCCCTTCGGGTTTCTTACAAACGACTTTTTCGAAATTGAAGTGTAACTTCTTGAAGGGTACCTACCCTTCGAGTTTTTTGTCAACGACCCTTCTGAAGGGTACCTTGCCCTTTGGGTTTTTTTTATTTGTCCTCTCTTTGATAGACTTATTGCTTTCAACCTCCCAAAGCACAATGGTAAACCTTGCCCATGACTGCAAATCTCCTTTGATCATGGCTGAAGTAACCTTCCTCCTTCAAAATAAGAAGGGAAACACACGAAAGCAGGACAACTAACTAAGAAGCAAATGTGCAAACAAGCACTTATTGGAACAAAACCGAATGAAACTACTGTGCTTGAACAGCACTTGGAGGATAACAAAACAAACTATGTACATGGAGCTTTGCTCTTCAATAGCAATGTTTCAGATGTATCCCATTGATTGGGATTTGAAGCACCTGACCATCCATCTTTGCAAGTTGGAAGGCATTGTGGGATTTGCAGTTGGAGATCGTGTATGGGCCACTCCAAAGGGAATCAAACTTTGTGTGTCTTCCTGGTTTGGCTCGATCCTCATCCCACTTGAGGACCAAATCTCCTTCTTTGAAGTTTCGTGAGGAAACTCCTTTGTCAAAGGTTCTCTTTACCTATGCTTGATGAATCTCCATGGCTAGCATGGACTGATTTCTTGTCTCTTCCAACTCCATAAGCTCGACATACCTGATTTCCAGAGGCTCATTCTCCAACAATTCAAGCTGATGTATCAATTCTAAAGCTGAAAATTCAAGAGAAATGGGTAATCGTGTTTCTTTACCATATACCAGTTTGTATGGAAAGTTGGCTATTGACCTCTTATAAGTGATCAACCCATAGAGCTGACTTCAATTTGAGATGCCATGATCTTTGATTGTCTTCAATAGTCCTTTGTATAATCCTTAAGAGGTTCTTATTTGTAGATTTAGCAAGGCCATTGCCTTGTGTATAGTAGTTTGATGAAGTGTTGACGTAAACTCCATGTTGGACAACCCATTGACAGATTTTGGATCCCACAAAAGCTATTGTCTTATCAGAAATACTAGTTGAAGGGACTCCAAACCTAGTAAGCAATATTTCATAGAAATCAAGAACATTAGTTTCGTTTGCTTCTTGCAATGCTATTGCCTCTGTCCAACGTGTAAAGTAATCTGTTGTTGTTAATCCATTTATGCCCTGAACTTGACGGAGGATTTATGAGACCAATAAAGTCCAACCCCCATTGGACAAAACGTTGATCCATTGCAATTAGCTGAAGAGACAAGGCTGCAAGTTTAACTTTTCCTACAAACATAGCACATTGTTTGCATTCCTAACCCGTGTATGGCAATCACCAAATATAGTAGGCCAATAGTACCCACCTCTCATGATTTTAAGTGTTGTAGTTCTTGCGAAAAAGTGTCAACCATGTCCATCATGGAATTCTTCAAGTAATCTTTGAGTTTGGCTTGGTTCTACACACCTTAGTAACATTCCATTAATATCCTTTTTAAACAAAACACCGTCAACGAGCAAGCATGGAATTGATTGCAATCTGAAATACCTTCTTTTTGAAGCACTTAGATGAGAAATATAAATACCATCTTGGAGATAACTTACCAAATCACGAAACTAGTTGGAAGGTGAGGTATGAACAACAGCAATCTCTTCATCATTTGACACCAAAACAGCTTTATTAGTTTCTTGCAAGTCTTGAACTAGATGATCACAAAGTCCTTTGCCTTTAATCAGCTTTGTAACCTTAATTTCCACGTCATATTCCATTAACTTGGTTATCCAACCTGCTCTCTTCTCATTTATATCCTTATTCAAAAGAATTATTTGATGCTTGGATGGGAAACCATTAGATGTATCTTATTATTAGACAACAAGTGTTTAAACTTCTTAAAAGATCTTATAACTGAAAGGACATGCTTTTCAACAAAAGAATACCTTGTTTCGTACTCTTCCAAGCCTTGGTTGTAGAAATCTATTCGTTGCTCTAAATCTTCATAATTTTGCTGCATAAGAATGCCTGAAATGGTGTCCATGTTAGCATATGTATACAGAATGAAATCTTTCGTAAAATCTGGATTTAAAAGCGTAAGATAACTTGTTATGGCTTTCTTAACATCTTCAAACCCTTTTACTCCCTCCTTGGACCAGCTGAAGTTCTGATTTTTCTTTAACATGGCTATACGTGGTTTGGCTATAGTAGCGAAATTTGAAATGTATCTCCTTATGAAGTTGATTTTTCCAAAGAAGCTTTGCATAGCCTTTTTGTGCTTAGGCAAAGAGAGTGCAAGGATATAATCTACTCTTTCATGATCAATGTTTAAACCATGCTTTGAAACAACATGTCCAAGAAGCTTACCTTCATGAACCGAGAAGATGCACTTTTTTGGATTTAGAAATATCTCAAATTGTCTACACCTTTCGAACACTTACATGAGATGAGCTATGTGATCATCTGCATTTTTTGAGAACACAGTTATATGATCTAAATAAACAAGTACGAATTTATTCAGAAAGCCTTGGAACGCCATATCCGTTCGAACACTTACTTGAGATGAGCTATGTGATCATCTGCATTTTTTGAGAACACAGTTATATGATCTAAATAAACAAGTACGAATTTATTCAGAAGGCCTTGGAATGCCATATCCATGGCTCTTTGAAAAGTCGCTCTAGCATTAGATAAACCGAACAGCATCTTTCTGTATGAAAAAGTTCCCCACTTGGTTGTAAAGGTTGTTTTAAATTGGTCCTCCTCTTTAACCAAAATCTAATTATAACCACTATATCCATCCAACAAGGAAAACCTCTCTGAACCTACAAGTTGTAAAATTTGTTCCATTGATGGCAATGGATATTGATCCTTAAGTGAAGACCTGTTTAAATCATGGAAGTCAACACACAAATGAATCTCACCATTTTTCTTTCATACCGAAACAAGATTTGCCACCTAAGTTGAGTGCTTGATTGGAAATATAATAGTTGATTCTATGAGCTTGTAAAGCTCAGCTCTCATCGAAGGCTCAAGCTTTGGATTGATTGGCCTTTGTCTTTGTCTCACTATTTTAGTTTCCTCCTCTAACTCAATGGTGTGTTGAGCCAAACTTGGATCAAAACCTTTAAGATCACTATACTGTCATGCAAATATATCAACAAAACTTGTGCATAACTCAATGAAAGCTTTCTTTTGTGAAGGAGTGCATACCTTGCCCAATTTCAAAATCTTACCAGCTACAATCTCTACATTGGCATAGTGCTCTTCCTTTGTTGACAAGGATGACTTCTCTTTCCTTAACTCATCATCTCCACTGAAAATATTCTCAAAAGTGACCAATCCTTTGGGCAGCCTATTCGTTTTCAGTTGCACAATTTGATCACCATGCTGTTGTAAGTGTTTTGACTGATTTCTTGAAAAAAACTCTGCGTCTTCCTACAAAAATCTCACAATTTGATTGTCATCTTCAAACACCTGCCAATTCTCATGATTATCCGGAACAGAAGGCCTTACAACCACCTTTATGTGTGACTGAATTTTTTTATTTTTTACATCAATTGGAATACTAAATTGTGCCCCAACAGCAGCGAACCTATCAGCATGTTTATTCTTATCCCTTAGTATTCTCTGAATGTTAA
The DNA here is from genome assembly GCA_037957365.1 of Torreya grandis. Classification (NCBI taxonomy): domain Eukaryota; kingdom Viridiplantae; phylum Streptophyta; class Pinopsida; order Cupressales; family Taxaceae; genus Torreya; species Torreya grandis. The sequence goes on from JARHVA010000798.1 coordinate 1,505,653, forward strand.
AACCCTGAAAATCTTCAAGTAAATCCCAAATTTTATGCTTGTAATATTTAAGCAACAAATTTTTGCATACATTCAAACCTCACTATCTCCAAACACTTGCAAATAATTGACTTTCATCTTCCTAGCCTACTGCAAACCATGAACTAGTGCTTCATATTCAACAACATTGTTTGAACAGCCAAATTGAAATTTAATAGAAGAGAAATACCTTTGTTCTATTGGAAAAACCAACATCATGCCAGCTCTGACTCCATGCTTATTTCTTGATCCATAAAAGTACAATTGCCACAAACCTTCATTAGACTCATCTTCTTTGACCATGGCTGGAATTGGTGCATCATTCTCATGAAGGCAATACACACCAAGACCCTCTTCTTCAATCAGCTTATAAGGTTCATGTTCATGCAAGGTAGAAGCCAACTCATCAAGAAACAAATCTGGAACTCCATCCAGAGGTGATTCCTTTTCCACTTCACTACTTTCTATTACCTCATCTGTGATTATACAATTAGCATTGACAACACTTGGCGTATATGGCTCCATATGAAAATGTGCAATAGGCTCTGAATGAATTGTTACTTTTGTACCATACCTGATTTTGAATAGCAAATAGGTCTAATCAGTTGATAAATATCACCCAATCTTTGAGGTGAAATCCCTTGAGAGGCACATAGCAAAGTAGGGAGGCAAGTCTACAACAACATCCTATTGAATAGTGTAATGTCAATTTCAAATCATTGATGATGCCTACCATATTTGTTGGTGACCCATCCAATTGCAATACTCCTTTAGTATTTGGCTCATAAACGAGTCCAAGCTTATCTGCAATCTGTTTAAGCATGATTGTACTGCTAGCTCCACTATCTACCATACAATTATGAACCAAAGTATCTCCTACTATCAAAGAAAGGTAGAAAGGAGTTTTTTTTTATTTTACCTCAGTTTTGTCAACCTTTATCATCTTATTTGCTTGTTGTACCTGTTGCTTAGTTGGCTGATCTGAATTAGCTAAGACAACCCCTTCTTTCTCAACCGATTTTGGAGACAATTCAAGAGCTGAAAGCTCTTGGATAAACTTATCTTTTTGTCCTGGAATTGAAAGAAAATCCCACATGCTAATGTTGATGTTAGACTTCATCTGATCTACTATACTGAAATGAGATCCACTAACCTTTCGCTGTAATTTTTGGAGCACTGGTTGTTCATGAACTAAAGGTAGTTGATGAACCTTACTAACCTCTATATTCTAATTTTTCTAGAGTTGTAGAGGCAGCAAGTTGCTCTTTTGTAGTCTTAGCAACAATACTAGGAGTACTTGAAGTATTTGTTGCCACTTGAGCCTCATCAATTGCTCTTCTTTTAGCTCTCTGATAGGTTATCGCTGCAACTTGAGCACTTATATCGTTAATTTTAACATCTTGAGTAAAAGCAACACAATCATCTACTTGCCAATTTACATTAATAGCATCAAGATGCCCTTGAACTTGATGAGTCTCTCCTTGTGATGCCAAACCTGTATCTTGATACTGACCTCCTTGAAAAGATAACTCTTCTTGTGTCATTTGTGGCATGGTGATGTTTTGTGATATCAAAGCTTGGTTTTGAGCATCATTGAGATTTGAGGGCTGCCAACCTGAATCCTGCACCAAATTATTTTGAGGTGGGGTTGGAACAATGGCTTTTGAAGTGGAAGGAGCATTCGGATCAAGAGCAGGATATGGTTTAGTTGGAGTTATGGCTCCTTGTGCTTGATAAAGTGGTCTATTTTCTCTAAAAGCCTGATAAGAAAGCCTTTGATCTTTGAAGGATTGATAGGCGTTCTGATTTTGCTGTTGATAGGGCCTATTTGACTAAAATTGTTGCCTTTTGCGCTGTACTATTTCATTTTCAAAACACTGTAGCAAACTTTTCAACTCTCCTATCTCACTAGCTTGACTAGTAGGGGCTGCAATTTGAACTTGAGGTGCTGGAATTGGAGCCAAAGATGGAATTTGAGGAACTTGAGGAGCTAGTATAGAACTTATTTCTGAAAATATGGGCATTGGAGGTCTTAGAGAAAGCTTACCAGCTTGTATCAAACTATTTTCAACTTTAATTGCAACCTCATAAGCATTTGGCAAAGTAGTACCACCCATTGACTGTATCATCACACTAATCTCAAAATTAAGAGCTTTCAAATAGTACAGAAATACATTTGAGAGGATGGCCTAATCAACACAGGTATCCTAGTCCATGTTTTTTGGAATCTGAGATTAAAATCAGACATGAACTCATGAGGAGCCCTTGTTATGATGATCAGATTTGTCCTCAAATTGCTTGACCAACGCTGCGCCCAATTCATCTCAAGTGGCAATGGAATTAAGTAAGAATTTCTATACCATTGCAACGTTTTTCCTTTGAAGGAGGCAGCGAACAATCTAATAGCAACATTATTTTCAACAACATTATGGACTGAACAGAGATTAGCAACATTTTGGATATGCTCAATAGGGGTTGTTTGATTTTCCCTTGAGAAAAATGGAATGCTCTTGAGGGCAGACACTGGAATATCATCAAACTAGGGTAAATTCAATGGGCTTCCTCTATTGAATGGAACAAACACTTGATTTCTAATGGCCATTTGGATAGTGGAGATTGTAGTGCTTAGAACAATACGCTGACCAAGAGGCAAATATTGCTTTTGAGGATATGACTTTACCCTCTTAAACCTGTCTCTTATATGATAAAAATTCAAAAAGCGTACCTTTAGTTGTTGACCTTGTAGTGACCTTTGGCATGAACGAATTGCCTGAATGATGATATGAGCTCTGCAACTGGATGATACCTTCTTCTGCTGCAAAATTTCTTTAGATATGCAAAAAACTTCTTTGTGGTCCCATCAGGTGTGCCAAAAACTGTTGTCAATCAGACTTGCATCCCTGTGAAGGTAGTTTCAGGCCTTCACAGTCTACTGAAACATGGAAACAATCCTAGACTGTGGGTGACCTAATTAATGGATTGAGTTTTTAGATTGTAAAGGCTAGCTCCCTTTGATGTATCAATTAGGATCTCTGCTACAAACAAAACTTTAAAAACACTTAAGAGAGAAAGAAAACTTAAAAAAAAATCCTACCCAATGATGGTGATACACCGGAATGTAGATTGATCCACTCAATTTGAGCTCTTTAAAAACACTGATCCAGACAAGAAGGGCTAAACTTTCAACTCTAATTGATCAATATGCATAAGTATTTCACAAAAAAATTCTATCTTGTGATCTAAGTTTGAGAGGAATGGTAAAATAGGCCTGATTGAAGGCATTAACAGCGATTAACATCCACTGTAAACTCAGCCAAAAGACCTTCAAACACAGAACATGACCTGCATAATATGACTAGCTAGTAACTAGGTAAAGATCAAGACTTGGCAAAGAAGAAAACTCTATCACTTGTGCAAATCAATGACAAAATAAACTATACCAGCTTGCTGAAAATTGAAAACAGTCATCTTATTAATTTGAAAAATGTTACACTCAGTGTTTGACAGAAGATCGTCTTGCCAAAAGAGGGATGATTTTTACGAAGGTGAAAAGCCATTAATATAGAAAGAATACGCCAAAACAAAAGGTAGCGCTGAAATTAGAAGAGGAAGATCAACTATCACTTCACGTGAGTCTATTTTTAGTTCAAGGAGCTAACTATGCCTTCCAAAAAACATCTAATTTGTCTTCTTTGCATGAGAGCTCCTTGATGGTAGAATTAGACGGTGAATTCATATGGTTGACTTTGTTTGTGCATGTTCAACTAACCCATGTCTAAAATTAGAGACTTCACTTTGCTAATCTAGGAACAAAATGACGGTTACTTTGCATGATCCCACTTGATCATCTGAAGGTGCATCTATTTCTGGCAGTCACTTTTGGTCGCTTGCATGTATTTTCTCTTATTTTGGTCTGTTTGTGTCTTTTCTATTTTTATTTGCCTTCGCTTGTCTTTCTGGACATCTTATTTTCTTCGGTATTTTTTGTGGACTTTATTTTTTTTCTTTCCTGCGGACTTTGTTCTATCTGGGCTTTTTGCTTTCAACTTCCCGCGGACCAAAAGTCCGTGGGAATTGTCCCTTGGTCTCGGATTTTTTCGGATATTCTGTTTTGGCGAATTTCCTTCAGCTTTTTATTTTTACCCTTGGTATTTATTCTTTCGGATTTGTTGTCATCTCCCTTGGCTAATTTCCTTTTTGGCTTCTCCTTTCGGAAAAAATGTCAAAGGCTCCTTTCCTGCAGATTTTTTGTTTTTCAGAAAAAATGTCCGAGTCTTTTTCAATTCTGCGGACTTTTGTTTTTTGGATTTTATGTTTGCCAATTCTTCCGAAGGAATTCCTTCAGACTTTTTGTCCGAAGGATATCTTCCACGGGCACCACCTTCTTTTTGAACCATTCCTTTTCCGAAGGCAACCTATAACCTTCTCAAAGGGTACCCTTCAAGAATTTTGAAAACGTCATTCCCAAAGGGCACATGCCCTTCGGGCTTTTGTAAAAGCTCTTAAGGATCATGAGATAGACCTTCCCAAAGGGCACATGCCCTTTGGGTTTCTTGCATATGACTTTTCCGAAATTGAAGTGTACCTTCCCGAAGGGTACCTACCCTTTTAAAGGGTACCCTGCCCTTCAGGGTTTTTTTATTTGTCCTCTCTTTATAGACTTATTGCTTTCAACCTCCCGAAGCTATGTGAAAACCCCTTCTATGATAAACCATTCCTTCGGACAAATTGTCCGAAGGAAATCCTATTGTAGCCAAGGTCTTTGCAAATGAGTATTTACAATTAGTCTATACAAACCCAATGTATTTTTTCCTTTGTAGTCTTTCTTCCTTGGCTAAAGACATGAACTTTCCGAATGGCAAGAGACAATTTGACCTGTGGAAGAATTGTCAACAGGAAACACCTCAATGGCTTAGAGGGTTTTTGTCCTCCACACCTATATATCAAAGGGTTTTCATCCTCAGATGAAAATATTGAACACGATGGCTCAAGCTTTGGATTAGGATTTGAATGTCAAAGATGAATAATGAATTGACTCTTTTGAGCCCAACTCCTTTTATAACTTCCATTTTTCAATTTTACCCTAAAAATATTTTAAAATACTTTTAATAAAATATTACTTTTCATACACTTAATAATAATTACTTTTTGGCCCTCTTTAATAATAATAATATTAATACATAAGTGTCATTTTTATGTTATAAAATAAAAGTGACTTAAGACAAACTTAAAGTATTATTATTAATTTATTTTCCTAATTTTATCCCTTAGCCTATGGGAAATAAGGAATAGACTACGGGTCTTCTGATTAGCTTAATTCTGAAAAGGAGACGTGTAAGAACCCTGTCTAGTTATGCCCTGATTTTACAATTTTGGTTGTTTGACATTTTGTCCAACACTTGGCATGCGATCTGATTTTCTGAGTTTTGGGGTTTTGTTTGTTTGATTCTTGATGGATTTCAATGCCAAAATGATCACATAAAACATATAAGTGATAGACAATGTTTGCATAAACCAAAAGCAAGAATTTCACATAAAATTTTCACTTTATTGACAATATATCAGATTTGAATACAATGATTATCAGGTCTGATACAGATGATATCAAACTGAAAATACTTCTAAAATGTGTCTACAATATACAAACAAACCCTAGTATTGGATTCACCACATACCTGTTTGCTTGTTACTTCTTTTAGGCTCAATATGATCACATATATGGCAAGGGATTGCTGATGTAGATGCTCTCAAACCCTGTTGTTCATGTCTGATGTATTTGTTGATCATTATGATGTAAATGGCTGCCAAAACAATCCCTAAACTCCCCCAAATAAAGGCGGCTAGGTCTCAGATTGGAGCAATCAAACCCTAGATTGATGTGATGCCAATACAATACCAAATTTGACTACTAAACCCTTGGATCTGCAATCTGATATAAAACTGTAGAAATCTGAAACACAAATCTGCATATTAATAAATGTTGCCAATGACCAAAAATTCCTTCCAAAACAAGCAATTTACTCCCAAACCCTAACAATGTATTTGTAGATGAAAATATGCCAATATAACCTTCAGATCTGAATTCTTTTGTCCTCAATCTATAAATAAAACTTCAAACCCTAGCTGCCCAAGAAAAATGATGTAATTTGCAAACCCTTGGTTGCTATCAACACAAATCTGCAATGTAGCTCAATAAGAAACCCAAGATGGATTCCTCTCTCAATGGTGGAATTGGGGTTTCATCCAATCAACTGAATTCTAAGGGTTTTTGTCCTCAGAATTAGCTAGGCATGAAAATACCAGCTCAAGTATGAAGTTCAAGTTTTCCAAAATCACATCATGAGAAAATGAAAGAACTAGGGTTCTTTTATAGTTCTCTATTCACTTTTGGAACCCAACACCTCATTAGGAAATAGTATAAAGTTATTTCACATCCACTTGTGGAAAATAATAAAATATTTTCTTTTTAATATTTTCCAACTTAACTTTATAATTCCACTTTATAAACCCACTTTATGATTTTCCTTTATTTATTTTTTATAATTTCACTTTATAAAGTCACTTTTATGATTTTTTCTATTTTGCTCATAAAGTAACTTTATAAAAAATGACTTTATAAAATAACTTTGTAAAAAGTCATTAAGTCACCTTGTCAAAAATAAAACTCCTCCATGGTACAAATCATAATTGCCTAGCAAATCATTCCCTTAACTCCATCATTAGCCTACGGAAATGCTGGCATAGGTTAACTTTTTTCAAATTTAACCTAAAAGTATTTTAAAATACTTTTAATAAAATATTATTTTTCATACACTCAATAATAATTACTTTTTGGCCCTCTTTAATAATAATAATAAATGTGTCATTTTTATGTTATAAAATAAAAGTGACTTAGGACAAACTTAAAGTGTTATTATTAATTTATTTCCCTAACTTTATCCCTTAGCCTACGAGAAATAAGAAATAGACTACGGGTCTTTTGATTAGCTTAATTCTGAAAAAAGGACATGACACACATCTAGTAAAAAGCTTGTGCTTTTGATGGTAAGACATGAATGCAAGAAAGTGATTGCGGTGCCAATTTATACTGCAATTCCTCCAATTGTAATAGTAGGAGCCATAGAGTTGAAGCTCAAGTTGGAATAATACGAGGATTTATTCCATCTACCAGAGGAAGTGCCCACTCACTGTGTGGTGAAGCACACCATTGATTTGAACCCTAGACTACCTCTACCTAAAGCTTCTTTATACCGTAGATCATTTCCGGTGAATGACGAAATCAAGCGACAGATCCATGAACTTGTGGACAAAGGACATATCATGTCTGGCTCAACATCTTGTGGCAACCCAATTGTGCTTGCTCCAAAGAAAGACAACACATGGAGGTTGTGCATCAGTTACAGAGCTCTCAAGATCACAGTGAAGAATCGCTATCGTCTTCCAAGGATTGAAGACCTACTGGACCAGCTCCGCGGTGCAAAATACTTCACTAAAATCGATCTTAAGTCTAGATATCATTAGATTCATGTTTAACCTTCAGATGTATGGAAGACAGCGTTCAAGGCAAAAGAAGGTTTGTTTGTATGGTTAGTCATGCCCTTCAATCTAGCCAACGCACAAGCTACATTCATGCAGATGTTGAATGACATCCTCAAGCCATTCACTACTTCTTATGTTGTAGTCTACCTTGATGACATCCTGATCTTCACCAAAACATGGGATGAACATCTGCGACACGTATAGCAAGTGCTTAACACTTTGCGAAAACACAAGATGTATGCAAATATGGAGACATGTTCATTTGCTATGCAAGAGATACAGTATCTGGGATACACAGTAGATGCACAAGGAGTACATGTGGACCCGGCTAAGATTCAAGTCACATCCAAGAATGGCCATGACCACAGAATCTCATAGAGCTTCACAACGTCTTGGGATTGGCAAATTTATACAAGAGATTTGTACTTGGTTTTCCTCATGTGGCTTGGCCTCTAAACCAAGTTACCAAAGGTGGCACTAAAGCAAAGTTCATCTGGGAAGCCACACAACAAAAAACATTTAAAAAATTGAAATGCAGACTCTGTTTTACACTAGTACTTGCTTTACCAGACCTTCAACAACCATTTGAACTTCAAACAAATGCCTCTAACTACACACTTAGGGCAATTCTAACTCAACATGGTCATCCGGTTGCTTACCACAGCAAAATGTTCACCGCACCAATAAGAAACTATGCAACATATGATCATGAAATGTATGCTATTGTTCAAACATGTAAGCATTGGAAGCATTATATCTAGGGCCAGGAGATTGTGATCCACACAGATCACAAGCCGCTTCAGTTCTTGCAAACTCAGAACAAGTTACAGCAAGAGCGACATCAAAAATAGTATTCTTATCTTCAGTAGTTCCATCTGAACATCAAGCATAAGAAGGGAAGTGCCAATCCAATCGCAGATTGTCTAAGCTGTCCATCGGGTCAAGCTCTCCTTTTTGTACTTGTCGCATGTGGACATGAAGTTAACGCATGGTCAGAATTGTATCTGATATGGATTTTTCAAATATATATCAGAATTTGCTCTGCGATAATTTAGTTCCAGAATTCTACTTGCAGGATGGACTTCTATATCACCTTGGGCACTTGTGTGTTCCACATGAGAAAGATAAACATAAAATAATATGGGAAGCTCATTTTAGCAAGGTTGTAGGACATTTTGGAGTTGAAAAGACTCTTGTAATGTTGCAGAAGTATTTCTTTTGGCCACATCTCAGGTCTGATGTATCCAAATACATCAAGTCTTGTACCGCATGTGCAATTGCCAAGATGGTCAACAAGAAGTTAAGGTTTGTACACACTTCTATCGGTTCCAACGAGACCATGGAAATCCATTTTCAAGGATATTTTCTCAGGCTACCCTACTACAAAGCATGGCAATGACTGCATTTATGTAGTGGTTGATAGATTCTCAAAGATGGCAATTCTCATACCCTATAAGAAAGCAATATCAGATCAAACAAGGCAATTGTACTTTCAATATGTCTGGATCCACTTTGGAATCCCAAGAACCATTCTAACTAATAGGGATACAAGATTTATGAGCCATTTTTAGAAAGAACTTCAGTCTATGCTAGACACAAAGCTGAATAATTCTACCACCTTTCATCCACAAACTGATGGACAGACAGAAGTAAAAAATAGGATGATAGTGCACTTTCTAAGAGTGTACAATTCTAAGAAGCAATGCACTTGGGATGAAAGTCTTCATTCAGCGCAACTACAACAGAGCTCTACATAGCTCTACTGCACAACCCTATTCAGGTTTGTTTGGGTTTCCAACCTTTGGCACCCATCAACGTAGCTTATCCTATTCCGCCATCGACAATTGCAACTCCTTTAGCTCAAAAGGAATTTGAAAAACATGTCCAATTCATTGAGCACATTCAGCACCTTCAACAACAAGTGCAAACCATTTTCCAATTATTAAAATGTAAAATACAAGCAATGCCATGCCAAACACCGAACATCGTACACCTTCCATGTTGGTGATTGAGTCTAGATACACCTGTAGAAGGAAAGACTGGCAAGACCTTATCGTAAGCTTCATACACTTTAGTACGGGCCCTATACCATCACCTAACAAGTAGGAGATAACACTTTTGAGCTTAATCTTCCATCTTACCTTGGGTTGCATCCAGTCTTCAACACAGAACTCTTGCAGCATTACTTTCCACCCTTGTTGGATACCTCAAATATTGCAAAGACTCTTCACCAGACAAAGATCAATCCAAATTGCAGCATTCCAACAGAATCGGATCAAGTCAAGTTAAATGGACACGTTGACAAAAGATCCTCTCTTCCAAATCATCAAAGCAGGTCAAGTGCATTCACAATAAAAAGGGTTTATAGAGGTGCAAGTTGCTAATTTGTTTCCACATCTTCCACAACTGCATGCATTGGAGCAATTGCTTTTCAAGGAGGGGCGACTGATCCAAGAGGATCTAGGTCACTAGATCTTACTGAACATTATTGTCATTGCATATTTAGCCCTGCACTAAAGTCAGTAGCACTAGTGACAAGGTCTACAACAATGTGCCAGTTTGTTCAATCCAATTCCACTCCTACGTTAGTTACTACACAACTCTTGCAGTGTCAGTACTATAGCTCGCAGCTCATTAGTAATGGCAACTAGTGATGTCACTGCACTCTTCGTTATGAAGTAGTTACCAACTATTGTAACAGTTCAACCAACACTTCATCTTCCTTCAATATATAGAAATGTACACTTCCATTCTTTGTAGGTCAGAGAAATAGAAGAATGAAGTTAGGAAGCACATGGATAACTAGACATATGACCCCTCAGATATTGTACAAAACTTAGCATAATACAATTTTGCTATTACAGGTTTATATTGGTTGTCATCTCTTTCTTGCTTTCCTTGTTCTTTGAACGTAGTGCTCTTTCATATTCTCCATCATTCACAAATTCGTTTTCATTCATAACCCTCTTAAATCCGTTTAAGTAGGGTTATGCTAAATTTTTTACAATATCTAAAAATGAAAGATGGCCCCACCACAATCCGTTGAGTCTGAATATGGAGAAATTTCAGCAAATTGTCTTGATATGGAGACAGTTGTTCCTCTACATTTCAAAAAACTTTAAAGTTGGCTAGAAGAGAAGGCCATGGCCCCCTCTAGGGGATTAGATAGTCAAGTCACTTGCACTCAACTTGCAATGAAATACGTAAAGAATGGAAGAGGGAGGGTGGGCAAAATAAACTATATGGTGAGAAGGATGCTCATTCGGAATTAAAGCTGTCCTTATTCAAGTTCTTGGCCAAAACAGGGTTTCAGCTTGGAAGATTTGGGAAGCACGCTTTTCAACATGTCATTGACTGCTGCTTGGTTAAGGTCTCCTTCTGGTTGCGGATTTGGTACAACAAGTGCTAATTTGTTGCCTATGCTGTCCATTTATTCTCCTTGGTCCTCTAAATCTGCTAGTGCTTGAAAGGGGTTAGATGTATTTACCATTTCAGCTTTCTCCTTCAACCCCCGTTGCTTGCCGACATATGTTTTGCTGGTGCTCAACTCGTATGTGCCTGAAACTAGAATAATCAACTATATTGACCCCACTTTCCTCAATGCTTCTTCCCCTATTTACTTATTCTCTTCGCTGATGCGTCTCCCTAAGATCTTACATGGCTTATTGGATATCTGGTGCATTCATCTCCCTGGGTTGATTGTTGGTTTGGTTTGAAGGGCAGACTCAGGAAATTTCAATGCTGATGAAAAACGTGGCATCTGAAGGGGATATTTTCATAAGCCATTATCTTCTCCCACTCTATGTTGCCCAATTCATGTTTTACTCAATCCCAGAGTGGTTTTTCAAGGTCCACATTGACAAAAATTCTGGCATATTGAAAAAGTTCCACCCTGAGAGCTAACTCTGATGCTATAAGATAATCCCTTATTGAGTTATCAATGTGTTGCAGCCAGCACTCTTCGCAAAATTCTCTTGGAAAAGGTGATAAACGCACCCATACTGCCATTCTGCTAGGTAGGTATCAATTGAATTGAAACTTGGTGACCATGGACCTCCCTGAAATATTGCCTCCTTTGATTTTGTCGTGGAGAATGTGAATATGAAATGTCCCTTAGGAATCATGAGAATCCCTTAGGCACAACCATACATAATGTCGAAATACAAGTTGGAAAAGGTGGACAATTACCAAAGAAAACCAAAATTTTAAAAAAAATCCCAAGCATTTAACAACCGATATGGCAACAAATAAGGGCCATGAAGGGTTTGTATGCGAAGGATTTAACAACCGATTCCATGGGTTTTTAGTGTGCAAACACTGATGATCTGAGCGTCTTTGGGGCTGGATATGCTCCCACAGATTGAAAGATAAAATCTCTTTCTTTTTGGTACCATAATCTGTTGGCCATTTCTTCTATAGGGAATTGAATGCGTGTAGACCCAGCGGGGGTTTATTTTCCAGTAACACCTATTTTCCTTCAAAGGTGCACACCAAAATCAGTTGAGAATGAATATGGATAATTTTCAGTAATTTGTCTTGAGATGGAGAAAGATGTTTCTTGTAGACTGCATTTCAGAAACTTGGAGGCTCGCTAGAAGAGGAGGCCATGGTCCCCTTTGGGAGATCAAATAGTCAAGTCACTTACAATCAACTTGCAATGAAATAGGCAAAGGATGGAAGAGGGAGGGTGGATAAAACAAACTGTATGGGGAGAGGGCTGCTCATTCAGAAGGAAAGCTGCCCTTATTCAATCAATTGGCCAAAACAGGATCTAGTAATTTCCATGGGAGAACGTGCAGGTATAAGGGGGCGAGGCTAGACAATCCTAACAGGATGAATGGTACTCCACCTAGAATCTCTACTAAGACCCGAGGCAAACAATACACTAGAAGAAGAGAGAAAACAGATGATACGTGCCCATAATTTGTTGTTTACTTCTTAACAATGAAACCTTTACAGTGTGTTGTGTGGAATTTAATAATAGTAAATCAAAGACTTCAAGAGTAATGGATCTTGTAGGAGTTGACTCGGGTTTTCTGTGTTTTCCTATACTATGGTATTTGTATCAAATTAGACTCAATCTTAACTCATTTATATATTATTTAAATTTAAGTCATAAATAGCACGTCATGAATATCATGTCTAGGATTAAGGAAGGTTGAGCAATGTTGTGTGCTCAGGATGGAAGTTTTTTGTTCAAAATAAATCAATTATAAAGGTCATAGGTCATTACGATGGATATTTTTGCTTGCCCCGGATTTAGAAAAACTATATTTTTTATTCACAAAATTAAACTATTCTCATCATACCACCCACTTTCATAAATGGACCCCTTTAGTAAGATGGCTTAAATCATAAACATCTTAGATAGAGGTAATAGTAGTTAATACTTGCTAAGCTTAAATTTATCTCCACTGCCATTCAAGTCCATTAGCTAATTGCCTTGTACCCAAACATTACTGCTTTTCTCTCTTTGACCATCAATAACCCTAAAATTTTCCAGCCCATTAGGACTTTGATCTCTAACTTGTTGAACCAGAAACTTTTTAAAATATATATATATATATATATTGTTTGCATTCGATATCATATCAGTTATTTCTAAAGAATTATACAGAAAGGGGTACGTATTAAGATACAAAATATAGGTGATACACATTCAGCTGTAAGTTGAGGATACTTTGATAAAGTCATAATCAATAAAGAATCAATGATAAAGACCTTGATTTATGATTTAAAAAAGGGGTTCCCAGGAGTTAGTATTAAATAATATATCAATAATATTAGTGAACGACCAGAGCTATCATAATTATATTAATAATATCGCCATCCAACCTTGTGAGTTTCTTAACAATTTTTCTTCCATATGCTTCCTCACCATCCATGCTTAGCCAGCCCTAATCACCAGCCACCCATAAAACTCATCCACACATCCTCTCCTCTGCAAAACTTTGTACAAGTTGGTCCATACTACAAACTCTTTTGCCTGACCTAGCTACAGTGTCATATTATGAATTAACTGTAGATTGAATGATAAAAAATATCTAAGCAAACAAAGATACTAGCTCACCTGGAACTGTCCTTTAATGCTTTGCTCAATTGTTGCTGAGCACTGCGCTTGACTTCATTTAAAGTCATCTGTTACATTGAAAGTCCAAGAGATGGATAATCAGAATTCCTGAGAATAAAACCTATCACATCCATACACATTATGGTAGAATCTAATGCATTGACCTGTACAGCAGCTGCTGTCTCCAATGCAACAGTTTGACTGACAGCACTGCTACTTCCAAAGAAGCTTGTCATCTGGTCAACGGCAACCTTCAAATACTGATACATAAGAAGGTTGCTGATTAGAATTACGATATAGGAAATTTGCCCTATGGTTGGCAGCTAATCTTAGAATAAGACAGCTAAAATCATTAAGAAGCCTAGAGATATTAAAACATACAGTCATGTAACATGGAGAAGCTTTGGCAGCTAGACTCCAGTCAACCTGCCTATCAAAAGGCAGGTATGAAAATGTTGCATTGAGTGACTCTCCTTCAGTTGCACTCTGCAAGCAAAACACAAGCCAGTCTCAAATTTTTTCAATTGGTGGATCAATTTTATGGGAAATAAACAATCATGTCATAAACAAATATTACAAGGTAGTTTCAAATAAAAAATTGTAAAATTAATATTAACCTCAACAAGAAGCCCCTCAGGTGATCCTAGCTGGTATGACTGCAGCTTTAGATAGCAAATTTTAGTTTTTGGGTACAGTTTCACGGAGCAATGAAGCCCTTCACAAGATAGTTCAGCTATATCATGCCCATCACTGATCAACTTTGAAGCATTATGCTGCATATGAACCTCAAGAAGAGTATGAAGCACATTTAGTTTTCCCTGACTTGGAAATAAGGGACTCTCCATATGCTCCTTGTAACCAATAAGTTGATTCAATTGATCCCATTCCTCTTTACTTTCATGATTATCCTTACCGTTCTGAGAACCCCTGGAAATAGAGGTGAAGAAATGTCAGCGTGTCTGTTAAATTACAGATCAGGCAGAATAAAATAACATGCTAAACATGATATAATTGGGAACTTCAAAAGCTAACCAGCCAAACTGCCACCAGCTTTTTTGCGGCTGCTGTTTCTTTCCATCACTCCCAGTAGTTTTCTCTACAAAATTGTGAGCCAATATTCTGCATATTTCCAGTACTATTTCAAAATATGTTCTTAAATAAATGAAAATCTAAATTTTAAACACATCAAACCATCATCATACTTGTCATAATATTTTTGGTTATCTAATACAAAACCAATCACTGTTTGGAAAATTCCACAAATGTCATAGAATACCTCCATTGTAGAATGACTTCAATTTCAAGTTCACGATCAAGTTCTTGAATCTCTTCATCATCATCAATAATTGCCCGGTCAGGATTAGCTTCTAAGCAAGCAACATAGCGTGATACATATCTCCTACACAACTGCATATATCGCAAAACCTGTTCCCAAGAAAGATGGCCACTGCACACACAAACCAGTTTCACCATGGAAATGCCCAACTATTTCAGGCACACACACATAAACAAATTTATCTTTTAAAATACTCTTACATGAATTCGAATCAAATTACAATAGAAACTCTGACAAAAAAAGGCAAAAAGATGCTTTTGCAAAATGCAAAGTGCTTCATAAAACTCAAATAGGCATGTTTCAACTTTTGAAAAGTGACAATGATGATGACAAGGCAGAAGATGACAAAAGGAACCCAACCCCACTTCAGGAAGTTGCCATCAAGGTTTTGTAATTGACTATCCCCAGTGAACGCTACAAGAACAACAATGATGACAAGGCAGAAGATGCCAAAAAGGAACCCAAAGGCAGTGAATAGCAGGGTTCCGCCAAGAAACACCGCAATTGAGGACAACTATGCTCTAGTTAGTTAGTTGCATAATTGATTAATTGATGATATAATCATTGGAAACACTGTATATATTATTTCAAAGTACTGCAAAGGAGATTTTTCTCTTCTAGTGAAAGGAGTAAGCCTTTAAGCGTTAGTCTTTTTTGTATTTTGATGGTAAGTTGAAGATCTGTTCATCAATGATATAATACTATTTTGAAGATATCAATGAATGAATCGTGAAGGAATTTTTTTGTGCAATTTATCTCTCAACTATCTTGTAACATCATGGTATGGGACTAGAATTATATCTTTACAATTTTCAGCAATGTTATCTGGCGAATGCTATAGTTTGAATCTCTCTCTTATTTCCTATAGTCACTTTTAGCATAAGTCTGAGATCTACGGATGCATACACCATAAACCAAAACCCCAAAAAGAAATCATGTTTTTTTTCACAAATAAATATGGATTGGCTATAAGACCCCCAAGTTGGATATTTCTTAAGTTAGTATATCACATAGTACATGATATATTATTTAGTTAGACATATTATAATTAGTGTGTGTGAGTTTGTGCGTGAGTTGTAGCAATAACTCACCTTTAGATTAGGAAGTGTGAGTGAACGTTCACCTATTTATGTAACTCTTTGTTAATGAATAAATTTGAACTATTGAAATCTTCAGATATGGTATGAAAACGCTATATTTGTTCTGTGCCTGTGATGGAGGAGTAAAATCATAAAATGATAAGGGGCAGCTCCATAGCTTTCATTGTTGCCCTAATTTATGATGCATTCTTTTATAAAGAGTTTATTTAGTAGTGTTGTATCAAAACCCATGGGTAACCTCTGGGTAACTGCGAGTATTCAGAGAAAATTAAGTAAATGGATTTTTGCCCAACTTACCGCGGGCCGGGTAAAGTCCTGACAACCATGATTATCAATGAGTAACTAACCGCAGTTATCAGCAAGTAATTAACCACAGTTATCAGGCCTCAACTCAGCCCTGACCCAACAATCGCGCAAATATAATGAAAAGTGCTGAAAAAATGCCATTTGCATTTTTTTACATAATGATGTTCGGCTCTGCTACTGCTGTTATAAACTGTTCTGAATCATTGGTACACGATTCATAAACTGTTATAAACCACGGGTTTTGATACAACATTCATAGCTGTTTAATCACTGATGTTATAAACTGCAGGTTTTGATACAGAGGCTGTTATAAACTGCTCTAAATATGTTGCTACCTTACTTCTCTGCATAGCTGTTAAAGAAGACAGTAGGTTGCCATTGAACATATGATATCATTGGTGAACCCGACATAGCAGCGTAAGGGAAGTTTATGCCATTGTTTGTGGACATCAGTTTCAAGTGTCAAGGAAGCGATAATACATCAGCCAAATCTCTGTTTTAGAAACTGAAATGGAACCCAAAGGTGAGGTGACATCAATTACCAAGAAGTTGCATCGATAATATTGCTTTTACCACTCCCATTTGGACCCTGTGGCAGTTGACAAAGGAAAGCAACAACATACAAGAAAGACCCACAAAATTTGAACGGTTTGAACTTTGAAGTGCAGATTTGAGAGGTAAGTGCATCTAGGGTTTAATTATTTTTTAAAAAAAATCCCCCATTTTCTTCCTATTTCTTGGATTCTAGTTTCTAAAACCTAAGGTTTTTTTTTTTTTTTAAATAAGTTTGTTTAATAGGGTTTCAAGTTTTCAACTTCAAAAATGGCATCCAATTCCCGTAGGCCTAGGAAGTCTGATGACCCAGCATGGAAACATTGCTATGATGGCCTAGAGAACAACTCCGTCATATGCAATTATTGTGGGTTTAAGATGAGTGCTGGTGTCAATCTCCTCAAATAACACATCACAGATTCCAAGTAATGATGTGCGGCTATACGACAAAGCGCCACTTGAGGCTCAAAGAGAGATGGTTGTTGTCCTAGCTGATATGAGGAGGAAACAAAAAGATCGTTAAAGCACTTACAGCGATGATGAATAAGAGGGCAACAAGAGTTGATTTTGATGAGTTAGGATTATCTGCCTCTTTTGTTGCCCAAGGGGTAGTTTGGGAGCATGGCTCACCTAGTGGAGACGGTTCAAGTTCGTCTTGATAGGACTTTTTTGTTCCTAGAAATAACCCTGGGGCACAACCTTCACTCGAAGGTACGGCTTGGAACAGGGAGTTGCAAAATGAAGCAAGGTGGGTGTGGAAAACTTCTGGTACTACAACTACATCCCATTCAATGTGGCGAAAAGCTTGTACTGGAGAATTTGGTAACTACTTTGACCGTTGCGAGGAAGGGGTTAGAATCCCCTACTCATGACTTGAGAGGCCCAATGTTGGAGGAGGCCATTAAAAATACATAAATTATTGTAGATGAGCAAAAAAGAATATGGCACAAAAACAGTTGCAGTATTTTGTCTAGTGGGTGGACGGATGTAAGGAACCACACATTGATTAACTTTCTAGTGGCTTCAAGGGGGCATTTGGTGTTCTTGAAGTCAATCAATGCCTACAACAAAATGAAAAATGCAAACACTTTCTGTGATATGTTGGACGAGGTCATGGAGGTGGGGTGTGGAGAATGTCGTCCAAGTTGTGACCGATAATGCAGTAGTGTATGTAGCAACGGAGAGACTTCTTGAGGCGAGACACCCTTCACTTTTTTGGAGCCCATACTCCAACCCATTGCATTAATCTCCTACTTGAGGACACAGAAAAGATGACATGGGTGAAAAATGTGGTCAACGTGGCAAGAAATATCACAAAATACATTTACAATCATCCTTGGGTGCTAAGCTTGATGAGAGATCACTCCATCAAAAAGGAGCTTATACGATCGAGAGCCACACGATTTGCCACAAACTTCATCACATTGCAGAGCATTGCAGCCTCGCTAACTTCTCTTAAGCAAATGTTTGTGAGCACACGGTGGTTGGAGTCTCTCCATAGCAGGAAGGCCGAAGGGAAAAGGGTCGTGAAGACCCTTTTTAATGATGTGTTTGCAAAGACCACAAATGAGGTCATCAAGGTAACTTTAGACTTAACATTTTTTTATTTATCTTTTTATCCAATAATTTTTTTGGCTTATATTTCTCTTACATATACATGCAACGGTCTACTTCTTGAACCCCAAGTTTTTCTACACGGATTCATTTAAGACCGATGAGGAGGTCATGGATGGCCTAAACACACGCATAGAGAGGATGATCCTGACAAAGCCACTAGAGACATAATTGTCAACAAGCTGCATATTTACAAGACTGCAGAGGGGAGGCTCTTTTCTTCACCTCTATGCATTTGAAGGAGAACGACCCATCAACCAGGTAAAAAAAATCAAATTGCGTCCTTTGACTGTAGTGTCGTTATTTCTTTATAAATGCACTCCTAGTTGACTTACAAAGTTAAATATGTCCTATTTGCAAATTTGTGGTGGGAAGATTATGGTGCAAGAACACCAAATCTTCAAAAGTTAGCCATCTACATTTTGTCCCAGCGATGTAGCACTTCTAGGTGTGAAATAAATTGGAGCATGTTTAAAGCCTTCACACAAAGAAGTGCAATAGGTTGACAACAGAACGCCTCAATGACCTTGTCTTTGTGTGGTACAATTTTTGTCTTTGTGTGAGACAAGTGGAAGGGCAAAATAGTCTCAAGGCAATTGACTTGGATGATACTGATCCATATACAAACTAGATTGTTGAGTCTGAGGATGCGCAATAGGACCCCATGTTTATCGAGGAGATCGCAAATTTGGAGAGAGAAGAAGCAATAGCGGCAGGGGAAGCAAAGGCATTAGGAAGGGTTGGTGAGGATCTCGACGATATGTTTGTAGATGATGTTCCAAGGGAGGAATCTTAACCTTCCACTTCTAAGACGCAGCAAAGGAGTTGTAGATGACTTTATGGTGCACTAGCCACTGATGGCTAGTCTATGAGCATTGCACTCTTCTTTTTGTTTAAAAATGAGCATTGTACTCTTATTTGGTCAAAAACTAATTAAAAACATGCTTATGAGTCTGAGTTATGTGTTCTCTACATTCATTTCATGTTTTTATGTGTTTCAGTTTATTTTATGAATTTAAATATTTTTTGAAGTATCAATAAAGTTGAGTGATTGCCGAGTCCCGAGTATGGGTCAAAATTTTGGGTTGTTGAGTAATTGTCAAGTATGAGTTTTTAAACTATGAGTAGTATGTTTTATAAACTTTGTTGAATAGTGCTCTCATGCATATTAGGCTTGTTTGCAAAAAGTAATATACTTTTGTAGTAATTAAAATAAATTGATTTGTTTGTGTGGATTTTGTACTACATCACTATCAGACTGTGATAGTCTCCTTGAGCGCCAAAGATCTCTATACTTTCTTTGAAGCTTCTTATTGTATCACAAACTCATGATCCCATCATTGTGCATTGCAGTCATTTGCATTCATTGACTCTGCCACTTCCATGCATTGATCGATGACATGATAGTGATCCATGTCATTGATCTTCGTCAATGACTATCATGTGCACCAATCATTTTTTTTGTTTTATCGTGCTTCATTCTAATTCATCTAACATTGTCGTACGTCCAACAAATTTGTCAACTACAATCTCATGCATATATCTGCAAACTTGTGCATTTTGATAGAACACCTCATACACCTTGCGCAAATCATCATTTCCATGCACATTTGCCAAGTTCGTGCTCTGTGAATGCTGACATCAAACTCTATCATGATCTCAACATGTCATGCTCTATCAAGCCAACGTCAGCATATTTTATATGGTTTTGTGTTTGTAATATTAGGTGTTATGTTGTTTAGCATATAGTTCAATGTTTCAATATTATATAGTTTTAATTTATATTGAGTTGATTATTTGATTTTATAGTTTTAGATAATCAATAGTTTTGTTCATTACTTTTTACATAGTTTTGTATAGTTGTTAAATAAAGTCTATAGGTTGTGTGGTTTAGTTTATATATGGTTATTCGTCTTGTTAGTCCAGATAGAGTCGTGTGTGTCATCAATAAACACAAAATATCTACTCTGTTTTAAGGGCGCACTATTGAGAGAACTTGAAATCCATCTGAATGTATTTGTCCATTATGGGAAGGAGAGGGGCGGAGGGGCGGGGCAAAATTTGTCCATAAACACAAGCAATTTGAACTAGTCAGTTGAGCTATGCCACACAGGAGGCTGGAGGAAACGGAGGAAGGAGGCTACATCAAATCTTGAGTTTGTCACTTCAAAGGTTGTCATTTGTTGTAGTGACAAAAACAATAGGCACAAAAGACTATATGGTTGAAGAGTTGTTAATAATCGGTGATAATGATGATGTACTCCGACTGCAAACGCTTCAGAAACTTGCACCAAAAAGACTAAAGCCAAGAATGGTGTCCAACGGCAGTGGTGATCATTTTGCTATTTGTGATCAAGTGGCAATGATCAAGTACAGTGGTTCCAAATGTGTTGTTCAGTGAGCTGGGCAAAACCCACTGAAGGAATAGTGAGAACCCAATCCCATTATCTTGATTTATGCCTACTCGATGATGTCAAACCAACCAGAGGAGCAAGTTTGAAACGAAACTGGAGACCCATGCCACATTTGCAGTGAGTAGCGTGTATGTCCCTACTTGCTTGTTGTAAATGTTGGTACGACTTAACTTGACTAATCTCATTTGAACCATGTTGGTCCATTCACAATTCTAGAGACTGGATAGCGTGTTTGTCTCCATCCACATCTATTTGTATGATCTTGGATTAGCGTGTGTTCTTATAACTGATCAGAGTAGTTCTGAGGGCATGCCCACTATAATTGTAATCGATATGAATTCGGTATATGTCCTAGTCCATACTATCCCTATTGAATTGGCGATATGTTCCCATCCAACGTTGTTTGTCTTCAACTGGTGTATGTCCTGGTTCTCTTACAGCAACATTACATTCCCTTTGGGCTGTGTTTGTACGAAGGGGGAGCATATTGGATATTTTTTAAATTAGTATATCACATAGTACAGTGTATTATTTAGTTAGCAATATTATAATTAGTGTGAGTGAGAATAGGGATTAGGATAGTTGAGTGGTTGTTAGAGAGAAGATGAAATTCCTAATTAGTAGGAGAACATTCACCTATTTATGTAACTCTCCATTAACGAATAAATTTGAATTGTTGAAACCTTTTGATACCCCACCCAAAATACCAACAAGGGATTACCTCGAAAATAAACTATCATTTAGAGCGTTAAGACAACAACAAAAAATCCTTCGGTTTGGAACATAGAACACATGCTAACCTAAGCTAAACAATCTTTACTCCTTTGATCCAGAGTTGTATAACAACAAAAAAGCTTGCCTAGGTTACACCACAGGACACAAGCTAACCAAAGTTAAACAGTCATACCAATGTATTGAAAAAATTCCAACCTTAAGGCTGAGTTTAAAGCATGTAACCTTCAAGCAATACTAGGCTACCTTTAATCCAATGAGCCAAAAGAGTTAATTGATAGCGGACTATTGAAACCACATCATAAAGTCAAAAACAACAGCTATAGGGCATCTATGCCCGTCAATCCCAAACATCGTCTAGACTCATTGGTTCCCTACATCTACCTATGGCCACCAAACTTGTATCTTTGTGCCTAAGTTCCTTCATATCTATGCTTGAATAGCCTTTGCAATGTTGCTACCACCATCTCCCTCACTAGAAGCTCCATTTTGAAGAGTGCCCTCTCTTCACTTTAAATGACAAAGAGACAACATTCCACTTGTTAGCAACTTAGCACACAGAGGCACATGGGAGTTGCATATTTCCTCTGTAATTCCAGTATCCACAATGTCGGGAAAAGCTCTCGGGCGAATATGCACCGAGTACATAAGCTCTCATGGTGTTGCTAATGATATGAAAAATTAAAGCATGGGCAATTTTTTATTGTGTTGCATAGTTATTTATGCAAAGGATTGCCCTCTTCCACTCCACTAATTTCCCTTCCAACACAATCACCCTTGTCTTCTAGTCTGCATAAATTCAACTTTGCTTCAAGAGGAGCAAACCTAGGAGTCTTACCATGCATGAATTGACAGGTAACAAGCCAAAGTCTATTTGTGTTTGATAATGGAGCCCAGCTTCTCACAAAAAGGTTTTCTCAGATGGTTGATGTCTTTAAACTCTCACAATTATTCTCAAATAAATGTTTTCAATTATTATAGCCCCTTCTTATATGTACTCATGAACAATTCACACATAAATCCATCTAATAGGAGACATTTGGTTGTTGAGTGAGGTTGTTTTCCTTTGTCATGAGCCAAAGAAGCCATGATAGATGTAAAACAATTGCAACTAGAGAAACAAAACACAACCGTAAGCACAATCAAATGCATTTAAATAGAATGCATTGAAATGAAATAAAATGATTTTAGTTACATCCACGAAACCTAATGATCTATGGGACCACAAAATTGTTACAGCTGCCTCAACCACCCAAAGATGATGATATTTCGAGTCAAGTTATTTCTTTAATAAGGCTATTCCTTCTACTGATTTGGGTTATCAGCTCCCCTAAACCTTTTATTCTAGTCTCTTCAAATAGCTCCAACATTGAGCCAACTCTTAATGTTTCTGTATACTTGACTCAAATGTCCTCCTGCTAATTTTGTTTTGAAGAAAAAAAAACAAAAACTTTAGCTGAGTTTATGTACAGCCATTCCATCATTAAACAATGCTCTCTGCTTGACACCAAAATCTCCCACAAACCACTTCACTCTTAATGTGATGCTAAGTCTCTTCACTCCCCATTCGTGCAAATGACCCTTCTTATAATTCACATCAAATGATGTTTGGGTCTTATTATAATTTAAATCCAATGATGTTTGTGGCCTCAATGGGTGAACTCACTTTATTAATGTTATTTTTTCCTAGCTTAACCGCTATCTCCAAAACTGCATTCTCCTTCCAATAACAATGAACCCATTGCACCTCTTCAAAATGGACAAGCAACTCTTTGCCTTCAGCTAGAATGTAAGGTACTAGGGAAGCCTCTTCTTATATTAGAGGAGGGACTCAACTCCCACACACTCCCCATTCGTGCAAATGACGCTTCTTATACTTCACATCAAATGATGTTTGGATCTTCTTATAATTTAAATCCAATGATGTTTGTGGCCTCAATGGGTGAACTCATTTTATTAATGTTATTTTTTCCTAGCTTAACCAATATCTCCAAAACTGCATTCTCCTTCTGATAACAATGAACCCATTGCACTTCTTCAAAATAGACAAGTAGCTCTTTGCCTTCAACTAGAATGTAAGGTACTAGGGGAGCCTCTTCTTATATTAGAGGAGAGACTCAACTCCCACACACTTCCCCTTTCAAATATACGCATTGCAAGTTTCAGGCACAAGATTTTTGGGTAACTTCTGTGGAGCTAATTTGAGGCATAGGAATGCATATATGTCTGCGTTGCTCTCCTCCTCTCTCATTGTGCAATCAAGGAGGGTCACAGGAGCAACGGGCTTTCTTGGTGAAGGACATAAGTATGCCCACTCCTTTGGGACCCCTTATTTATTTCTTGTCTACTTTCCATTCAATGCATGGCTATCTGTAGCTATGGAGCTAGATGAATACGTTGAATTTGTGGTGTTTTCTTTGGAAAAGCTTCATTTTCCTTCTCCTTTTTGTGTCTTGGTCTGTAAAAGGATTGTGGAGATTTAATTGGTGATTATGGCTATGGAAGCCTAAGGCTTGGTATGGCTGTGCTTATTTGTTAATTCTATGAAGCCAAGTGTTGAAAAACCATTGATTGTTCAGCTTGTGGTTTCCATTGAAAATATGGTAAATTTTATGTTTAAATGCATTTTGGTTCTTCCTGTCTTGCTCAGTTTTGTATCCGTGGTTTTCTTCTTAAACGTGATTTGTTTATAGCCTCTCAGAAACTATGGTGGTTTGAATTGCCGTTCAAAATCCCAGCTAGTGATTGTTCTGCTGAGCCAAATTTGTGAGTGTTGCCTGCAATGTGGGCAGGGTGATCCTTTGAATAAAATAGAAGATAAATTTGTTCCTTTTCTTTGCTCCTAGCTGGACCGTGCATAATTTGCCTAAGTGAGTATTTTCTACTAGGTAGCTTGTGTGTGCAGGGACCTATGGCTGCTCCCATGAATTTTTACAGGAAATATTCAGCATTTGTTTGTGAGGAGTCTGGTACTCGTCACAGCACTTGACTGGATTAAGGGAAGGTGTCATCAAAGAATATTATCAAGGAACAAAATAAGACAATGATCGATAAATTCTCCATTGAGGACGTACACTCTTCCTTCTTGGATCTTGTTTAGGATTTGAAGCTAAAGCAGCTCATGCATGATGGGGTGTTGTTGGACAAATCTACAAGAATTTGCAAAACAAACAAAGGACTTTTGGAAGAATGCTCTGATTGAAGGCATAAAGGACGAGAATTTGTTGAAGGGCTGCCACCAATATGTTTCGTGCCCAACTATATGCCAAGATGGGTGAAGGTGCTTCTCTGGATTGTGTTCTCCATGGCATGAAGGACCCATGTCAATCCACTCCTAGGTTGGACACCCTGAAGGTGGCTAAATTGAATGGAGTTCAAACTGTCCTTTTCGAGGCCAGCAACACTCTGGCCTTTCATGAGGATGTGCAGCAGTTGGAATTTAGTTTGATGAGTAGACTGGAATGTGTATGGAAATTGCAGAAGGCAGATGCAGCAGAAAAGTAGTGCATGGAAAAAAGCTCAATGCAATCTGCAGCAAGCTGGGTATGAAGCCTTTTGCTTTTGAACAAGCCACTCAGAATGTCCCTCCCCTTGCCAATGTTCTTGAGGAGCTAGTCTTGGAATATGCTATTACGGTGCCAAATTCTAGTGATGAGGTTGGAGCTCAAGAAGCCTAATCTGCTAGTTTATGATGCTGCTGGCCTAGTTGACTATACTAGTTTTTTTGTTGTTCTTTGTTTGTATGATCATTTCTATGATCAAGGACACTTGTTTTTTTTTACTTATATTAGGTGGGACATGATGTCGATAGTTATAGCTCTACTTCACTGAACTTCCCTGATTTATTCAGGTTTTTCTATCATTACTTTAATAGCAGGGCTGATGTCCCTTTTTTAATTAATCTTATCAAAAAAATGAATGTAAATATAAATTATATATTTTTATTAAAAACAAACAAAATTTGAAATATTTGAAAATAAAAAAATTGTAAGAAAACCGAACAAACTTTTAAAGTTTAAAATATTCAAAATATATATATATATATATATATTAAGCTTATTTCTCCCTCGCATTGGAAATTCGGTGTATTTCGAACTTTATAATTTCCCATGTTGCCTCTTGAATAACTATGCAAATAGACAACACCCAAGTGCATCAGCTATCTGAACCAGTTCAGCCTACCAACAGCCTAAGTATCAGCAGTTTAAGCACTCTAAAAAGGTCAGCAATCCGAGAAACGAGAAAAAATGATGTAGCTTCTAATGCGCAACAAATTCACCAGATTCTGAGCTCATTTCCATGACTTCAGCATTGTCTGAGACTGGTAGATAAAGGGCAGCAGCACATAGTATGCAACTCCTGCAGAGTCCCAGGAAAGACTGAGATAGTTGCTTACAGCTTCAAAAAGGGCGAGGGAAATGTTATTCAATTGTGCGTCAGATTAAACCAATTCATAAGCTGTTGATAGAGTTCTATTTGAATGTACTTGAGCAGCTTGAACATGCAGATTTTACACATTGGCAACAATGTACGACAAGGTTAATGAAGAAGATCAATAACTTGTTCAAAGTTTTCCCAGGATGGGCAAGAGCATCATTTTCATCATTCGTATGAAACCGATCAATGGAACAAGGAAATTGTTCCTAAGTAGTTGTCCAAAAAAATTCCAGCCAAGGATGTGCATGAGTGCATGATTTGGTTGTTTAGACCACTTTGGATGAACTGCCATAAAATTGGAGAGTTGGCCCACTTATACATCACCCAAACTTTACAGAAATTCAGCTGAGAAATTTACCAAGACATTGAAGATCTACAATATATATGGAAGATACAAAAACCACTGGACCAACAAGTATCAGCAAGAGGTAAAATAATGATTGTTAAAATCAAGGTCCTGGAGGCAGGTTACAAGCCAGAGTGATCAGATGACTAGTCAAGGAAACTGTAGCAGCAAATCAAGCTGTTGATTTTTCTAAACAATTGGTTCAACAGAAATAATCCTATAAGTGGAGGTGGATGAGCGAAAGTCAAGGCCATACAACTGCAAGAAAAGTTTGAAAAGAGGGACTTCCAAGGTTTGGGAATGGCATGATCAGATAGCAATATTCGAAGCCATGGAGAAGGAAAGGGTAGCACTCAAGGCTGATTTGGAGCATGTTAAAAAGATGACTTAGAAGATAGTTCAAGTAGCAAAAAGAATAAATGGCCTATAAATAACTTGAGTGAGAAAATAAACATTTTCAAAGAAATACTTGCTTCAACTTCAGTAGCAGCACTTGATTCTCCCACTACTTCAGCTACAGTTGGTCCCAAAACATCAATCTAATAGTCTCATGGAAGCCGAATTCATCTTTATTCCCATGACTTCCCCTATTTCTGTTATCCATCATGCATCATATTTTAAGCCATCTGCCGCGTATTATTCTTGTCACAGTACCAGCATAGTGTCAGCATTGACGCCAACTAGTCCTGGGAGGGGAAAAGATGTACACAGATTGTTTTTCTTTTGTTTTTTCGTATGGATAAAGTAAATAAGGCATTTATAATTATATGGGAATAATTAAGAGTTAGCTGATGTACTAGACCTAATTTAATTGTTTTGAGTTGCAGTTAATATTTTTATTTTGTACAGGCAACTTCTTGTGACAGATGCACCTGTCATCCCCCAACTCTATATAGACATTTGTGTTAATGTTTGAGAAAGCTGTCTCCAAGGATTTCTCCAGCCTATAAACATATGATATTCTATGCATTGTTGATCAATATAATGAGAATATTCATAATCCCATCAGTTTTGTGTCTTGTATATTATTATAATATTATCTATTATTGGTTTGAATGTTGTATTATATGTTTGATATATATATAATCATACCAATACTAATATAGTGGTTACCAGCAGGGCGTGTTTGGTTAGGGATTACCCTACACTATCTTAGTAAGCTAAGGCTATCATATGGTTCTTATTTCATATTATGATCATCTTGCATTGGTCGTGCTATATTGGAAATGTGAGGTTGCCCCCTCAAAGTGGTCCCATCAAAGTCGTCTATAGTTCTTATGTATTTCGGAGGTTGGCCCCATTGAAGTGGCATCTATTCTTTCATTCATTAGTTGTCATTCTATGTATTGTATCTCTGTTGTTTGTTGTTCTTCTTCAAGTAATTCTCATGACCGTTAGTATTAGTTACATAAAGCTCATTATTTTGTGTTGGTATATTTGTTTTGTTACATAACACTTGATTTTTATGGGCAAAAAAGGGGAAAATATCCATCTTCAATAACACTTAGGAGGATTAAAACAATAAAAACGAGAGGTAACAATCTTCGTGGGTAGATTGAAACATATAAATGGATAATACATTTAAGATAATGTTCTGGAAGTCAGTAGTCCCCTTGGTTTTTTATTCTCTATGATAACATATATAGTAACTCAATTGAGAATATACTAGACAGGAATTAATTCTCTTTGATGCATTTTTAACTCAAGTTTCTAATGTCACACCTGTTAAAATATATGCACATATCCATATTCAAAATGGTATGTATTACGATTCAATCTTTCTTTGGGTCTGCCAGGTCCCCAATTTTGTCATAATGTTCAATTATACTCTGAAGTCCTACTTTCCCTAAGTTATGGATGGAAATTAATAATTAATGACATTAAAGGGATATATATGCGACAATGAGTTTTTTCCTATAACTTATTTTGACTCCTCTAGTACATTCCTTGGGAATATGACAATACATATAATATGACTCCCATGTCACTTGTGCACATGAAAAAGGAATATTGGCTCTCATGGTTTCTTCCATAGATGGAATAACCGGCGAGTAACCACCAGTTGGTCGGTTACTCGCCGGGAATTCCACATGGCGAATAACCGCCGATCGAAACTGCCGAATGCCAAAAAAAATAAAAAAAATAACCGACAAGTGACCAACGGTTACTCGTTAGTTCTAAGTCCCACGGAACTGTTGGGAAACCGTGGGTTTCTTTGCAAACACTCAAAAAAAGCAAAAAATGCGTGGAATCCAGTGTTATAAAATGCAACACACCTCACATTTCATTCACACAAGATTTGGAGCATTTAAGAGCGGATTGAGGAGAATTGAGCAAAGAGATTTTCAAGTTAGTACATTTGTTTTTTTTTGTTTTTTTTTAAAATTTCCAAGCATGTAAAGGAATTGTAATTTAATTGAAAACATGTTTGATATATATTTGTGATGTTTAGTATACAAATTTGATGCATTCCGTCAAATTTCAAGTATTTTTTTATTTTATTTTTTTTAAATTTCCAAGCATGTAAAGAAATTATAATTTAATTAAAAACATTTTTGATAAATATTTTTGATGCTTAGTATACAAAGTTGGAGAATGCATCAAAGGAGCCTATCAATCTAGATGAGATCAATCCCGACAACGATTGGATTGCACAGGAGGAGGAGGCCCCCATGTTCACAGAGGAGATTGTTGATTTCAAGAGGCAAGCTATGGAAGGTGCAGTTGAAGCAGGAGGAGAGATTGGATTGGATATCCATGAAGTTGAGGCAAAGGCAAAGGTGGAGCCACATGGGCAAGTGCAGCTTTCTAGACAGAGCGAGGCAGGTCAGCCCAGTGGGAGGACTACAGTTTCTCAGCCTCCCTTATTTTTTCAGAGAGCAAGGAAGAGAAAAGTATAGATTATTGTAATTTGTACTTGTAGTCTTGTAGATTCTTGTATAAGACTATAAGTCTATAAGTATTATTGTAGTTTGTACTTTGTGACTTTGTTGTATTTGCATGATTATGCGATTTTGTACTTTCTATGTATTCAAATCTAATAGAAAACACTTTCCCTATGTTTTATAGACTCATTTCATCTATTTTGCTTCTATAATTTCTAAAAAAAAAATGTTAATTTTATAAATTCAAGTATTTTTTGCCTTTGCCGGTTATTCAACAGAGCAGGTCAAATAACCGCTAGTTACCCATTTTGGGCCCTTGGCGAGTACTCGCCCCAACTGGTTATGCGAACTATGGTTTCTTCTATTCCTCTACTTATTCCAATTCTTTTCCTCAAGCTATGTCATGTCAGACAATTTTCGTCGATGCAAGATTTGTGCACTATCTCCTTATTTCTTGTCTTTTGTGGATGGCTACCTATGTACGATTTGGCGCTTTTCTTAATACACACCAAGAGTTTTTTGTCCCTGGTAAGGGTTTTCCCCACATACAAATCTTGTGCCTCAATTGCTAGCTAGATTCTTTACAATTACTATTGTGTATTGTATTTATTTTATTTATTGTTTACAATCTGTCTTTCCCATTTATACACGTTCATTATGCAACTAACAAGCAATTCCTTATGCACATTGCAAAAGCACATTCATTTCATTAGAAATATACAAAACAAGATGCCCTGTGCCACAAAGAGCAAATAGTAAATCTACCTTGCTTTCTTTTGTTGTTCAACTATTATTTTACAAGCATACCGCCACCAGGACTTAGCATCAGCATGGACCCCCACAAGAGGCCTGTAGTGAGCATACTTTAAACGGCGATTGAAGGCTGAAATATTCTCAGCTAGCTTCAGCATGTCCCGGTATTCTGCCTGTCAAGAAAATAACCTTTGACAATTGGTGAAATGAGTTTTAATTCAGAAGCAAGAAAAAAAAAAAATACGGTCTCATCCTTGAAGAAAAATATACAGAAACAAACCTCAAAAAAAAAAAAAAAAAAAATCTTGCCTGGGCCAAGCATAAAGTGACATCATCCAAGTTTACAGTGGCTTTTTGTAGTGGTTGATCAGCATTTCTTGAATCACTAGATCCAGCTTTCACATATCTTGCATACCCACGTACAGGTTGCAAGAGATAACTATGCTCTTGGGAAGCAGAGTTCCTCAATATTGGTTCGTTTGTCTTCACTCCAGGTTCAAAAATCTTGAAATAAATAATTGTTAGTATACATGGGAGTAAAAAACATATGCGATCTTTGGAGAAAAGATGATGACTTTTTCTCTCTTGATCAGATTAATACCTGGCTCCACTCTGAAGGTAGCAACTCTTCCCAAGGTTTATCAATCTCCCATGGCTTGACATCAGAATCAAAGTAAACAGCCAACCGCTCAAGCTCTACAGACTGCATGAAAAAAGGATGCTTAGCACACAGATTTTTTCATTGACTCCTAGAGATTCAGGTTCATTCTTATTGTTCCTGACATTGGTGATATAATAGCATGAATTGACCTTATAATGAAGAAAGCTATTCAGAGAGAAAGGCAATCTACACAGATATATACAAAGAATCGGCTGAAGTTTAATAAATCATAGACTTCATGATAGTAAGAATAATGTATTTATATCTTCATTTTCCTTCAGATATCCAAAAAATGGAACCTGCCTTCTGTATATGTTCCAATGCTCCGCCAGTAATGAAAGTTTCTTTTCCATTATCATCAACAGTCACTGAAGCAAGTTTCTCCAATGTCATCCCAACTGCAAACGGATGTCCAGGATTGCTAAAATAAAACCCTTGTCAGATACATGATCAATTAGGATTACATGAATAAACAGAGATATGATAGTATACATGAAAGATTGAAAGGTTGAGAAAAGAAAAGTCCCATACCTTTCAGTGTCCTCGTATCTGACATGGATATTTGTAATAGCGAGCTTGATATTCCCTATGATAGTGTTGATCAAAGATCCCAGCCATGATGTATTCTGACATAAATAAGCCACAAACAACAAAGAAATATTTAATCACTATTCCTCTTACTGAAATATCTATCAGAAAAGTTCTTTGAAAATAAAACTAAGGCTTGAGATGAATAAAACAATCATTTCCATATTCATCTCCACACTGCCAAACTCTTTGCAATGCAAAATAATCTCCTATAAAAGGCTCGTCAGTTTGCATATCGAAAAAATGGACAAGTATAAACCATAGTCATGAGACTCGGACTTGGCAACTGATTTTTGACTCCGGCCCAGACTTGGTGAAAAAACTCAGCCAAAACTCGGCAACTTTAAAAATCATAAATAATGTTAGGTCTAGCGATCCAAATCATTTTGTTAGTTTGTTTGGGGCATGCTTGTCCTTATGAGACACCACCTTAGTATTTATAGTTAATACTTTATTAAATGTTTTAAGTTAGTTGGGTGGTTAAATAGTTTGGGTAGTTGGGTCCCATATGCGAAAAGCTTATTTAAGCTCGAGAAAGTATGAATAATATATGCCCGTATACTTACATATATGCTATCATTTTTTAATTAATAAAAATGTAGTTTTATACCTCTTTGCAATGCAAAATAATATCCTATAAAAGGCTCATCAGTGTGCATACCAAAAAAACAGACAAGTATAAACCATATTCATGAGACTCGGACTCAGCAAGCTGATTTTTCACTCAGGCGCAGATTCTGTAGAAAAACTCAGCCAAAACTCAGCATCTTTAAAAATCCTAAATAATGTCGGATCTAGTGATCCAAATCATTTTTTTAGTTTGTACAGGGCAAGCTTGTCTTTGTGAGACACCCCCTTAGTACTTATAGTCAATACTTTATTAAATGTTTTAAGTTAGTAAAAGTAATGTTATTTAAGTTAGTCGGGTGAGTGAGTTAGTTGGGTGGTTAAATAGTTCGGGAAGTTGGACCCATAAGGTAGTTGAGTCCTATATGTGAAAAGCTTAGTTAAGAGCTTGAAAAAGTTTGAATAATATATGCCCATATACTTACAAATATGTTATCATTTTTCAGTTAATAAAAATGTAGTTTTCTTCCTAGTATTTGCATGAACAGTGGTATCAAAGCCACAGAAAAGAGATGTGGGGTCCATGAGAAGGATGAAGAAACATATGGAAGATGGAAAAATGAAATGTGAGAAGAGATTAAATCTGGTAATTGTCAAAGGCATTTAAATTATCTTTTGTATTTTTAATAGACATGTATATTGCTGTTGTACGCACGTGATTATCAATGGCGGGCATGTTTATCTTAAATGAACAATGTTTATTTTAATTGTTGAGTGTGTAGAGGTAAAGATGGAGTTGGAAGATGTTTAGAAAGCCGCACAAATATTGTATTAATACTTTGCTGCTACATTTACAAACAAGTGGGATTTGATGTTGGAGTAAGTGATGGAAGAACGACATAAATGCTTTGGTGAACATTTTTTTATTATTCAATATTTTTGAAGTCTTATCTTGCCCTGTCGAGCCGACATGTGAATGTTAATGATGCACATGAGTGAAACAGTAAATGGAGGCATGGAAATATCTTCCTGGAGGATGTTGAAACCTTTTTGGAAGACATTGAGATTACTACAAATCCATAAAAAGGGCATTATCTATTCATCTTTTGCTGAATTTTTCTGCTGCAAAATCCACACGTATATGATGCTATTTTGTTTTCAAACATGAAGAAAGGCTTGAAGCATATTAAAGTTTAATTAATTTGTGAAGGTTTTGTTGGCTGCAATAAAAGCTTGATGCGTATGGGTCCAAGTACACCTTTATTGTTGGGTGAATGTAATGTTCCCTTTCTAGAATTAAACCAATCGGAAGACCCATAGCTTATTTATTATTTCCTATGGGCTAAGGGATTAAGTAGGGAAACAATTTAATAATATTTTTTAGTCATCCTAAAGTTACTTTATTTTATAACATAGAAAAAGGACACTTATGTATTATTATTTATAAAAAGGGGCCAAAAAGTAATATTTATCTAAAAGTGTTTTAAATACTTTTAAGGTTAGAGCAATTGAAAAAAGGGGGATTATAAAATAAAAGTTGGGCTCAAAAGGATTCAATATTCATTATTCATCTTTGAAATCAATACTCTATTTCAGGGTGAAGCTTTTGTGTTCAACTTTTCCATATGATGACGAAAACCCTCTTGTGTATATTTTTAGAGGATGAAAACCCTCTTATCCATTGAGGTGATTCCATCCAAAGATCATAATTGTGTTGACAAATCGAATTTAATTTCAGCTTTCAGTTGACTGGAGGTTATTAGTTTCCATAATTTTGTGAGAGATTATCAGAGACATATATCAAGGTTTATTGTTGTTCAGGGGTTGTCATTCCTTAAAGACATTGTACAATTTAGGGACACAAATCACTGTCCTTAAGACAGCTATGCAGGGATTTGTGAGGGTTTCAAAAGGTTTTAGGGAAATTGCCAACATGGGAGAGTAACACTCTACCTTGAAGGCAACCATTCATCTACAACAATTGCCTTGTTGCACTTTTATGGTATTGTAAAACAACTATGCTGTTGTAATCCAGCTGTAAAGGTTTTCTATTATCATTAATTATTGATTTAGCATCATTAGGTTTGGTTGTGATACAATTATTATTCAATAAATAGTTTCATCAATATTATATGTGTATTCAAGCAATTGTAATAAGAATTATAGTTTAATCTTCAATATCATTGTTGAGTATTGTTGTTTTAAAATTTAATTGATGCTCTAGTATTAGGAAAACACAATAAATTCAGAATTCGAAAAATTACTCAAAAAGGACATTTCAATGGTATCAAAGCTTTGATCTTGCAAGCCTATAGTGTAAATTAATATTTTGATTTCATATGCAAGCCAGTGGAAGACAAATCAGACATTACCAAAGAGAAAGAAGAAAGCCTCAATTGCCAGGAATAGAAGAAGTCATGGGAGACAGTGAAATGAGAGTACCAACAGATGAAATGAATTCTTAGCAAGAAACTATCAGCGGGGATCAGAGGGATTTGGAAAGAACAATCCAAATGACATTGAAAGAATACATGGCAAGGTTACTACAAGCTCTGCAAAATGTTAATCAAAATAAAGCAAATCAAGGAGGAGGAAGCTCGTCAACTAATGAGCAGGCCTCAATCAATACCCTTTCCAAGACTCTCCGACCAAAATTTCTGCAAAAAAAAAAAAAAAAAGAACACCCAGAAGAGGTAGAGCCCCAACATCACACAGGGAATGATTTTTCAGCATATCATGCAGAATATGAAGAACTTAGTCTTGCAGTGCAGCAAGCATTAAATTTCCAAGAGTTTTGTGATCTAAGAATGAAGAACAGTACAAGGAGGGGAAGGAGAACTCAACAAGATCAGCCCCGTAAAGATATCCAGTAGCATTTGGGTAAGATTACAATTCTTACATATCATGAATCTAATAAATGTTTTGCTAGGTCTCGGTTACAGACGCTGAACACCTACTTATCATTGAATCCGATGTATGAAGAAAAGGCAATCAAATTTGTTACCCTTCACTTGAAAGGAGTAGCACATGCATGGTGGTACCAAGGTATGGTCACCCAAGGGCACAGTTCCATTTCTACATTGGAAGAATTCAGCCAAAGATTAACAGAGAGATTTGATAGAAAAAAAGACCCATTTCAAAGAATTAGCTCAGCTAACTAGTTTGGAACTATGGGCAGCTATATTGCAAAAGTCCAAAGATTATCCGTTATGGTTCCTTATGTGACAGAAATCAAACATAGTTCTATTTGTAGAAGGACCAACTGAACCACTCAAGGGTTTGGTAAAAGCCTTTCATCCTCTGTCTTTGCAAGAAGCTATTAAGAGGGCTTTAAACTTGGAATCTTCGGCACCCAAAAATATAAAAATTCAAAGACACCACCTTTTGGACAACAAAGGACATCAACTTTTGGACAACAAAAGAAACCATTTCAACAAGGAGTCACTCAGCAGAAAGAGCTGCCACAAAGATCAAGACTAGAAATGATCTCAAAAGAAAAAAAAATTGTGCTCTTGCAAGGAGCCATGGGAACCTGGTCACCAATGTCTCGGGCGAGGTCAGGTACATTACATAGAGGTAATATCAGATGGAGAGTCAGAAGCAGATGAACCTAAACCTGAAATTGAAGAGAAAGAACAAGAACCTAAACCTGAAATTGAAGAGAAAGAACAAGAACCTAAAAGAAAGAAGGAAGAAGATACCCTAGAAGGAACCCTTGCTACACTTTCCAGTGCTTCAAGATATCACCCTTTCAAAGTTCATGGAGTTTTGTATAGACATAAAATCACATTGTTGATTGATAGTGGGGCAACCAACAACTTCATTCATGAGGGATTGGTAGCTAGAAGAGGTTTAAAAATAGTGGACTTTGATGGGTTCAATGTTGTCACTGATGGTTTTACTATTCTCTGCACTAAACGAATTCAACAGTTGGATGTTGCACTTGGTAGGCACAAGGTGCATGATGACTTCTATGTTGTGGACATAGGAGAAACAGATATGGTATTAAGAGTGCAGTGGTTACTGTTGGCCATTTTTTGGCCCACATATCAAAGTTTACCTGAGTATGGAAAAGAGAGCTTTCGGGCAAAAAAATGGTAGGTCTTTGGGAGGACTTCCAGTTTTTCAGCAGTGACAACTTCGGGTTTTTTGAAGGCATAGTGCAAATCGGATTTCCAATAGTGCTTAGCTTCTAAATGTTTCATAAGTAGAAGTAATTCGGGTTTACAAACCTGAATTACTCATAGAAAGTGTATTTTGGGTTCTCCGAGGGGCACTACTTGGTTACTTCATAAGTTGTAAGCAGTCAGAAACCCAAAATAAGTAAAGGGGCTTAACAAACCCGATTTGGTCTTGAAAAATAGTGCTTCTCAAATTCTTCAAGAGACGAGTCTTTTTCAAAAATCCGAAGGGCATTTTCAAAATGCGGAAGGGTCTTTTTAGGGCAAAAAGGGACCAGTCAACTTTCTCGAAGGTACACTTCAACTTTTTCAAAAGGCTTTTTCTTCTCCAAGTGGACAGTTGCAATTTTCCCGAAGGGTATGTTACCCTTCAGAAGGACCATTTCAAAATTCCCGAAGGGTATCTTTCCCTTCGAGATGATCATTCACGAGTTTCCCAAGGTACACTTCGGTTTTTCCGAAGGGTCTCTTACCCTTCGGGAAAGTCCATTATGAAAAGCCCGAAGGGTAGTTTCCAAAGACGGACGCGGACAAAAAGTTCGAAAGAATACCTTCTAACAAATTTTCCCAAGAAATTCCTTCGGAGATTTGCCCGAAAGAAATAAGCCGAGAGAGAAGCCCGAAACCAAGTGTCCGAAGGAAATGACGGGCCAATGGACGTCAAAATCAAGATAAGCGGCTAGCCGTTGGAAGTAATCGGGTTTGAAAAGCCCGAAGTCTTAAGGCTTGGAAAGCAGCAAGTGAGAAGACTTCAAGATGGACAAGCCCGAAGTAAGTAGGCTTAGAGAACTCAAATTACTCTGCATAGTGCAAATCGGGTTTCTCAAAGTACTCTACTTAAAAGGCTTTTTAAGCGAAGGATCTGGGAAAGTCCAAAGTTAGAGAGGCCAAAGAACCCGAATTACTCTACCTAGAGTAAATCGGGATTCTCCAAGGGCTCGACTTAAGCTTGGTCTACCAATGCTAAAATCATAATGCAATGAATGGATGGCTGCCACATGGCGCAACTAGAGCAAAAAGGGCCAGTCAGTAAAGGACAAGTGACACAAGGATGTTCAATAAATATGGGAGAGTCCGAGCGACTGGTAGCTAGAAGTTATGAAGGCTCCCATCCGCAATGGTTCATTGCCCGCAATCGTCGTTCGACGCTTAAATGCGTCATGCCAAGAAGAAACATTCCAGCTGCTCATAGCATGACTTTTCAAATGCGCTAAAGAAAGTCTTAAAGAGGAGAGGGGCTCAAGAGTATTGGGCGGCAATCTGGAACAACACATTTATGAACATCAGGGAAGCACAACAGGAGGTGCCAACCATTTGCGACTTCTTCTTTCTCCCCTTCTCTCTTCCCCCTATTCTTTATAAATAGAGACCTTGGAGCCTAGAAATGTATTCAAAAAGATAGGTAAAAACAATCTTTATTGCTTCAAAGGTCCATTACACAGCAATTTTCGCAGAGTGATTTTATCACCAATCTCTCTGAAATGGCATTGAGTTAGCTTGTGCACTAATAGCGTTGTGAAGAAGCATCCTTCCAACCTTGTTGCCCTTCTTTCTTGCTTGTTTTCAGGTACTTTCAATTAATTGCGGGTTTGAACTCATGCTTTTCGGCCATTAATGGATGCTTCGTGTGAATTTTGAAATTCCTCTTTGCCTCATGTGTGGTTCAGTAAGCCTAGCTTAAGAAATACTTATGCAAGTTAGCTGGTTAGGAGGTTGTGTAAGCCAACTTGTCTTATGTCGAATTAGTGTCTTTCCCAGGCCAAGTGGATCACTTGCTTTCGGTGCATCACCTCCCTTAGCTTAGTTTTCTTTTCAAGTAATCTCTCTCCCCTTTTCCTTGACCATTAGTAGAATTTAGCGTAGAAATCCAAAGCGCTGAAGTAAAGCCCCTGAGGAACTAGCCTCATAAAAATTCTAGAGGTTCAACCTCATCATAGGACACCCACATCTTGAGGTTGTTCCCATGCTTATAGTTGGAAGTGAGAGAGCCTGAAGAACTCTCTCACAAGGGTGTAAATCCTGTCTATAACAGTTTTGGCACGCCCGATGGGATAACTACCAATTCACTTCCATTTTTATGAAAAATTGGTCAAATTTGATGTTTTGATTAGTTTGCAGCAGTGGTAGCTTTCATCCTTCAGCATCTGGCAACTCCAAAGAATACACATCTATCTGGTGGCAGAGTAGTAGCTGTCTTTCATGCCAAATGTGACTACAAGATCGACTTCTGCAGGTATTCCTTTTGAGTTTGTTGAATTACCTTTAAACTCAACAAGAAGGTTAAGGTTCACCCATACTCACCCTTACGTAAAAAGCTATCCTTCTAAACCAGTCATAAGGTATACCTATGCAAGAAGATCTTTATCAGCCCCTCTTGCTGTTATGATTCCTCAAAGAGTTTTTGTGGGATTCAGCGGCCAAAGCCCTTTGAACTTACCACAGTATGATCATATTCCAATAGTAGCTCTCAAAAGTGTCCCTTATTACTCAGGAGACCAAGCTGTAACTCCTACTGAGCACATAATGGACATAGCCAACTTCTACAACATTCACAATATTACGATGGAGAACGTCGTTGTTAAGATATTGGTTGTGTCCTTCAAAGGAAAGGCGTTAGACTAGTATAGGGGTCTTGCCCCTAGTTCTATCCACTCATAGGACGAGCTGGGAGCAGCCCTATGTAAAAGATTTGCAAATAAGAGCAACCCCCTGTCACTTGCAAAGCCGCTGACCACCATCAAGAGAGCTCCTCATGAAGTCATGCAAG
This sequence comes from Torreya grandis, assembly GCA_037957365.1. Lineage (NCBI taxonomy): Eukaryota > Viridiplantae > Streptophyta > Pinopsida > Cupressales > Taxaceae > Torreya > Torreya grandis. The sequence goes on from JARHVA010000798.1 coordinate 1,544,519, forward strand.
ACTTCAATACAAGATTTCAGAAGGCGTGGGATAGAATCCCAGCGGCTGTTAGACCATCTCCAAACTTTGCTTTCTTGTATTACTTGAAGGCTCTCAACAGTGACATAGATGTAATGATCCAGTCTATGGGAGGAGACATACTGCCGGATGCATACAAAGTGGCCATCAAGGTGGAGAATTGCCTAGTTCAAGTTGATAAGCTTACTCCCAGACCTCCAATGCCTCTTTTTCCAGAGGTCAGACCATCTCCTGCAGTCATTCCTCCACTCGATGTTATACTTCCAACGCCAACAATTGCCGTTGTACCTCCACCTAAGCAAGAGAAGGCCTTTACTAGCAGATCCAACGACTCCCAAGAGCAAAAGAATTACTTGGAGTTGAAGAGCATACTCCAATCCTTGGGAAATGAACTTGATAAGCTTACAACAAGCATTATCAAGCTCACAACAAGCCTTATCAAGCTCCATATCAGCCTTAGCAGCAACCTTATCAAGCAAATAGGCCACCCTACAAAGGAGGTTTCCAAGGACAGGGGCAGCCTAACTATGCTAGGCAGCATAATTACAATCCGAATGTTGCAGGCCCTTCCAACTCCTTGGTCCTAATTCAGAATAATGTGGCTCAGGAAGCTAAGGGGACAATGCCATGGAATCATTCTTTTGGGCAATCCATTGTCTCAACTAATGGCTCCAATCAGGGGTTTAATGATCAATGGCAGCAGGCTATTGCTTATGGATACAACCAAACTCTTATGGCTCAAAACACAGAGCTACCCACAATGACAAGACAAGAGCAGCCTCCACAAGAGCAAGGCTCAGATCAAAGATTAAACCAGCCAGAGGCCTCAATGGTCATTAGTGAGCAAGAAGGGTGCTATGCATCCAATCAACAGGCACTCCCACTCTAGCTCACATCCCCATCTTAGCAAATACAAGGTTCAAGAGAAGGAATATGGGTGACAACCAGGAAGCTTTCAAAGAACCTATTGTCACCGCTCCTTCATTGACAAAGCCAACAACAGTAGCTCCCAAAGTTCAGGTAAAAGTCGATGGTACGCTAATCAACATTGTGGAGCAAATGAAGAAATCCAGCATGAGTGTGCCGATGTGGGACATGTTTTCCTTGCCTGGCCAAGTAGACAATCTACAGGAAAGATTGTCCAAGATGGGTGTTACTAGAGCTACAATTAAGCAACCAAGCAAGGCAGCTGAAGTCCTCACTAATGCAATCAAGAGTCATGCAGAAGAAGGGTCAAGTAATGTGACCAAGCCCCCCCTTTCTACGTCACTTTGATCATTGGCGATTCCTTGGTGCACAATTGCTTGGTGGATAGTGGGGCCAGCACCTCAGTCATGCCAAAGTCTATTGTTGACCAGCTGAAACTCAAGTATGAGCCTCACACTAAAGGAGTCCTGCAACTTGATGGTTCTTCCACGAAGCCATCAAGCATCATCAAGAATTTCAGCCTAACCTTGCATGTTTGCCCTAGCGTGTCCATGGTGCAAGACGTGTTGATTCTAGATATCACTCCTCATTTTGCCTTGTGTCTTTCCAGAGAGTTCACAGCCAAGATTGGGGGCTACCTTGCAGCAGATTGGTCTTACAAGGCGTTCAAGAACAAGGTATGAGACTAAGGTCTCAATCAAGGCTGAACCCATGGCACATTTCCATATTGAACCCCATCAACCAGATAATATAAAACTCAATTGTACCATCCTTGATGAGGATGAGTTTACAATTGGCCAAGAGCTGAACACTCGTCCTGAAGAAGTTCCAGACTTGTTCTTGGATGAGTTATGGGGAGATAACCAATTTTTCAACCCTTTGGAAGGTGTTGAGGAAAAAGACATGGGTGTCTACCTGTTGCATGAAGAGAATCAACCCATACTGTCACTCATTAGACCTAAAGAAGACCCCAATGGTTTATAGAAGTTGTTCTTTGATGGCTCAGGGAGCAAGAATGGCATAGGTGCTGGGGCAATGTTGGTTTCACCCTCAGGTAACAAGCTTTTCTCTTCTTACAGGTTTCATTTCAGTTACTCTTCAAATGCAACAGAATATGAAGGCTTGATTCGTGGCCTTCAATGGGCCACCAAGAAAGGAATCAAACTGCTGCAAGCTTATGGAGACAACGAGTTCATAGTTAACCAAGTCAGAAGCTTGAACGTCACCAAAAATGCTTTGATGAGGTCCTACAAAAATAGAGTGTGGGACCTGATTGAAGATTTTGAAGCCTTTAACATTCAGGGTGTCCCAAGAGATCAAAACCAGCATGCTGACAGATTGCCAGCCGTAGGAGCTCAATTTGACATTCCAAGTGCGCTGAAAGAAACCAAGGTTCAACCACATGTCAAGGTGGTGGTGAGACCGTGAGTACCAGATAATGAAGCCCATTGGCAAGTTTTTGAGAGTGACAAGCAAATTGTTTGTTTCTTGTAGTAGGAAGCCTCCAACCAAGCTAAATTGCAGCATCAGTATGAGGATCAGATTGTTCAGCTGAAGTCAAACAAACTTCCTAAGGGGCTGGTTACACTTAAGGGCATTTTTCATGAAAGAGACCATATGAGGAAAGAGAAGGCAGTAATGTCTACTAATGAGGAAAACTATGAGAGAGTCCTCATCTTCAAAGACAAACTTCTCAAACTGAGGAAGGTAAGCAGCAAGGCTGAGAGGCATGCTTTCATAGCACTTTGCCAAGAATATGCAGATATTTTTGCTTGGGAGTACAGCGACCTAAAAGGTTTTGATCCTCAACTAGCCCAGCACACCATAGAGTTGGAGGCCAATGCCAAGCATGTAAGGCAAAAGCAAAGGCCAGTTAACCCCAAGATTGAGGAGCTGATGAAGAAGGAACTAACCAAGTTGATCGAGTCGAGGATCATCTTTCCCATCAAGCACTCATCATGGGTAGCCAACTTGGTGCCTATAAGAAAAAAGAGTGGGGAGATTAGGCTCTACGTGGATTTCAGAGATTTGAACAAAGTCTCCTTGAAAGATCACTATCCCCTGCCATCCATGGAGTAGTTCCTTCAAGTAGTTGTCAGTTCAGAACGTTTTTCCTTGTTCGATGGTTTTTCTGGCTACAACCAAGTCTGGGTGAAGGATGAGGATCAATACAAGACTGTCTTCACCACCAAATGGGGCACGTATGCGTACCAAAAGATGTCTTTTGGTCTGTCAAATGCTGACATACCTTGAAAAGAGCCATGAACATGGCTTTCCAGGGGCTGCTAAACCAAATGGTGTTGGTATACTTGGATGGCATCACAGTTTTCTCCAAAAATGCCAGCAAACACATGGACCACCTAAGGCTGATTTTCGAAAGGTGCAGAGAGTATGGGATTTCATTGAATCCCAAGAAGTGCATGTTTGTCATGCATGAAGGCAAGATGCTGAACCACATTGTCTCAAAGGAAGGGATGTCCATTGATCCTAAGAGAATAAGTGCCATCTTGGCCTTATCCCTACCCAAGCTTAAGAAGGGACTCCAAAGTTTCCTTAGAAAAATAAACTTTGTGAGAAGATTTATCCTCGGTTTTGCAAGTTTAGTCAAGCCCATCACCGCTATGCTGAAGAAAAACCAAGTGTTCACTTGGTCAAATGAAGGCAAGTCAACATTCGAAGCTATCAAGCAAGCTATTGCTCAAGCACCGACACTTATGAATCTTGATTTCTCAAGAGATTTCATTTTGTATGCTTTTGCCAATATTGATAATATATCAGCTATGCTAATGCAAAGAAACGGTGAAGGACTCGAGCAGCCATTAGCTTTTTTCAGCCAGGGGATTGAAGGGTATGAGGTGAGATATACTTCTGTACAAAAACAAATCCTTGCAGCAGTAAGGAGCCTCAAGAAGTTCAGGCCAATGCTATCCAACAGCAGAATCCAACTTATGGTGTCTCATCCTGGAGTAAGAGACTTCCTTCTTAACAAGGATTTGCGCGAAAAAAGCGCTGGTTGGATTACTAAAGTCATGGAGTATGACGTGGAGATCAAGGTCACTAAGCTAGTAAGAGGTAAAGGCTTATGTGAGCATATGGCTGAGGATCTTCATGAAGACAAAGAGGTCATCTTGGTGACACAAGATAACCTACAAGCAAATGCACCTCCATCTCACACTAGCTGGCTCCATGGTATGACTCACTTTCTGCTAACAGGTGAGTGCCCTCAAGGTATAGGCAAAGCAAAAAGGTGTTTCAAACTTCAGTCCATACCTTATGTTTTAGTTGACGAGGTTTTGTTTAAAAGAGACCTCAATGGAGTGCTCCTGAGGTGCGTAGATGATGATCAAGTTGCCAAACTTTTGGAGCATTTCCATGATGGGCCTGTAGGAGGTCATTTTGCCCCAAAGGCTACTGCAGCAAAGATCATGAGGGCTGGTTACTACCGGCCCAGCGTCTTCAAGGACGCTTACGTATGGGTAAGGAAATGTCAGGAATGTGCTCTCTTCACGGGAAAACAAAGATTAGTAGCTCTTCCTCTCAACCCAATTCAAGTGGACCAACCATTCATGCAGTGGGGTTTGGATTTCATTGGTATGATCAACCCCCCGTCAAATGCAAGGCATAAGTGGGTGCTTACGGCAATTGCTTACTTTACTAGGTGGGAGGAAGCCAATGCATTAAAGGAAGCCAACGAAAGTGCAGTCTTAGACTTCTATGATAGCATTGTGACCAGGGCTGGTTTTCCATCCACTATCATATCTGATAATGCATTGGCTTTCCTTGGTTTGAAAACAAGTGAATGGGCCCTCAAAATGGGCATCTACCTCAGCACTTCCTCAAACTATTATCCTCAAGGCAATGGGTTGGCTGAGTCCATTTGAGAAAATTTGTTTTGGCATTTTTTTATGACATTTTGGTTATAGTAAGACCTGGGAAGACCATTTGGAGCAATTTGGATACTCTCTTTGCTAAGGAGTCTAAGTGTGAGTTTGGGATGACTTAAATTTTGTACTTGGGCCATGTCATTAATGCCCAAGGAGTTTAGATGGACCAACAAAAGATCCAAGCCATTTTGGATTGGCTTCCTACCACATTGACATAGTTGAGAGGTTTCTTTGGCCTCTAAAATTACTATAGAAGGTTTGTTGTGGGCTTTTCACAGTTGGCTGTCCCTTTGACTATTTTACAAAAGTAAGGATCTTTCAGTTGCTCACAATCAGCACAAAGAGCTTTTGACAAGCTCAAAGAGGTAATGAGTTCATGCACTGTCTTAGTTGTTCCAAATTTTTCACTCTCATTCGTGTTAGAGTGTTGTGATGCATCAAGAGAAGGAATTAGAGCAGTCTTGATGCAAAAAGGGCATCCCATATCTTTTGAGAGTCGGAAACTCAGAAATACAGAAAAAGGATTCTCAATTTATGACAACGAGATGTTGGCCATAATGCATGCTTTGACAAAATTCAAACAATACCTAGTGTGTGGCAGATTTGTGGTCAACAATGATCACAATAGGTTAATATTCTTCCTCAACCAAAGAGATCTAAATGATAGGCAACAGAAATGGATAAGTAAACTTCAAGCTTATGATTTTGAGATAGAATATATTAAGGGTAAAAGCAATAATGTACCTGATGCTTTATCCAAAAAACCACTCTATGCTCAATATCTGAAATCTCTATTGATTGCAAAGTTACTATAATAGTAGAGTATGCAAAGAATATCTTTACGGTTGATATACTTGAGGGCATAATACAGGATGACAGGTACAAGGTGGTAGATGATCTCATCCTTTATAAGGGTAGAATTTATCTCGTCCCTATATCAAAAATGAAGCATAAAGTCTTGAGGACAATACATGATACACCATTAGCTGGTCACCCAAGGTATTTCAAGACTTATAAGCAAATCAAGTAAATATTTTTCTAGACAGGACTCAAGGGAAAGGTCCTCCAATACATCAGAGTGTATTCCCTACCACTAAAACAAATCTGAACAGGGTTGTTGCAACCTTTACCAATTCCAAATTGAAAATGGGAGAGTATTTCTATGGATGTCATCACTGTCTTGCAAAAGTTCAGGGTAAGAGTTGTATTTATGTTGTAATTGATAGACTTACTAAATATGCACACTTCTTTGCTATTCCATCCGAGTTCAAGGCACCACAAGTGGCTGATTTATTTTTCAGAGAAGTGTTTAGGCTTCATGGGTTTCTTAGCCTATGTTGGCAAAAAGTCTTTCATTTGACAGGAACCGAGTTGACTCCCAGTACCAATTACCACCCCCAAACAAATGGGCAAACTAAAATTGTGAATAAGTGAGTTGAGGGATATTTGAAGAACTATGTAGAAGGGCAGAAAAAAGCTTGTATCAAATGACTCTATAAATGCCCATTGGTATGACTCATTTCAAGGCTTTGTATGGTTATAATGTTCTTTCTTTTGTGGACTCGGTCATCACAAACAATAAAGTGCCAGGGGCAAGACATTTGGTCCCACAAAGTCAAGAAATATTAAAGACACTCGAGGAAAACCTTCAACGTGCACAAAATCAGCAAAATTTAGATGCGAATCAGCATCGTATTGAAATAATTTTTGAGCTTGGAGACATGGTTTTCTTGAGGTTGCAGCCCTATAGACAGTCTTCTCTCAAGAAAAGTGGAGCTGAGAAGCTCAAGCCTCGCTTCCATGGCCCTTATAGGATTAAGCGGAGAATTGAGGTTGCTTATGAGCTTGGATTCCTAGAGCACAGCAGAATACATAATGTATTTCACGTTTCATGTCTCAAAAAGGGACTGGGAGAGCATATCACTCCTTTGGTTGAGTTGCCTCATTTGAATGATGAAGGCAAATTGATCTTAGTTCTAGAAGCCATCTTAGACATCAGGGAGAAAAAACTACGAAACAGGGGCATAACAGAATATTTGGTGAGGTGGAAAGACTTACCACCAAAAGATGCTACATGGGAGGGTGCAGAGATTCTTGAGCATCCTAATCCACAATTGTTTAAGGGCAAACAATGATAGGAAGGGCGGACTGTAATGTCCCATTTCCATAATTAAATCAATCAGAAGACCCATAGCCTATTCATTATTTCTCGTGGGCTAACAGATAAAGTAGAGAAATAATTTAATAATATTTTTAAATCATCCTAAATTACTTTATTTTATAACATGGAAAAAGGATACTTATATGTCATTAATATAAAGGGGGCCAAAAAGTAATATTCATTAAGTGGGTCATGTTGACTCTTGGATTCGCACCCTTGAAGAGATGCTCAGCTCTCCTCATCCAAGTGACATAATGGAGTCATCTCTCTTGTTGTGGGTGACAATTTCGTTGAGATGAATCTCTAGATAAGGGGCTAGCTCCCCTTGATGCACCTTTGAAGCTCTCTCTAACCTATCAATTGTGTATGAAAAGGGTTAAGGAAAACAATTAAGAAACCAAGTGGCGATGCACCAATGTATAATGTCCTCCCAATTGACTGAAACCACTACTTAAAGACAAACAAGGTGTTTCTCACACAAGACTCACAACTCAGGATTCCTTACTACATCAATGTTTCATATGCTAGATTCAAGAAGGTATATGATTCTTAAGAAGGGAATGAATGATTCCAAAGAGGGATACAATCATGGACCACTTCTAGGACATCTCTACACTTAGAAAAGAATACTAGCAAAGCCCTGCAACAATCTCCTTTCTACAAATTGGTAGACCATCAAGAGTACAAGCTAGAAAAGACAATCTTTCACTAGACTAAACCAACAAGATTCAAGTCATTACTCAATATTACAACATATGAGTGGCAACAACACTTGTATATTTCTTCAAGAGTTCTTCAAGTAAAAATCTGGCCAGAGTTTTCTCAATAACCAGTGGAGGCTCCTAAAAGAGCCGAAAGAAGGCATATATATAGCTTTTGAGAGAGGAATCAAACAAAGGAAGTCCAAAGGTCACTCGAACATGTGTCACCTTGAGAATATCAGTTACAATTGCATGTGAAAGAGGTGTGAGGCGAGTCATGCCATGTCAGAAGGTCTAATTGTCCAAAACAAGTCATGAGAATGGTGAAAAGTGGCATAAAACCTTCAGAATTGGCACAGGAAACTGCCTCCATCGAAGACCATTCATGAACATTTGAAACTGAAAACAGGAGAGTCAACACATGGCACTGCTCGATGAAAATGGAACTCATTGCGACAATCAGAGAATGTTTTTCCTAACTACCAGCCATCCTTTAGAAACCTGTGTTTGTCGATTTCATGGAAGCTCTTTGATTTGGTCGGCTGTCAGCAATAACTCGAACCGTCGACCTGTCCACTTTTCACTTGCTTTCTTTGTGCCCCAGATGCTAGGGATTCTACCATTTGTTACCTCCACGTTTGCCCTCAGGTTCCCGCCAAGCCTTTTTTGACTCCAACGGCTAGTTTTCGCAGTTTGAAATTGACGTTTGCGGGGCCATCACCTTCCTTATTCATTCAAAACATTTTCCTTGGACTTAAGTTTCTTTCGGAGTTTTGCCAAGTGCTCTTTAACTATGGAAAGTGCCCTTCAACTTTCCTGAAAACACCCTTTGGGGAAATTGAAAAGTACCATCGGCTTTCTGAAATAGACCTTCAAAATTCTTGCAAATGAATCCTCCAAAAGAAAAATTGTCCCTTCAGGTTTTTTGTAAAATGCCCTTCCGAAAGGAAAATACCCTTCAGAAACTTTGCAAAGGACCATTCGGAAAGATTGAAGTGCCCTTCGAAAAAGTTGCAAATGATCCCTTTGGAAAGATTGAAGTGGACCATTTCCTATAGAAGTGCCTTTTCGGGAAAATTGTTTCAGACAAAATGTCTGAAACAATCCCTTCGGAAAGATTGTGCAGAGAATTTTCCCGAAAGAAATCTAACTCTTAGCTCGAAAAAATATCCTTTGGGGAAATTGTTTCAAACAAAATGTCCGAGACAATTCCCGATTGTTTCAAACAAAATGTCCGAGACAATTCCCGACACTTGAACAAAAAGCCCAAAATAAATCTCCCGAAAGAATTAACACTTGTACTTTTGCCACAGGTTTTGTATGGAACACCTCCGAAGAAATTCTACATACTGAACCTAGCCAAAAGGTATAGACTTAGACGATCGAGCTTGAATGACTAAGTCCATAAATGTTTTCGAAGCAATTCTTTGAACATGAACAACTCTGCTTGTGCTTAGGCAAAGGACCTCAGACTTAGTACACAGGAACCTTGAACCAAGATGAACAAACCCACATGATCAGCGTCCTCTGCAACTGTAAAATTTGGCACTGTGAAAATGCTCTTTAAACCCTACTCAGGCCTCTTAGAATGACTCAAAGCAAAGTAAAAAGAAACCAGACAACTAACTGATCAAAGCTAATAGCATTCACATTACGTTGTGAAAGATCCCTGATGGATCTTTTCTAATGAACTGCTGTAATTTTTTTTGTATTTTCTTTTGGAATTTTGTGTTTTTCTTTGTTTTTGGGTTTTTGACGAATTTTGCAAAATGGAAATAATTGAAATGCGTATACATAAACAAAGTCTGGAAATTAAATCTAAGTACAATCGATATCCAGATTTAAAGGAGCAGAATTTATTAATATTTAATCTAAACTAGCTGATTACAGAAAGCTAATAAAAATCCAGGTGGAAAGCAATGTTGAACAGCCAACCTGAATCGCTGAACATTCACTGAGAACAGGGCAGAAAATTGACCAGCTAGTTATCTTCAATATAGAAATGCTATTGGAAACAATGATGGCTGTCAAGTACAGCATGTACGGAATTCCAATCCGCCAAAGACAGCAGCGCCAAATCTTTCGCAGCTGAGATCGCCCCCCTCTTTTCCAATGCTGCGCTCTTTCCAAAGACCCACCAGCACCTTGCCAAAGAGTTGTGTCAAATCGCCAAGCCCCAAAATATAATCGAACCTCCTTGTGGGGGCTACGTCCCACAAGTCTTGCGATTGGGGTTTGCGTCCCAATGCTCCACGCTACCAAGCGCACCTTCTCAAGAGAAAATAATATGATAATTGGATGTCCTCTCCCCTCCCTTCAAACGCCTCTTATAGCATTTTTCACTTTATCTGATCCTCGAAAAGTGGACCAAGGGCGCTTAAGTGAAAATTATAATAATTTCCTTTTAAGACGCTGAGTGTATAGAAAATAATGCCTTTTTCAACTTAACAGAAATCCGTGCCCCAAAAGGCTCTGACTTATGAATGAAATATTTAGGAAAGTTCGAGACCTTTCCAACGAGCTGTTACACTCTAGTACACGCATCCCGAAGAGGCCAGAAACACCTTATAATCCCAAATTAGCTATAACTTAGCCTTATTTTAATTAAAAGACGGAAACTCGGTAATATTAAAAATATAACCAAAGTAACCAAGAAATGCCCAACCGACCCCACGAACTATCAAAACAACTTGTCACCTGTCTGTGACTGGAGCCGGAAATCAAGGAACCACTGGCAGTCTCCTCCCTAAAATCTAAGGATGCTCTTAAAAACTAGAGAACAAGCCCTATCACCCTGAAACTGCACCCCCGAATAGAATCTCATGGAGTCCCAATCCTGGGCCTGACCAAGTCTCCTAAAAAATAGGAGTAACCTCCACAAATGTAGGAACTGCCTCCCAAGAACAAGAAATGTCTCCCAATTGATCAATAACCTGCCAGAGCACCAAGTCCAACACTGAATAACCAAACTGGGTCTCTGTACCATCCTGTCAACCTACAAGACCCCATAATAGGCTGACTCTCATGTCACTGCAAGACTGGACTAGAGTGGGGACATGACACGTTGAAGAAACATGAGCTCACACTAAGACATGATATTCACCCCTAAAAGATCTAAAGGCCAATTTTCATATAGGGGTGCCCAATTTTGCCCTGTAGGGTCAAAATTTGGTCAAGTCAAAAAATAATATTTATCTAAAAGTGTCTTAAATGCTTTTAGGGTTAGGGTAATTGAAAAAAGGGAAATTATGAAAGAAAAATTGGGCTCAAAATGATTCATTATTCACCTTTGAAATCAAAACCCTATTTCAAATTGGAGCTTTTGTGTTCAACTTTTCCATCTAAGGAGGAAAACCCTCTTACCCATTGAGGTGATTCCATCCAGGGGGATCATAATTGTGCTAACAAATCAAGTTTAATTTCAGCTTTCAATTGGCTAGTGGTTATTATCAATTTCCAGAATTTTGAGAAATTATCATAGACATGTATCAAGGTTTCTTGTTGTTAAGGGGTTATCATAACTTAGAGAGGCTGATGTACGATTGAGGGACACAAATCACTGTCCTTAAGATAGCTGCGTAGGGATTTGTGAGGATTTCAGAGGGGGTTTAGGGAAATTGCCAACCTGGAAACGTGACACACTACTTTGTTGGCCACCATTCATCTACAACAGCTACCTTGTTGCACTCCTCTATTGCTGTAAAACAATTATGTTGTTGTAATTCGACTGTAAAGGTTTTCTATTATCATTAATTATTGATTCAGTATCATTAGGTTTCAATAAATAGTTTCATCAGTATTATGTGTATTTAGGCATTTGCAATAAAAATTAAAGTTTAATCTTCAATATCATAGTTGAGTATTGTTGTTTTAATATTTAATTATGCAATATTAAGAAAAATACAAAAAAATAAAAATTCAGAAAAGTACCCAAAAGGGCCATTTCAGAGAAAAGCCTCTTGCCACTACGTTTGCATTTTTGGGTAAATAAATATTGAGGTCTTTTATTTTTTTTATTTTTGGGCTAGTTTGAAAAGTGGGTTGTGTAAAAATTTGTTGGCCTTACATTTCAAAAAGATGCATAGGTGAGTTGGTCATGATATTTTGTGAAGTCATTGTAATAATTTTAGAGGTTTAAAGTTCAAATCCCACCTCTCTTATTTTGCTTAGAGAACAAATTTCAAGAGACATGCAAATATGAGTTATAAGCAAGTCTAAGACATTATATGCCCAGTGATTGCCTAGAAGAGTTAGTCTTTGAGTTTCACTAAGACTCTTAGTGTGCAGGAGGTCAAGAGTTCAAATTTGCCATGTGTAAGGCCAAATATTTAAAATTCTATCATTTTTTAGTGTATATAGACATGAATATGCCATTTTCATCAATTGGTTTTATTGCATGAAGATATACGTGTGACCACTCGTTTCAAATGTTTTGTCATATTTTGAGTCCATTGGAAGGCTTAGGTTTTGGTTTGGAGTCTCCCTTATAAATTATTTTTAAAAATATGTATTGAAAAAAAGAGAAATAAGAGGTTTTTAATGTATAAAGGGTGTAATTCCAATAGTACTCGACACTAGTATTATATTGAAATAGAAAATGGTTAGTTTCTATGTGAACACCATGAATGTCACATTGTACTTTCTTGTTTCGGGTACAGTTGGAGACAAACATGTTGCATCTTGTGGACTACAACTTCCTCGAGATTGCCTTGGTTGACAAAGTACGAAGACCCACCCATATTGAGTTCACTGCTAGCTCTGAGATTAAGTTTTGCATTAGTGGTGTTTTTTTATAGATGATATGAATTTGATACTGTTTATGTCCACATTTTGGTTTTCTCTTATTCATATCATTAATGAGGAGCAGAGCAATTATTTGGTGGTTATGTTGCATAGCTTCTCACCTCTCGACTAATAGGGGAGGAAGAGATTGTTTAGGTTTTGATCAATCTTCAGATGATTGTACAAACTAACAAGGGTTGTAAGCACTAGAGTGTTTACAAAGTGGTCAAAGTTGTTAGGCATCAGGGAAGATGAGTCATACTTCAAATGTGAAATTATCATTCAGACAAGGACAATGTGGTTGGTCATTCTTATGATGATGCTCTATTGCAGTACATGTACAGATGATCAGAGAGATGGTGAATGTTCACATTCATCATCAATGTGTCAAGGAGTGTCAGGGGGTTGTAAGGATTGCAATAGGCATAGGGCTCAAAAGGTCAAGTTGTGAGGGAAGCAGTAGACATGTCAACACAGATTGATCAGTACCAGATGTACAAGTGGTCAAATGGAAAGTTGTGGTGTGTTTTTGCTAGATAGCTTCAGAGATGTATTGCTCCAAATCATCTTCATTACCCCTTTTAGATCGGAGGGGAGAGGGAGAAGGTCGGGGGGACAAGGGGGCGAGGGAGGAGGGGCGGTGGTTTGTTGGGGCTAGTGATCCAAATCATTTTGTTACTTTGTATGGGGCATGCTTCTCCATGCGAGACACCCCCTTAGTACTTATAGTTAATACTTCATTAAATGTTTTAATTAATTCAATTAAGGCGTCTTCTATGCGAAGCACTTGCACTTTTTTGTCTAAACACCTTATAATCCATTTTAGCGTTAAACATGTTCAATTAGTTGAGGATAAAAACCCTGACTGAAAATACAGTTGGCATGGATTCAAACTCATTTGTTTGTATAAAGACAAAAATGTATAAATAATTTAGTATTGCCATTTTTACAGTGTTCCATACTTGTGTCAATCACTTAGAGCTCTTGCATCTCGCAGACACTAATGATGAAATTCATCCCAAACTGAAATGGATATTTTCCCTACCGATCAATATGAAATTGAAGACTATATATATAAAGATATGCATACATCAAATGTTAATAACACTGAGTGCAATGATTTAGAAAAATGTATCACATATGACCTACGCAAAGGATTTATATTCTATTATATTAACTAGAAACTGTCTAGCATACACCTTAGGCACCCATTTAAATATGTGACTTGCGATCTAGATGGCAAGCAGTCAGATGTTTTGTCCACCTCCAACATGCTTAAATCAGAGCACCTGTCATGTCCCTTTTTTTGAAATAATTAAATGCGAGCGGACCTGGAGTCTATTTTCATTTGCCGTAGGCAAAAGGGGTAAAAGTAGGGGAAATAATATAATAATATGTTAAATCAAGTCCTCACTTTAGTTAAACTTAACTTTATTAAAGACGACTTAAATATTATTATTATTAAAATAATTAAAAGTTTGAGTCCGATAAAGTGTCTTTAAAAGAGGGTCCAAAGTGATGTTATAAAGTGACGCTAGGCATGGGGTACAAAGTGATATTATTCTCTCTATTGATAGAGCTCTCCAGTTCATCAACTTTTGAACTCAAGAACAAAAACCCTTTTGTCGAAACTGAATTGTGAGGACGAAAACCCTCTAACCCTGTAAGGTAATTTCATTCAGAAATTACGTGTTTCATTAAGTTTTCAAGATATTGGCAGTGGGTTTCAAAAGATTTGGCACTAGGGTTTCAAAATATTGGTGCTAAGGTTTATCAGCAAATCTGCAAGTAGGGTTTACTAACAAATTTGTGGCCAGGGTTTACTAGCAAATTCACAGCTAGGGTTTTATCAGCACATTTAAAACTAAGGTTTATTCCAATAAATCATTATAGAGTTTACACCAAAAATCAGCGTAGTATTTACAGTTGGCAGCCAGTATTGAGCAATTAGCGTTGGGTTTAAGGAGATCACAGTCATTTTCAGGACAGCTGCAATCATTTTGTACAGCAGAAAATTAGTACAACAGGGTTTACAGCAGGGTTTAAACAAAAACAACAACAATAGCATCAAATTCACCCATCCATGGATAGCTAAATCCTAGGAAAGTCAAATGTCTTTTTGTCTATCATTGCATGCTGGAAGTCCATGCAAAAATAAAGAATCATATTGTAATCTCTTTGAAAGAAAAGCCTCAAGCATCCACCTCAATCAAAGGGTAGACTCCTCAGCATTTTGGAGGAAGTGGAAAATTGCTTGTCTATGATGGAACAATCACCATATGGTATGATGAATCTTGTTATGACTTCACTAATTATTTATTTGGGAAAGCTAGAACTTTTGAGACATCAAGACAAAGATGTAAGGCTTATGGTTATCGCTTGCATTAGTGAAATTACCCCAATAATAGCATCTGAAATCCCATACCGTGATAACACAATGAGGGAGATATTTCAGTTGATTGTGGAAAATATTCAAGGTATGGATGAAATCAAAAGTCCTTATTTTGCTAAGAGGGTTAAGATTTTAGAAATTGTGGCAAAAGTTAGATCTTGTGTCTTGATGATAGATCTTGGTTGTGATGATCTTATTCTTAAAATATTTAAACATCTCTTTACTAATGTTAGTAAGAATCATACAAACAATATTATTACCTCAATGCAAACAATTATGTATTTGATTTTGAATGAGAGTGACGATATTTCTCACCCACTCCTATTAGTTTTATTGGAGAGTATGAGAAAGGATGTGTGGGAAGTCTCACCAGCAGTGCATGCACTAGCTAAAAATATGGTTGCTCAGTGTGAAGTAAAGTTGAAGCCATACATAATAACAAAAATGACAGCTAAACAACAGAAATGACAGCTAAACAGACAAGGGAACTTATTCAAAAGCAACCTCACAAAACTTTGTAGCAGAGATTAGAAAATTTGCAGCAGAAATTGGGAAGGTCAACTATTCCCTTTAATGATGAACTCGACCAGAGGCTTATAAATAGATCCAATAGAAAGGAGTTGATAGAAAGAGGAAAAAACCGGAATTCAAGTCACGATAAATTGCTCAAATGGAGGTCATTGAACAAAAGCAGCAGGAATTCGCCATGCTAGTGAAAGATTTGAAATTTAATGTGAGAAAGGATGCACAGGTAAAGGTCACCACTTTGAGCAAAGAATACCAAAAAAATTATATGATGCTATAGCAACTCAACTCCTTTCCAAGAAGTAGAAATGGTAAAAGTTGCCACTCTCGGTAGAGTACATAAATCCCTTAAATGAAGCAAACATTGACGATTTAACCCTAAGTTTAAAAAGTGCTCAAATTGAGGACATGAAGAAATGCACAATGGGTGAAGTAAACATTGTGAGCACAAAGTAGTAGCTCTGAGTTTGCAAGTTGAATGATCGATCCTATTATCCACCCAATACCAGAAAGGGTTAGCTTACTTAACCTCGTCCAAGAAGAAAAAGGTAAGCATCTCAATCATTCCTATGAGTATGATTCAAAAAATGAAACAAACAGTAATAGCATAGATTCACTTTACGTTATGTCCTTTCAATATTTTTGCCATCATAGAAAGTACTCTCAAAATGGGAAAAAAGTAAAAGATACAACTTGCAGCGAAGGGCATATAGATCCTTCTACTCAAATACAGAATTGGCTATGCACAAAGGAGTGGGAACCTGGTATTCAAGGACTTTCTAAAATTCATCGTGGTAGAATATTCAATACTCTGCTATCGTCTTGGATGTCAGCAATGATAATCACGAGTTTTTATTCGTTGCCCAAGATTGTTGGTAAACTAGCAAAAGGTCATGGCAGCGAATGATATCATTAAGTTTGATCATATCACTTTGTCTTGTTTTTCTTTGAGGCCTAATTCTATCAAGGGGAATACATATGCTTTTGTTAATACAGGGGTTTTCGAATGGAGGTTGAAAGACAAACATAATGCCAAGAATTTGAATGAGCAGAAATTTTAAAGTACTTGGGTTGAGCAAAGCATATTGTTTCATTACATACATCTAAGATAGCCAACTGATAGAGGATGGTGCATGAGAATGAAATTTTGTAAGGAGCAACTTGTGAACGCTCCATTGTTGCTTTGGGAAATGGTAATGGTACAAAATTTCCCATTTTCTTATTATCGTTTTCATTGGATGGAACCTTTGTTCTAAAGGTGACATCAACCCATAAAGCTCACAAATATGCACGAGAGTTCATACAACCAATGGACATTGGTTATGGGAATTTGCACTCATTGAAGGGTGAAGGCCCTTTTGTCACTTTAGAAAAAGGGAAAGAGAATCTACACCACTGTCTCGGGGCAGCCAGAACCATCAATAGGAGAGGGCTGCAATGTTTCTATGTATGATATTTCAGAAGAGTGGCAAGAGATACACAGTGACAAGAAACCTTATGTTGATTTTTGAAAAGAAGAATCAGCCTAGGGCTGATCCAAAGTCTTTTAAGAGGGCTCATTGGGCTGTTAGGACACTGATTATAACTAAACTGCATGATGATTTGATCACACGCAACCAACCAAGGTCATGAGGTTGAATTAACATTCAGAGAGTCCTTAAGTCACCAATGTTGAAAGGAGATATTTATGCTCCTAAATTTTGTGTATTAGTGTAATGTCCCCATTTTAGTTCAACCTAGTTTATGATTGGATTAGCCTATTATTGGCCCTCATAGGCTAAGGCAGATGGTTAAAGGGTTCCAGTTGGCAGAACAGGAGGCTTATTCCCATCCAGAGTTTAGGTTTAGCCTTTGTCCCATTCAGATTCACACACTATTTATAGTAAGTGACTATTTCAGGAAAGTCAAGGTTACTATCTATAGCAGGGCCCCTGAACAGGGTACAATTGCAGTGTCGATCCCTTGCACCGTTGCTTTGATCAGATAATGAGGGATTTACTA
This sequence comes from Torreya grandis, assembly GCA_037957365.1. Lineage (NCBI taxonomy): Eukaryota > Viridiplantae > Streptophyta > Pinopsida > Cupressales > Taxaceae > Torreya > Torreya grandis. Next base: position 1,561,910 of record JARHVA010000798.1, read on the forward strand.
TTTATAGTAAATCAGTGGTTGATAGAGAGGGACCTTTACTATTTTTAGTAAGGCAGTTGGATGCAAAGTGAACATAATGGTCAACTCCCAAGTTCAGAAGGAATTGAGAAATAATGATTATTTGTGAAGTTATGTTATTTTAATTATTAATAAAGTGATTACTTTATTAATAATTATTTATGAAGTGCAATTATAATGTTTTAAAATCACTTTATGTCCAATGGGGCCATGACTCTCACTTAAGTGATTTTAAAGTGTATTAATTAATTATGTTGTGGAGGCTAAATATTAAATTATGTCATAAAGTTAATGTGCACACATTTAATATTATTTTAAATAATATTAAATGAAATTAGAAGCCTCTAGAAGGGATCGACCAGCTTGAAGAAAAGATAGAAAAACAAATTCATTCATTAGCATTTGACTTGGCAAATTGGTGCCTTGAAAATTTGTGCATATGAGACAAGGGTTTCAGCTGTACCAGGCATTGGAGAACGTGAAATCTTCAGTGTTTATACATTTTGAGGTCGTGAGAGATCCATTGAAGATTGCTTACAAGATTGGCTTCATTCAGGGGCCATATTTGTGCAGAAATTGGTGAAACACACAAGGGTTTATAGACTAGATTCGAGATTCATTAATTGTTTGCTTGAGGCTGCAACAAACACGATTGAGAACAATTAATATAGAAGCTGTACTGTACTTTCCAGACCCCAAGCATTGCATTCCAGCCAAGGCGTCTATTCTCCACGCAAATCGCCTCCCCTTTTGAGCACCTATCTCTTGCATATTGGACGGCTAGCTTATTAAAGGCATTTGGCATATATATTTTGGTGGAGAAATCAGTCCTTTGTGCAGATCGATTCAATGATCAGATTTATATATTGCTGCAATATTTTCCAGATTTCTATTTATATGCATTGTCGTCAACAATCGGGTATGCATTTCTCATGTTAAGTCAATAAAGATAAATCTCTGAGTATTTGTAATCAGCTCTATTCATTACATAGTGATAGACTTCAATAAAAGGTTTGGTTGAAGGTTGCTTGCCAGGGGTTTGTAAAAATATCTTGCAGCTGTAGGTGTAGAATTACATAATTTTCAGTCACTTATATGCATTGGAAAAACACAAAAATATCTTGCATTACATTTCTATTTCATTGTTAGTCTATTTGCATCTTTGGGAAGCATTCAAAACATCAGCGCCATCAAATAAAACCAAAAACAAACAATCAGAAATTCACAACAGCAAGTTCTGACTTTGCAAGACAAGTGTTTGACAAAATTCTCAAGCATAAAGACCATAAAAATTAAGGGCAGATTTTGCAAGGGATACTACAATGAGACAAGCTACAAGGATTTTCCTATCCTGCAGGAACACTCTTATCATAGAGTTGTATATGACCCACAATCAGAGGAGGGTACCCAAGAGAATATTGCTATATACTTTCAAGAAAATGCTCCAGTGGGATATTCTCACTTATAAGAGATGGAAGAATGTTGAAGGAAATGACACATTTTGGGATTCATTCATCTTCTTTCCTTTTATCGAACAAATTGCTAGCAAGTGGATCTTAATTGCAAAAATTGAAACTCTTTTCTTTGGAGGAGGGTGCATTGGTATAATTACAGCAAGTTTCCAGCACAAGTTTGCACAAGCCAGGTATACCATGATACATTGCTTAGATTGGTTGGACATACTTGTTGCTTTCCAAGCAAAAGGGGCATCCATGAATACTTCGGCAAAGGCAGTACAAATGGATCAAAATTATTTTGGGACAGCAAAACAGAGTTTGGGCAATAAGGTACTGCATAATTATGGCATCAACCTTATTATAACAATAATAGACTATCTTTGCAGTCATGTTGATGCAAGCATGATAACGACTCTTCAAGGACATGACCATGTGGTCATCAAGGAAGGTGAAGAGTCAGAGACTCTCGGAATTTCATTGCTTTAGGACAAGCAATTTCAAGAAGGGCAGACTGTCATGTCCCCTTTTTTCGAAATAATTAAATGGGTGTGAAACTAAAGTCTATTTTCATTTCATGTAGGCTAAAGAGGCAAAAGTAAGGGAAACAATATAATAATAATATGTTAAGTCCAATCCTTGCTTTAATTAAAGTTAACTTTATTAAGGACGATTTAAATATTATTCTTTTTAAAATAATTAAAAGTTTGGGTCCAATAAGGTGTTTTTAAAAGAGGGCCTAAAGTGATGTTATAAAGTGACGCTAGGCATGGGGTACAAAGTGATATTATTTTAAAAGGTTTTTAAGTCACTTTAATTTTATTTTGGAGGGAAAAGGAGAAAATAGAAAATAATATTTTATTTTCTCAAAAGTATCTATAAAAGAAGGGTTTCGGCAAAAGGAGAAGGAATTCATTGATTATCAAATTCTCTTTATTGACTGAGCTCTCTAGTTCATCAACTTTTCAACTTGAGGATGAAAAGCCTTTTGTTGGAAGCGGATTGTGAGGACAAAAACCCTCTAAACCTTCAAGGTAATTTCATTCAGAATTTATGCATGCACTTCATTGAGTTTTCAAGATATTGACACTTGGGTTGCAGAATATTGGTGCTAGGGTTTACCAACAAATGTGTAGTTAGGGTTTACCAGCGAATGTGTGGCTAGGGTTTACCAACAAATTCACAGCTAGGGTTTTATTAGCAAATTTGAAGCTAGGGTTTATTCCAATAAATCAGCATAGGGTTTAATCCAAAAATAAACATAGTATTTCCAATTGGCAGCCAGTCATTTTTGTCAAAAATCAGCAATCAACAATCAGTAATGGGTTTAAGGAGATCGCAGCCACTTTCAGGACAGCTACAGTCATTCTATACAACAAAAAATTAGTACAGCAGGGTACAATAGGGTTTACAACAGGCTTTTAAGCAAAAACAACAGCAGCAATGTCTAATTCACCCATCCACGAACAACTATTTCCCAAGAAAGTCATTCGTCTTTTTGTCTATCATTGTAAGTGGGAAGTCCATGCAAAAATAAAGAATCATATTGTAATCCCTTTGAAAATTTTAATAAACATATGATTCTCAATTATATGCGTTGAAATAAGTAGAGTATCTTTGGGCTCATTTAAGGTTGCAAATTAGTCACTGATATTTTAAGAATTTTAAATGGAGTTCTCCACAAATTCCGTAATTGTTTTAATTGGTCCGGAAAGGGACATTTCACCACCGTTGTAAACCACATAGCAACAAGGTAAACAAAGGTAATATATATATATATATATATATATATATATACAACAAGGTAAACAAAGGTAATATATATATATATATATATATATATATATAACGATGTCCAACCTTATGTGCGTGTGTGTGTACACATTGCGAAGTGAGTATAGTCGATGGTTCGTTCCCCTCACAAACAATATCAAGCCAATGGAATTGATGAAGCCGATTAGCTTATGTTTAAGACCATTGACCCATAATAATAAAATTTGATACATCTATATAAATGTATATGAAGCTTAAGTCCAACTACAAATGTAATAAATGTAACGGGAATCAAGCCTCCTAGCAATCAATTTCAGTCTGCGCCATGAGAAAGAGGTAAACGGCTGCAAAATTTGATCAGCTCTAAAACTCGGAGAAACCACCAATAGGATTTGCGGCGGGGTCATGTTTACTTCTAGAACAATTATTGCAAAACAGCTCACAATGCATGCTTAGCAAAAACAATCAATTTGACTACATGCTTCAAAAAGGGAGTGATCGGTTGCAGGGCATTCGGTTGGGCAAATAAAGCATGAGCTTGTATTGTACCAGACGCATCCCTCACTATCACTCAATGAGTTGTGTTACCAATTTAATCTCAAAGTTGAAGCTATTATTACGAGGAGATGCCCAAAAGGTGCAAACTATGTCAAAAGGGATGTAGTTTTCTATTTCTGTAAAGCAAGATTTCATAAAGCAAAAGAGTGTAAATCCCAGTTGTACCTTACTCGAAACCCATTGTCGTTCACCCCATTTGACCTTTTGTGCACAAAGTGTCAAGCAACAATAATTTAATATTTAAACGAAAAATTGTAAAATAATATATATACTATATAATATTTACTCACATCTTATTATAGTATATACTGTATAATATTTATTATATTATATATAATAATATTTACTAAATGATACATATATACTATTATTATATATTAAATTATACATTCTATGCCAAAGTAATTGCACTTTTTCATCTAAACACCTTATTAATCCTAAACATGTTTAGTCTAAGCATAAACTAATACATCATATTTCACGCTTAACATTAAAATCGTTCGTGGTGGATATTGAATGGGTATGCCCGTAATAGATCGTAGATAATAACGAGGCAAGCCCGTGTTAATGATGAGGCATGCCCATAATAAATATTTAAATTTAATGCAGACAACACCAAAAAAATTATTGGCGGACACCGATTCAGGTGGCAAGTGTGACTGGGGGAAGCTACTACTGCTAAACTTGTCGGTAATTTAAAAGCTGTCCAAGAAACCGCCCTTTGAAAAAGAGATTTCTCAAAAAACTGTGATAAATATTTATTTGCATATCTGTGGAAGAAAGATCACAACGCTAAATAATAATTAAAGACTGTAAATGTAGTTTTTCACTATTTATTTATTCGTTTACATTATATATATATATATATATATATATATATATATTTATTTATTTATTTATAGAATATATTATTAATAATAATATACTATATACTATATGATTAATAATAATATATTATATACTATATTATTATAATATATATTTAATAACTTTAACTATATAAACTATATTATGATATATAAATTTTACTATAAGAATATATTATTATATTATATTATAGTAATAATTAAAGTATTAAATAGATGGCGCATGTGCGAGGGAAGAAGTTGCAAGATGCCCAAACCCTAGCTTCAAATTCCATGAGATGCTCGAACAAGGAGTTTCAACGAAGTTTCAATGAGGAAGTTAGAGAGGTGCAAGAGTGGTTGGGCAATGAGTGGTTGGAGGCAGCTATCGAGGAGCATATTTGCGAGTTAGGGCTCAAGGGAATTTGGATGTTGAACCCTCTTCTTCAGGGTTGGCCTTTCCAAAGGATGTGGCTACGAGGGTGAACAATATCCCTTTGGGGAAGGGCTCTCCACCAGTTGATGGTGACATTTCAGCTAAAGGTTTCCTAAAACCTACTGAGGTAAGATTACTAATGCTCCTGCTCGTATTCTAGATGGTCTCATTTTAGGGAAACAAAAGGAGTTGATTTGGGAAGCTAAACGTTTTGAGCAGAACATTTAGAATCTTGAAAACAAAGCCCGCATTGGCAAGCTTGTCGGCAATTGGTTCGGTAGAAGCTTTGGTAAAGAAGTCCTGGGGGTCTAATATCTCCCTCAGATTTCGCCCCAAGGGGTTTTTTTGTAGCTATTTGCACTAACACTATGAAGAAGAAGGAAATTATGGATCGATCCTTCTAGTCTTTGGAGGGCATTGGCCTATGGCTTCACCCGTGGTATCCAAATTTTGATATTCACTAGGCTAAAAGGGGTTGCTTTCCAGTGTGGATCAAGGTATATGGATTGGCGATGGAATAATGAGAGAAATAATGTCTCATGGCGCTAGGAGGCTTGTTGGGGGACTTCATCCAGCTTGACAACAAAACCGAAGAAGGTATTCTGGCCTCTTATGCAAGACTTTGTGTGTTCATGGATCTCGATAATGAAATTCCGAAAAGCATTATCATCAAATCTCAAGGAAGACTATGGTTGCAGACTTATGACTTAGGAAAAAATCCTTTCCATTTTTTTAGATGTTTGAAACCTGGGCATATCCAGAATTTTTGTACATCCCCTTTTGCTTCTAAGCAATCCCTTGCTTTAAAATAAGTTTGGAAGGCCAAGCCAAGGCCCCCTTTTGAGGCTTTTGCAAATAGAAGTGGTGGCAAGTACTTTGCAAATCTTAGAAGGGTCCCCTAACCTAGCCTTAAAGACCTGAAAGTCACGAAAATTGAAGACCTGCTAGAAAAGTTGGATAAGGGTGCAGCTTTATCCCCTTCTTCAATGCCCAAAGGTCGTGACTTGATCATGGAGCAAACTCAAATGATCAAATCCTTGTTGCAATCCTCTTCTTCGGTGGAGACTCTGCATGCTCTATTAATCTTCCGCTTGGGGAGGCTTAGTTGGGTTGTTAGCGTTCGAGGAAAGCTTCTCATATGGAGGACGAGAGTGCTTCGGAAGAATTCCTGAATTCCAAAGAAGTTCTTTCCATTTCATAGACTAAGTGCAAGATTTCACAACCTAATTGGGGCCCTCCAGTCAAAAGAGGGTGCAAATCTGCTAAGGACCGAGTAGCAGGTGAAGTCTCAGATGGCAAGCAAAATCTCTTGACTAAGTTCTTTGGCTCTAAAAAGCAGGGGGTGGAATTCCCCTCTCTAGATAAGATAAGATAAAATAAATATGTTAATGTCCAACTAATGACCACAAAAGTAGGTCAAAGGGACTGTAGATTACAGAAATGTCTCAGGCAAAATTGGGAAACCAAAAAGGTCTCCGAAAACCAAGAAAAATAATGCGGAAAGTACTCTAGATCAGTGAAGACAATCTCTTAATACTTTAAGGATTAAATGCCCCTAACAAAAGGTGCTTGGTAAAGCGTTTGTTGCTGTCCTCCTCTCCAAACCTTTTGTTGCTGGAGGAGACTAAGTTGGATAAGCTGGACGCTGGAAGCTACATCTCTCATGAACAAGAGCTAGAATAGGTGGCAAGGGTTTTTTGTTGAGGCCTCAAGTGCTTCTGGAGGCCTAGCTATGATTTGGTCCCTTGCTATAGTCCAAACGAAATTTCTCAATTCTAGTTCAAACTAGCAACTATGTCGGATCTCAAATTTTGACTCTGATTTTTGTTATCTTCTCCTCAATGTTTATGGTCCTAATTCTCCTGCTCTTAAGAAAAGAATTTGGGATGAGTTCTCCTTGATGTTCTCCCAATATCCCGGGGAGAGATTCTTGCTTGGTGGGGATTTCATGCAATCCTTTCCAGTGCAGAGAAAAGGGGCCATATTCAACAACAATCCCAGTCTCAACTGGATATTGTCAATTTTGTGTCTATCGATGGTTTATTTGACATTGAGCCTAAAAATGGATTTTCTCTTCGACCAATAGAAGATTGGGCTTTAGCAATATTGTTGAAAGGTTGGATCATTTTCTTATCTCCCCTGATTGGCTAGACGTCAATTGTGTTGTAGAAAGTTTGAACCTCCCAATTTCGGGGACGGATCATGCTCCAATTGAGCTCAAAATTTTGGGTGACACCACTCCAGATAAGTATTCTTTCAAATTTGAACTTATTTGGTTAAGAGACTCCTCCCTTCTGGGTTTGCTTCAGAATTGGTAGGTTAAGGCCCCCTTGATCTCCAGCGCCAAAATGTTCAAAATGACCAAGAAACTTCAGTTCATTAAAAATTGTCTTAAGCAGTGGAACAAAGAGCATTTTAAAAACATTTTTCAAGAAACTATCAGAGTTAAAGCAGCGTTGGTGGCTCTAAATGAAGGGGTTTTCAATTTGGGCATGGATGTTGACGATTACCTACAGGTAAAAAGATTGCTCGATGAGCTCAAGGAGCTCCATCTAAGATAAAATTTGTACTGGAGGCAAAAATATAGAGAAGGGTGGCTGAAATAAGGGGACAAAAATATTGTCTTCTTTCACAATTCTACTGAGGCAAAAAGGAATCTCACTCACATCTCAAGCATCATTTCTAAGGAGGGCCAAATGTTGGTTCTCAACTCGACTATCAAGGAGGAAGCAGTTAAGTTCTTAAACGATATTCTGGCATGCCCTGATGCCTCATCTCTGTTTGCGTAGAACAACCATTTGGAGCACATTCCTTGGCTTGTTTTAGATAATAGCCAAAATCAATCTCTTATGGCCCCGTTCTCTCTTGAATAAATAAGAGTAGTTGTTTTCTCTATGGGTAAGGATAAGGCTCCTAGACCAAATGGTTTCCCGGTTGCTTTCTTTCAAGCTTTTTGGGACATCGTTCACGCGGATGTAGTAGAATGGTTAAAGAATATCGTAAGAGAATAAAGGGGTCCCGAATTCGAACTACATTCTCATATCTCTTTTTCCTAAACGAGAAAACCCAAGTTAATTTTGGAGACTTTGGGCCCATTTCACTTTGCAATACAATCTATAAAATCATATCCAAAACCATGGCTGCTCAGCTGAAACCTTTGTTGGACCAGCTAAGGAACAATGGGGCTTCATCTCTGGCACAAACATTAAAGAAGGAATCATTGTTGCCCATGAAATTGTGCATTCTCTAGCTAATAATCACAAGAAAGGTATGCATATTGAGTTAGATATTAGTAAAGCATATGACAAGGTGAATCGGCATTTCCTGATCAAGATTTTGAAGAAGTTAAGTTTTTTTAAAGATTGGTGTGATTGGGTTTTCAGCTGCATCTTTGGGCCCAAATTCTTTGTCCTAGTCAACGGTAGTCCCTCTGGCTTCTTTGAAGCAACAAGGGAGCTTCGACAAGATCCTTTTCGTCGTTTCTTTTCATCCTAATGGTTGAAGCTCTAGGTTGGGCCATTCATGGGGCTGTTGCTTCCAAGGATCTCAAAGGAATTAAGGTGGTAGATGGTTTGGAAAATCTCACACACCAACAACTTGCTAATAATACTTTTCTTTTTAGCCATGCCTCTATCTAGGAAACACGTATTTTCCAATGGATTCTATCCAATTATGAGGAAGCTTCGGGTCAAGTGGTGAATGAATAGAAATCTGAGATTTTCTTCCTCAATTGCAATCCTCGGGTGCAGTTAGCTATTGCTTGCATTCTTGGCTTCAAAATCGACATGCTACCTGGTAACTATTTAGGGTTCCAGCTCTTCATCGGTGTTGAGAAAGCAACTCTGTGGGGCAGCCTGATTCGTTCTTTCAAAGCAAGACTGTCTTCTTGGAAAGGCAAATGGCTCTCACAAGCTGGTCGATTAACCCTGATAAAATATGTGCTTAGTGCCCTCCCAACATATTTAGTGTCAATGCTTCATCCTCCCAACAAAGTGTTTCAGAGTCTAAACAAGGTTATGAAATATTTTCTTTGGCAAGGTTCGGTAGACAAGACGAAAATCCCACTACTTAAATGGGATAAGGTTTGTCTCCCTAAAAAGGCGGGCGGAGCAGGGGTCAAAAACCTTAGCTTGCATAATTTGGCTCTAAGTGTTAAATTGGTATGGGGGATCCTTTCTACTCCGGATTCTATTTGAAGCAGGCTTCCGCGCTACAAATACTTTGGTGTTGAGTATCCCTTACACATAGTTTTCGTAGCTAACCCTCCAAAAGGTCACATTTTGGGGATTTCTTGTTAAAATGCAGACCTCTAATCAATGATCATTCTCCTAGACTGTTAACAATGGAAGACAAGTTGCATTCTAGGAAGATTTGTGGAATGGCCTCAGGGCATTGATAGATTTTCAGAACCTTATCGATGCTCGTCTCTTCTTATCTATCTCTTGGGCGCTGAAAGTCATTGAATATTTGGAATAGCATTTTATGTATGGAATAATTACCTAGAAATGGAAGCAAATGATTAGTCTCCCCATCCCTGTCGATCAGTGAGGACTCTTGTCCAACATCTTATCCAAAAGGAAAATCTTCATAAATACTAAGGACGATGCTCTCCATTGGATTGGTGCTAAATTTGGGCGTTACTCTGTCAATCTAGGGTACCAAATGGCAGAGGCTATGGATCCCTTGGTGGGTTGGGCTACCTCTTTGTGTTAGACCAAGACAAGTCTCCCGAAAGCGGGGAATTTTGCTTGGCTTGCGGTTCAAAGCAAAATTCTTACCCAAGATTGTCTTCGTAACATTGGCTTTGTTGGGCCATCTTGGTGTTGCCTTTGCAAGTCTACAAAGAAAATTGCGGACCATCTACTTATCGCCTACCCGTTCACGAAGTCGTGTTGGGATTGGTTGCGTGGTAAATCTTGGTTGGTCCTAGACTAGGCCCCCCTTTCTTCTTTAGGCTTTTTCTTCATCGCTGGTGGGTTCCACTAAGGACACGTTTTCAAGGATTTGGAAAGCTAGTCCAGCAATCTTACCTTGGTCGATTTGGAAGGAAAGGAATCAAAGAATTTTTGTTAGTAAGGAGAGAACTTTGCATGTTGTTCTAAAAAACACGACGGTTTCTATTTTTGAAATTGTTTCCTCCCATGGTTGCAGGCACAAAGGTTCTGTCACTAATTGGGATTTGAAAATCTGAGCAAAATGGAACTTGTTGCTTACTCCCCCCGTTAACAAGTTTGTGGTATCTTTGTCTATTCTCAAGGTGAGGAGCATGCAGAGTGGATTTCTCCTCCTCCTAGGTGGGCTTAAATTGAATTTCGATAGTGCTTCTTGAGGCAACCCTAGTGATTCTGGTGCGTGTTGTATAATCAAGGATTGTTGTGGCTCTCTAATCAGAGCAACTTTTCTTAAGTTGGAAGATGTTACTAATAATGAGGCAGAGGCGTAGGCACTGGTTCTAGGGGTTCAATTGGCTTTGCAATGCAAGGTGGATAAGTTAATTATTGAGGGAGATTCCATGGTTGTGATCCATGCTCTTCGTAATAGAGGGACAAAGGCATGGTCTCTCAAGAGCATTCTTCATCAGATCTAGACTTTGTTGGAGTCCTTTTTGTCTTGGGAAGCGAAGCATTGCTTCTAGGAGGCCAATATGGCAGTAGACTTCTCACTAACCAAGGCATCTCGCAATATGTGGAGCTCTAGTCTGATGATGTGGCCGATGCTTGGTCGAATTCTTTCCCCTCGCCTTTGGTGGACTTAGGGTAAACTTTTCCTCGTTGTATTGTCACTTCCCCACCATTAGCATTGGTTTGCACTCCTATCTTGGAGGCGCTAGTGCTTGTCACCGTGCTATTAAATTATGGCATGCTTGTGTGTATTAAATCCATGCCATGATTGCTCTTTGTTGGCTTAAGGGCTTGGCACGGTTCTATTTTGGCATGTTGGTTTCCCTGAGGACTGTTGTGTTTGCACGCACTTGGCTTCTGGTCATGGATCATGTGTTGGCTTTGATTGTTGTTGAGCCTATTGTCTTCGTTTAGGGTCGTAAGTGTGAAATGGCTTTTGTGGGGAAGGTGACTATGGGCAGGCTACAAAAGGTTTTTTGGGTGCCTTTTGGTCAAGTGTTGGATGCTATCCAAACGGTGCTAGGAGATGTTTACATCAATTCTAGTCTTTGGGTCAAGGTTAATTCTGATATAGTGTCTGTCTTTGCAAGCAATCTGTTGTTGCTTTTGGATAAGCAACAGGGGTGGATTTGGTCAAATTCTTCATGGCCCCAGTTCACAGGGTTGGCTTGGTTGAGGCGATTGGTGATTTTGATGTTGGTTCCCTTGTTCCCTTGCCTTTTTCAGGTAATGATGTTGCAGGTTTGGTTCCTCTTACAGTGTTTCGAGAGTTGGAAGGTAAGTTTGTTTCACTATTGAACTATGTGGAGCAATTTGCCTTGGTTTTAAATGACCCCATTCACAGTCTGGGAGGGTTATTCCACCTCCTCTTGCTTCCGTTAAAACACCCATTCCCAAGCTGGGGACCCTATTGCAAGATGGGCATTCTTCGTCTAAGGTGGTTGCTACGAAATTCTTGTCTAGGGAGGCAGGTAGGGCTGTTCTTTTCTCCCCCAATTGGGCTATGCGGCCCCTGATTCCAGTTTACGGGCCACTTCATGTCACATTTGGGAGCATTTGGCTGCTGCTCATCGTGCTCCAAGTTTGGGGGGTGTTATGATGCATAGCAAGAAAGGGTCTAGCAAGGTGGGGTCTTTGGAGATTTTGCAATTTGAGGAGCAAGGCTTGGGTTTGGCTCAGGGGGGTTCTTTGGAGGTGGTCACTCAAGTTGCTCCAAGTAGTGGTGATGGCTCTCCTAGTCTTGCAAGTGGTGACTTCGTGGATCTTGACTCGAACTCCCCTTCATGCTCTTGATGGACTGTGTTTTGGTTGTGGTTTTTTGTTGGCCTCTGTTGGTTGTTTTGGTTTGTCTCTTTTTGCTCGATGTTGTTGTAACCGGAGGTTTCTTGCCTCGGATTTTGGTTTAGTTTTGTTAGGTATTTCACTATCCTGGTTGGTTGGCCTTGTATGCCCTAGGTTTTTATCCTAATGGTTGTCAACTTTTTGTAATCGTTGTAATCTTTTGCTTTTCATTAGATGGGTAAAGCACCCTTCAACCCTTAGTTACCAATCTAAAAAATAATAATTAGTGTATTAAATATATTTAATAATATATTATAATAATAATAATCATAAATATACAATATTAATTATATATAGATATATATTGTTATATTTTAATTATAAATATATAGATAGTAATATATTAGAATAATAAAATATATTACTATTATTATAATTAATATATACATATATATATATATATGCATATCATTTAGTAAATATTGTTATATATAATATAATAAATATTATATAGTATATAGCATAAAAATATAATATTGTCTATATATTTATATAACACATTATAAGAGTATATAATATTATATATTTATATTATAATATAATAATTAAAAATTACTTAAAACAAAAAAATAGCAAAATATAGTGATGAAATCCCGCAAAGATTTCGCAAAGGAAAGAACAAAAAGCAACTTTTAATGGCCTGACAATTAACAGGGATAAACAATGAGCTGCATAGATTGTTTGGTGATACTTATAAATTTTAGTTTAGCTACATATTTTAAGCTAGGCATTCTCTATTTTTTGTTCCAAAGTTTCCTTTGTTTCATTTGTTTTGGCAAAGACAATGTCCTTCACCTTCTCACTTGTGCCTTTTGCGCTTTGCCAAGCCTCTTGGACCTTCAATTTGGCCTCCTCTACGGTGAAACTAGCATTGTCTCCCTTTTTTTGGCTACACCCTTGGTTGTTTCCTTCGTTTGTTCATAACCTGCAAACTATTGTGCATGGAACCCCACAAACAACAATATCTCACATTAATAACTGCTTGTGGCAAAAAGAACTCAAAAAATCCCAACAAAATAATTTTAGCTCTCCAACTCTAGGTAAGGGTGTTGAAGAAAACCCTGTTGGTTTTGGTAGAAGAAGTTGCATCCACAAAAATGCCAGGGATACAAAGCAGGGTTCCCTTTGGGCACACCCAAAAGAGCCATCTTTGCGAATAAGCTTGCCATTAAACACACAAAACAAACATAATTGTTCTACTATCAACCATCTGAAAAAACGTTGCAATGACTAGATGATTCAAAAACATGCTCTCATGTGACTTATGAAGGCAAGCTCAGAGGAATAGTTGTGACACGTGGAATAACAAATTGATAGGTGTAGGGATGCCAAGTTGAAATGTGGCACAATCATGTATGGAAATGTGGACGAATTACGTTATCCTATTTATGGCACATGCATATATTTATCTTGCCTAGTGGGAGCAAGTTTTAAATTGCAGCGCTTTGCACATTTTTTTAGTGTTTTTAGACTTAAAATACTTTGCAACGTTTTTAGGGCCCCATTTCTCAAAACTTCCATATCTAAAATATAGCCATTGAAGGAGTCTTTCATTGAGGAGTCATTCCATTTTTTGTCTAATTGGTTTTAGAGTCCTCTAATTTGGTTTTATCTAGTTGAAGAAGCTCTCTACATTCATTTCTAATGTTAAAAAACTAATAGCAAATATACTTATGCATTCTCTACATTCATTTCTAATGTCCCGAGTCCGAGTCAAAATTTTGGGATGTTGAGTAATTGCCGAGTACATGTTTTTGAACTACGATCCAGATTTTTGCGTTTAACAATCCATTGTTTTAAAAGGCGTTTAGTTAAGATTTTGTTCATTGTAAGTGCAAATCTGTGCAACATAAATTAAAATTTGACAATTAATATACTCAAATACAAGTGCACATCAATATCACCAAACCGAGGAGAAACACAATGAGAGCTCTCACAATCATCCTCAAATACAACTATATGAAGACCACGATTACCGAACCAAAGGTATGTCGGTTGACAACTGGTGACAATCGCTTATGGATAGGCCGTCAAATAATAAGAAATAAAAAAAAAATCTTGTCCGAATATAACGCATAACATGAGTCGACTAAGATCTTATTTATTAGGTCTTTCACCACATACAACATAAGTAAACTATAGAGTGTATCCAGTTATTATAGAATGGTCTTCTAAATTTACGCCTAACCCTCCCCCTCCCCACCACAAAAAGTTTCGGCATCCCTACCAAAACACATGAACTAACTAGGTGTGCAGTGTCGAGAGCATGAACTCCCAAATGTTATTTCTCCTTTATAACAATAGGTAACCGAATAGTTGTTGCTCAAAAATATTCTCTTCCATCAATTATTTTTCATGAAATTCACACCAAAATAAACTTCAAAATCAAATTCATCCCTAAAGGATTTGTTCGAACTCTAAAATATGCTCGAAACTTGAAAATTTGGTGTTATATCACAAAAGAAAGACATTGATGTCGACCCTGTGGTTTGACTAATTAATAGTGATGTCACCTCTTGTTTGCACCAAAAAATTGTTGACATCATTAGCAAGTGTGATTTTGCTGCTCCTGACATAATTGTTGCTGACTTATAACAGTAATCCATACAGATCAAAAATATATATTTCTTCTATAAGAGTTTTTTCGATACATCTACTTGAAGAAGTTCTTGTTCGACATTTCAAATACAATTCTTGGATCCATATTCAAGGGTTGAGAGTCGAAACCAATGCTTGGTAAAGAAGAAATAGACTGGGTTTCATAAATAGTTTTGTGATGCACACTGGGAAGAGGGGAGGGGAATAAAGGTAATGATCAGCTCAAAAAGTTTAAATTTATCGATTATTTAACTAAGGAATAATTAGTTAATAATTAATAATGAATTAATTGCTTTAATAACTAGTTCGTTCATTGTTAATAATTACTATAAAATTTTAAAAAAATACACCAAAACTTAGGAGATGGCAAAGTTGGCCCAAATAGAATACCCTAGATATCGTAAATTTTGTGGATCGGGGACTTCCAAGTGTGGCTAAGCTTGTATTCATCATCCTAGTTCAAATTTTGGGATCATTTTCCTATCTCAATAGTTTCTTTGGGCTTCCTATCCTCCCACCGTCCTTCCAGAACTAGAATCTTTGCATCGCTAATGAGTATAACAAGTCTAGTCTTGTGTTTGCGTACCACCAACACCAATTGCTTCATGTTTCCGTGCTACAAGTCCAAAGTATGTTCTTTGAACCTAGTTTGAAACAATCTCCCGGTCTCACCGATGTAGGGAACCCCACATGAGAATGGGATTTCATATACACCTTTTTTAAGCCTAGATACCCTCAAATCTTTAGCACTTCTTAGGCAAGTCCAAGGTATGTTCTTTGAACCTAGTTTGAAACAATCTCCCAATCTCACTGATGTAGGGAACCCCACATGAGAATGGGATTTCATATACACCTTTTTTAAGCCTAGGTACCCTCAAAACTTTAGCACTTCTTAAGCAGTTTGTGATGATCTAGACCAATTTAAAATAAGTTTTGATGTCTTTCTTTGTAAGGATCCTTGCTAATTTTTCCGTAGTACCATGAATACATGGTAAGTAAGCCTTGTTAACTTTTGTGCTTGGGCCTAGTCTTTGGCACTTTTGGTTTCTTTTCGTCTTCTTAAATGCTTTCTTTATTTTCTAGTCGTTGTATCCATTCTTATTGTCTTTTTCCTTCATTAGTTAAGTGTTTTGAATCTAAGATTCAAAGGGTTTTCCCAATCATATAGACCATATAACTACTTGTGCAACTCCATGGTATGTTGTAATCGATTCTTTCTCTCCTTGTTCATATGCCATGAAATGTCCCTTTTAGGTAGATTTATGAATTATGGAATTTAATGTGATTCCCTTGCCAAAACTGGATATAATTCAAATACTAAAATAACACAAGCAACATTTAATACTGAAAACCAAATTGCATTCTTTATTTCAATCAATTGATTACACGTATAACAATACTGAAGACAATGTCAATTGAATAATAATTGCAGACATCAAACTTTTACTTGAAAAATGAGTTCCAAATGTTGATGTACAGCAGCAGTATACCCATATGGTAAATACCCACAGTCAAAGATTCACTTCATGGCAGCCCCAGTGGGTCGTCAACAGGCCAAAAGACAAAACTCTTACTTGGATAAACCTCCGTAAAATAATTACATGCATCAATGAACAACAAACATCAAACATAGGGATCACGATCTGAATGAAGCTTGATGTAAGGTTACCGCTAGAAGTAAAGGCCACAATAGTCACTTCAATTTGCATAAATTAGACTCAAACGATCACATAAAACCCAACGCAATAACCCCCGTTGTACATGAAACCCCAGTGCAGTAATCTGAAGTTGGTCCCTGAGAGGTATGGCAGGGTCAAACCCTTCAACAGTAGCAAATCTGTACAGCAATGGCAACCCACATGCAATTATGATTTGTTGTACTGTAACAAGTGAACAAGAGCACTCCAACCCTTCACAAAATTCTGGAAACTGATAACAACCTCCAGACAACTATATGCTGAAATTAAACTCGATCTGTAAGCACAATTATGATACCTAAATGGGATCACCTCAATGAATTGGAGGGTTTTCATCCTCTAAACCTAGACATCAGAGGGTTTTCATCCTCAGTTGAAAATATTAAACATAATGGCTCAAGCCCTGAATTAGGGTTTGATTATCAAGCCTTGGATTAGGATTTGATTATTAAAGATGAATAATGAATAATGACTCTTTTGATCCCTATTCTTTTTATAACTTCTTTTTCCAATTTTACCCTAAAAGTATTTAAAAATACTTTTAATAAAATACTACTTTTCATCCACTTGATAATAATTACTTTTTGGCCCGCTTTAATAATTATAATAATACATAAGTGTCATTTTTATGTTATAAAATAAAAGTGACTTAGGACAACTTAAAGTATTATTATTAATTTATTTCCCTAACTTTATCCCTGAGCCTATGGGAAATAAGGAATAGGCTACAGGTCTTTTGATTAACCTAATTTTGAAAAGGGGTCATGACAGGCTGCCCTTCCCAAAATTGTTTGGCCTCAAACAATTGCAAGCTCCACTAGTCCAACTAACCGAAACTAACCAACTCCGTAATACTCGGATCCCAATTCATCCTTGGGGATTTACAATTCCAAATTTGATTTTCTATGTCCTTCCGCAATCCTGGGAACAAATGTCTAAACACCACAATACACTTATTCTGAAAATTTTGAATATCAACATGATGTTTACCTTGCTCACAAAGTGAGAGGGTATGAATGCCTCTCAATACAAAGTATTTAGTTGCCTGGGCAATTCGTACCTCATGAGAAATTTTCTTAACTGTGACTATCTTTATTTTCCTAGGCCTCACAAACCATGCTTTTGTTTTATCGTCATGCATTTGTCCAACAGAAGCAAATGATCTGCTACAATCTTTAAGAGCAGACCACAAAATGGAAGCTGCATTCCTTTCTGCTGGTTTCTTAGTTTTAGCATGTTTTCCTTCAAAAGTCATTCCATCAAACTTCATAGTGCACTTGAACACAAGCATATGTGATGGCCCAAATCTAGTTGTGTTGTATATTGGAAAAGGTTTCCCTTCTTTCTAAGCTTTTTCCCGTAACAAACTCTTGTACATTGATGACTCATCCAAAGTAGAAGCTTTCTTTGACAATGACTTGAGCACTATTGTTGCAGCGGCATGTTCATTTTTCAACTGCAACATTGCATCAAAATCTGCTGCAAATTTTGTTGAATGTGTCAATCTCTTGCGTTAAAATTTTGACCTTACTTTCAAGGATATTAATTGTAGAGAAAGAATCTGCTTGCTCATCTCTAAGATTCTGCAATTTTTATTATAGTTGTTTTTCTGATGATCTTGAAGCACACTCTTCATGTTCCTGTTTTAATGCTTCATAGTCCAGCTCTTATCTCTTTTGCCAAATAGTCTCGTTCCATTTTGTAGTCTTGAACCTCCCTAGAAATTCAAGAACTTTATTTTCTAATTCAAGAGTCAAATGAAGCGTCCTCTCTGTTTTCCTTACACCTTTTGGTTTTGCAGTTTGTTGACATTCATTTTTCTAGGTCTCAAGGTCAAAAATTCTACTGAGAAGCTGCCCATTTTGCTTTTGTATATGAAATAATGCAGTGCCAATATCTCGATGTTCTTCCTCAACTCCAGATGTTTGCCTGTCTGTGCTTTCCCTGATTCCACTTTCAGATGCAGTCTTCCCTGCGAATGGTGACATTTCTTCCATAAGGTCCCCAATTTGTTCCCGTGCTAGCTTTCCAGCTTCCTATCTTGCACGGAGACAATTTTGTAACTCAAGGTTTTCTGCTTCCAAAGTTTCAAGTTTTACTTCCAAATGCTGGTTAGACTCTGTCAAATGCCTAGGCCTCTTCATCAGCCATTGAAAGCCTAAGTCTGCAATATTGATTCTGTTTATTCTGATTTCCTCTAGATTTTGGTTTTTGTTTTCTAATTCAATGCATACTTTATCAAGCTACAAACCCTTATGCTGTAAATGATCTAGATCAAATTTAGTTTTTTGCTTATAAGGCTGTTTATATTCTAGCCTTTGGTCCTCATATGAATTAAAACATAGATTTTTGACACACTGTGCTTTCGCTTCTAGCTTGCTTACAATGTTCTTAAGAGGAGGTCCTTCCTAGATGAACAGTGCATGCTATATTCAAGATCAGAAATTCTTTTATTTCTAATATCTATTTCATTATTCAACTAATAAATCAGGTTGCTTCCTTGTTTAGCCTCTTGGAATGCAGTATTCAAGATCTTCATGTCATCTTGTAAGGACTCAAAGGATATATTAGCACTTTCCATAATAATTTTGTCAGTAATTTCTCTGATTTTCTTCTATAAAGATGATATATTTTGTAGCCATTCCCTCTCTATACCCTGAAATGGCCTTACCTGATTATTTTGACCATATATTGTAACACCATGAGTTCTGTTAGAGATCTCTTCAATATCATTATTTTCTTGCTCTAACAATTCTTCCGAATCTTGCACAGCTAGAAGAAGCTCGAAATTTGATTCTTGTGTCTTCTGTAATTGGAAACCAAGATTTATGTTTATTTGTTTTTCATAACCTAACTCTTCCCTGAGGTCCTTTATGGCACACCTTTCATCAACTATTTCATTTGCAGTTTTATCTGCAACCTTATGTTTTTCATTGTCTATTCGTAAACACTTTAGTTGCTCTTCTTCCTTCTTTAATTTTCTACTTCTACCTTTTGCGAGCATCTTCAAGAATTCTTCAGAGGTAAGTCAGAGTTTTCATCATATGTGGGAAGCTTGTTCAAACGATTTTGAGTGATCCTTCTTCCTCTTCTTCTTGGCTCATGCCTCCTTTTTAAGTCACAAAAATCTCGGAGGGTCATGTCAGCTTCAAGTTTAGATTATAATATTTTTCAGAAGTAGGCTTCATAATCAATTTTGAGTTGTTGCTGCCATTCTTCTTCTTCTGGCTCTTATCTGTCCAGCGGTATTTTTATTGATGCCACTAGATTTGGCATGCTATTCTGATACTCTTTCAAATGCTTGTCCATTTTATCTCTTACCCTACAAGCTGACAGGATCATAGCTCTGATACCACTGAAATGTCCCTTTTAGGTAAATTTATGAATTCTGGAATCCACTGTGATTTCCCTTGCCAAAACTGGATATAATTCAAATACTAAAATAGCACATGCCAAAATTTAACACTTAAAACCCAATTGCATTTTTTATTTCAATCCGTTGATTACACACAAAATAATATTGAAGACAATGCCAATGGAATAATTATTGTAAACAACAAACCTTTACTTGAAAGATGAGTTCCGAATGTTAATGTACAGCAGCAATATACCCATATAGTAAATACCCACAGTCAAATATTCACTTCACGGCAACCCCAGTGGGTCCTCAATAGGTCAAAAGACAAAACTCTTACTTGGATAAACCTCTGTAAAATAATTACATGCAGCAATGAGCAATAAAAAATAAGCATTGGGATCACAATCTGAATGAAGCTTGAAGTAAGGTTACAACTGGAAGTAAAGTCCACAATAGCCACTTCGATTTGCACAAATTAGACTCAGTTGATCACATAAAGCCCAACGCAATAACTCCAATTGTACATGAAACCCCAATGCAACGATTTGAATCTGGTTCCTGACTAGTACGGCAATGTTGATTGGGAACAACAATCAACAATTATGCACAACAGTCTACCCAAAGGTACGACTTGGAATTCTAATTGTACGACAGGCTCAAACCCTTCAACACATAGCAGATTTGTATGACATGGGCAGCCCACACACACAATTATGATTTGTTGTACTATAACAATTGAACTTCCGAAAACTAATAACAACCTCCAGCCAACTAAAAGCTGAAATTATAGTCGATCTATTAACATAATTATGATTCTTGAATGGAATCACTTCAATGGGTTAGAGGGTTGTCGTCCTCTAAACCTGCATATCAGAGGGTTTTCATCCTCAGATGAAAAGATTGAACACAATGGCTCAAGCTTTGGATTAGAGTTTGATTGTCAAAGATGAATAATGAATGACTTTTTTGAGCCCAACTCCTCCTTTTATAACTTCTATTTTCCAATTTTACCCTAAAATTATTTTAAAATACTTTTAATAAAATATTATTTTTCATCCACTTAATAATAATTAATTTTGGCCCTCTTTAATAATAATAATACGAAAATGTATTTTTTATGTTATAAAATAAAAGTGACTTAAGACAACTTAAGTGTTATTATTAATTTATTTCCCTAACTTTATCACTTAGCCTAAGGGAAATAAGGAATAGGCTACGGATTTTCTGATTGACTTAATTTCAAAAATGGGGCATAGTTTTGATGTCTTTCCTTTTAAAGATCCTAGCTAGTTTTTTCGTAGTACCATGAATATATGGTAAGCCTTGTTAACTTTTGTGCTTGGGCCTAGTCTTCGGCACATTTGGTTTTTTTTAGCCTTCTTTAATGCTTTCTTTATTTTCCAGCAAAGGGTTTTCATCCTCAGATGAAAAGATTGAACACAATGGCTCAAGCTTTGGATTAGAGTTTGATTGTCAAAGATGAATAATGAATGACTTTTTTGAGCCCAACTCCTCCTTTTATAACTTCCATTTTCCAATTTTACCCTAAAATTATTTTAAAATACTTTTAATAAAATATTATTTTTCATCCACTTAATAATAATTAATTTTGGCCCTCTTTAATAATAATAATACGAAAATGTATTTTTTATGTTATAAAATAAAAGTGACTTAAGACAACTTAAGTGTTATTATTAATTTATTTCCCTAACTTTATCACTTAGCCTAAGGGAAATAAGGAATAGGCTACGGATTTTCTGATTGACTTAATTTCAAAAATGGGGCATAGTTTTGATGTCTTTCCTTTTAAAGATCCTAGCTAGTTTTTTCGTAGTACCATGAATATATGGTAAGCCTTGTTAACTTTTGTGCTTGGGCCTAGTCTTCGGCACATTTGGTTTTTTTTAGCCTTCTTAAATGCTTTCTTTATTTTCCACCAGAGGGTATTCATCCTCAAATGAAAAGATTGAACACAATGGCTCAAGCTTTGGATTAGAGTTTGATTGTCAAAGATAAATAATGAATGACTTTTTTGAGCCCAACTCCTCCTTTTATAACTTCTATTTTCCAATTTTACCCTAAAATTATTTCAAAATACTTTTAATAAAATATTATTTTTCATCCACTTAATAATAATTACTTTTGGCCCTCTTTAATAATAATAATACGAAAATGTCCTTTTTATGTTATAAAATAAAAGTGACTTAAGACAACGTAAAGTGTTATTATTAATTTATTTCCTTAACTTTATCACTTAGCCTAAGGGAAATAAGGAATAGGCTATGGATTTTCTGATTGACTTAATTTCAAAAAGGGGACATAGTTTTGATGCCTTTCCTTTTAAAGATCCTCGCTAGTTTTTTCGTAGTACCATGAATATATGGTAAGCCTTGTTAACTTTTGTGCTTGGGCCTAGTCTTCGGCACATTTGGTTTTTTTTAGCCTTCTTAAATGCTTTCTTTATTTTCCAGTCTTTGTATACATTCTTCTTACGTGCCTGTCTCCTTCATTAGTTAAGTGTTTTGGATCTGAGATTCAAAGGGTTCTGCCAGTCGTATGGACCATATAACTACTTGTGCAACTCCATGGCTATGTTGTGGTCGATTCTTTCTCTCCTCGTTCATATGGCATCGCTCTGTTGACCACACTCTTCAAATCTCTTGTTCTTCCTATCAAAGTTTGTTGTTGTACCTTTGGCAGTTTCTCTTTGAATATATTGGTCTCTTTTCGCATGCATGTCTTACAAAAATAATGTAATTGTGTGCCAAGAGTCGGGGCAAACAAACCATCAACCACTAGCCATGTTTGTTCCCAACCATTTTATCCACACCCATGTCATAATTCACCTAGGTGAATCAGGATTCTTTCTAGATGTATACATGGACTGCAATGTTCCATAAAAAACAAAACTCTTAAATCAATTGGTCTTTTCAATTTTGATTGGATTGTGTCTAATCAAATTCTCTTCCTAAAAAGATTTCTTGATCCTACATGTAAGTCTAGTCTTGACCATACTTCAGAACGGCAAAGGAGTCAAATGTCGCAGTCAAATGTGGGTACAAAAAATACGAATGAATATACACAACCAAACTAAAGAGAAATATACAAAATGAGAATAGACACTCGATTGGCACTTTATTATACTCAAAGACTCATACACATCAATATCACTAGACCATGGAGAAACACGATGAGATCTCTTTGAATTATCCTCAAATACAACTATATGAAGGCCACGAGTGCTGATCAAAAGGTGAATTGGCTGACAACTGTTAACCACCACCTATAGACCAGCCTGCAAATAAATCGAAAATAAAACAACTTGTTGTCTGAACATAAAACTTAACATGAGTCGGCTAACATCTTATTTATTATATTTTTGGCCAAGTAATTCCAACATAAGCAAATTATAGAATGTATCTAACTAATACAAAATGGGTGCCTATAGTTGACCCTTCTAATTCTGATGCAAACTAGATCCTTGTTCTCCGTCAGCACCCTGCTCTTGGCTCTAATGGCAATTCCATTAGTGTTTACCCATTTA
This sequence comes from Torreya grandis, assembly GCA_037957365.1. NCBI lineage: Eukaryota > Viridiplantae > Streptophyta > Pinopsida > Cupressales > Taxaceae > Torreya > Torreya grandis. The sequence continues at coordinate 1,585,153 of JARHVA010000798.1, forward strand.
GTTTTAGTTTTACCTCCCTCTTAATAGATTTTATTGCTTCCTATATTTTAATCTAGATTTAGTTAAATATTTTATTTTTGTTTGTTGGAATGCTGTTAGCTCTAATTAGCTATTGTAACTACTTGTACCTTTGAGTCCTATTGACCCACTTTAGTCGTATGGACATTTATATAATTTATTTCTTTCTAGATTAAGATATCATTTACAAAAGAGTGAAAAACATAAACATCAGATACGATGTTTCGTCTTTTTCTAGATAGTCTTCAATATTACAATGTGGAATGTCATCAATACAATGTAGATACAAGGGTTCAATATTGTCTCAGGTTATGATGTCATCCAATGTCTATGGAGAAACCTTGGACGTGCACCCAGAGCCAAAAATGTCATAGTAAGTACCATTACTTCAAGATAATAGATGCCCGATCTCTTTAACTTCAATAAATAAAGTGCAAAGCATTAGGCGTGACAACCATCATATGTGATATATGAATACCCACTAGTTCAAGTTTTATTTGCACTAAAGAATTGTAAAAAATGCAATCATTAATATTTTCATCACTTGCAAATATTTTTTGTTGAAAAATATACCACTTCATCTTTCTTCTCAAGTTTTGACTCCAAAAGCTTCATTTCCATTTCCTGCAAAATGGATGTAAATATTCCATTGTCTTATTGATTAAAAATTTGAGATGTTAATAGAAAGCACGCCTTACATAACCATATTAAAATTATTAAAAACTAAATTATTGTAACTCACCTTTACTCTAGATCGTTTAGCTTCTTGCACAGAATCATCAGAACATCCCTCAACATTGGTTGCAGGCTCTACCAAGAGGAAAATACGGTCCAGGTAAATTATAACTGGTTCTTGACCCAATCTGCTCCATGGAACCTGAAGATCAAATCAATGCTCAAAATGAATGAAGACATTTAGAAGCAAAATTTCCAATTATTCATAACACGACTGCTTTCAACCATGCAATTTTCTATCTAGATCCATAGATTACTTAAGGAACAAACCTTCAATCTTACAGAGCCCAGAAACCCTGCTTTTACTTTAACGGGCAGCTTAAGAGCATTCAAGGCCTCTGGCCTCAACTCCATATTTGTCAATTCGACATCACCTGAAAATTTTGTAATTTAATATAATTGAACCCTCAGAAAGCAGCAAACAACAATTTTAAAACAGCTTCAAAGACTTTAGATAAACAACATTAATTAGCCACAAGAGTTATGAAATATATGTACTGCAACTCTAAATGATCATTTCTCTCAAGATCTATATCTACATGAACTGATCCTAATTTAATATATATATTAAGAATTGTAATTGCAAAAAGTATTTGACTGTTAGCAAATAGCTAGAAATCTAAATATCAAGGTCAAAGCTATTCAAGTACCTCGAGAATTTTCTAGCTGGGTGGCTTTTTTTCTAAATTGCCCTATGAACTTCTATTCCAAATTACCTAGTGAATTTTTATTCCAAATTACCTAGTGAATTTTTTTTTCAAATTGCCTTATTCTATTAAATAGAAAAATACAAAGAAAGTGCCACAAGACCAGTTTTAGGGGGGGAAGGATGTTACATCCAGTTTTTCCCTATGGCTATTTGAAGCATTAACTAGTAGATTGTGTGTTAATCATTGGCAGATCTGACGTTTGTTTTGAGCTGAAATTTATATATGTTGTTTGGTTAATAGATATATTACTTTTGATAGTTGTTGCATTATGCTTATAGTCATGATTTTTACAAATTTCTTACATTCAAGAGTTGTTACGATTATATGTTGATTATTATCATGATACGGTTTAACTATTGGTTTATTTGATGAGTTTGATGCAGGATATTTCCACCCTCACTGACAGTGCGGAAGGAGAGTATCATCGGAGAGGAGGGAGCAGATATTTACAATGGGGATTGAGAGACAGTTTCAAGCACCCGCACACGCCACTTTATGTTTGTTGAATGAATACTTACTTTTTGTTGCTAACTGCATGGTTTATTGTACATGTACAAGTTTCGTAAAGGTTGTTGCTTTACATGGCTGTCTTTGGTGATATATGTAGCATTTACCTTGGTGATATTGTTGGTTATGTTTGTTGACGTTGTGGATTGCACCCTTGACAAAACGCTGAGCTTCTGTCTTCCACGCGACACAATGGAGACTCCTCTCTTGCCTGTGGGTTTGGCAAAACTGAGGGGAGAATCTCTAGATAAGGGCTAGCTCCCTTTAATGCATCTCTAATTTATTCCAGTACATTTGCTAATATATATATATATATATATATATAATGGGGGGCGGAGCGGGGGGGCGTTGAAAAGAGAGAAGGATTACTGAAACGGAACCTAAGCTAAGACAGTGATGCACCAAAAAAGTTCGATCTACTCATTTGCTCACACTTCAAACCATAAGAGCACATACATACATTTTATCTGATAAAAGGACCAGACTATAGAGAACTTTAACAGAAAGGCTTAATGAAGACACACATAAGATGAACTTACCACAGGTGCTGTAGGAAGGCACACTCTGATAACCCTCTCCTATCTCTACGCTCCAGATACAGCTTTTTTTTGCTATCTGCAAGAATGGTGCTTTGTCTATACCAGGTGTGCTGGTATCAAGCCTATGAAAGCATCATGGAACAATGACTAGACACAAGGTTAATACTCAGACACACTCAGGGATATATCCAACCAGATAGAGGTAAAACACTTTTTATTGATTCAAGGTGAAAATTTGGTAGGGTTGCGCCATACAAAAATGAGAGATATCTTTTCTCAAATGAGGAGTTACAAATATATAGCCTTTTGGAAAAGACTTGGCGATTTTTGAAAAATAAATGACCCATGCTACGTTGAGAGCATTGGGAAGAGGAAGCCGCTTGAAAGATAATGTTGTGTCGGCTTCAATTTTGACTTTAGGCGTTTAAAATATATTAAACGTCATATGTGAAATCATGGGCCGCGCCGTTTGTCTGCAAACAAAACCGCTCATTCAAGACATTCACGCGGTTTGTCTGCTCATCAATGTGAAGAGAAGAAAAACGGGTCACGACGTTCACTGTTTACGCTCCTTGATAACCACTTGGCAGAGACTGTGTCAACCGCTGGAATAACTCTGTGCCGACACCTTCTTTTGCCACTTGGACTATTTTGTCCGTTTCTGCACTTGGCTCTTTTGGGCTCCTTTCTTGGCGGTCACTGAGTTCACTCTTGACTTTTGTCCTTTCCCAGCCTTGTCTTTTCCTGGTTTTGTCTTTTGTCATCTCTTGGCTCTTTCTGGCAAACTGAGCCCTCGGGGCTATCTTCTATCAATCTTTGGCTCTTTGGGCTCCCTTCTCGGCGGTCTCTTCCTTTTGGCCTGAAGGCCTTTGAATTCCTTTGGGTTCGCGCCCAAACATTTAAAGGTCAACGGCCATTTCATTGCCGTAAAGTTGACGTTCGCGCGCCTGTCGCCATTTGAAAGCCAATGGCTATTCTATTGCCCTGAATTTGATGTCTTTGAGGACATCGTCTGACGTCCGGATTCCAATGGTTAGTTCATGATGCCCAATTTGACGTCTGCAGGCCCGTCACCCCTTTGAATTCCTTCGGCTTTCCCTTTCCTTCGGCTTTCTGTTCCTTCGGCCTTTTCCTTTGGTTGGGCTTTTGTCTTTGAAACCTTTCGAAGGGAAGGCGTCCCTTCAGACCTTGAGAAAGGTCCCTTTCGCGGTCGCCGAGAGCCCCCCACAAGGGCACCTGCCATTTGGGATACTTCGGGCAGCCTTGGTCTTCAAATCCTTCGAACAAAATGTTCGAAGGAATTCCTTCGAACATTTGTCCGAAGGAAATCTTTCCTTTATGTCTTTCCCACTTGCTACTTTCTGTCAAGCTTTTCCATCGAGTGAATTCCTTCGGACTTTTTGTCCAAAAGAATTTGCTCTGTTCACTTTGCCGCGGGAATTTTTTCGAAAGAATTCCTTGTTTGTTCTTTACCTTGTGAATTTCTTCAGACAAAATGTCCGAAGGAATTCCTTCGAACATTTTGTCCAAAGAAATTCAACCTTTGTCTTATCTTTTGCCTTAGCATTTCCGAAGGAAAACTCACCCTCTTGATTCCTTCGTAAGGGTTCCCTACCCTCCGCAAGGGTACCTTTGGATCTGGAATTGCCCTCCGCAGCCTGCTGGAATGGTCCATTTTGTGCCTGACTGCCCTCCGCAAGCGCTGTTTAACCTTCAGAGACTCTTATTTGTCTAAGGCATTTGCTCAAAGCGAAAAGCTCCATACTAAACCGAACCCTGCAGGGCCTTAGATTTTTCAATGTTCTATAAGAACAGGGCTTATTGCAAAGAAAAGGAGATTTTGCAGAAGGTGGGTGCATGACTAGACTGAGGGTTCAAAGTGGTAGGGAAGGAAGGAGACTGATTTTGGCCTGCAGGACCAAAATGGTCAACAATGTTGTTTTGGGACTGGTTGAATTGCTGTAAAATTGTTACATTGACATTATACTTTATTGAGTGTATGAATTAATCTTGTTGGGTTATGTTTTTATCAAAAACCGTCATTTGGACTAAATTATGTTGACTGTGAGACTACTCTATGCATGTTAGGGATATGCAGTAAGTTGAAGTGTTAAATGGTCTTGTTGTGACTTACTAGGAAGTCTAGAAAGGAAAAAGGGGGCAAAATGCACCCAAAATTATGGTTTTAAATAAATTAAGTTTTAAAAACACGTGATTTGGGAAATAGCATGGAAAGTTCGAATAAACTCCTTAACCTTAATTTAAATTGAAGTCCACAAAAAAAGGGTAAAGGCTCTCGATGAAATCATAAGGGTTTCATTTTGTAACAATGATAGTGCATTTTGACTTGGTTGCAGGGAAGAGTTGGAGATATGGCAGCCATGCCCAGAAATCGGGGGGGTTCGAACTGCATGGTGAAAGGAACTCAAGTGCCATAATGGCGAACACACGACAAAGTACGAGTTCTACCAGTCATGCAGAAAAGGAAAAAGGAATAAAAGAATGAAGGAAAAGAGATCTATATACGCAGAAGAGAAGGGTAATAAAAGAAAAGAAAAAGAAGAAAAGGAAAGGATAGCAAGACGGGAGAACGAAAACTGGACATTCTTTCTCTTGAAGCCACGATCATCCCCATTCGAACCATATCAAGACAATGACCAAGTAGGTCATGTAATTAAATTCATGCATGGAAAATAATATGTAACTATTGCCATGGATATGAGTTTTATTCTTCTCGAAAAACAAAATACTGTGTTTATTTATCCGAGCTAGGGTAAATATTGTTTGAACGGAAATGGTTGTGGTTTTTGAACAAGATTGTAGGGTTCATTTATGGCCCTGGGGATGGAACTTGGTTCCATCCACAAGCCCATAAAGGGATGCAAAACATTTGTAAATTGTGGTGATTAGAAAAGACTATCGGGCATAGTTGCCAGGAGATGGGTACGGGTACTGGTACGCCTTTTTAAAAAAAATAGGAGAAGGGTGTACAGGGAGACGGCTATATATATAATTTAAATATATTAATATTTTATTATTATAATTATATATATTTATTATTATATAAAAATAATAAAAACCGAAAAATATAGTATGTACCATAGTTTGCATACTCACCGAGTGGGCGAGTAATCACCAAACTTCACCTAAAACGATTAATCGCCACTCGAAATGGCAGGGTTTTGATTACTCGGGTCTGGGCGAGTATTGGCACAGTACTCGCCGACCGAGTACTCACGAGTACTATGCCAGTACTCTCCCAGACCCGAGTAGAATGCAAGAAAAATGTGAGTAGAAGTTTACATTTAGATAAGTTTCTTATACTTTAAGTTATATTATATATATATATATATACTTTCAAGATGTTTGAGAGTGGTTTCGAACCTCTAGGAGCTATAATGCAAATTTTGTTTTGGAGTATCCTATCATATTTCAGACTTAGTCAAAATTCAGGGTTTCAGACTTAGCCATATTTCAAGGTTTTAAGATTTCAGGGAGATGTCATAGGAGGTATGAAGGATACATGAAGGGATGTAGGTATGATAAACACCTTGCATTCAAGAAACAACTAAAAGACTTCCTTGTTTATTAACAGAAGCAGGAGATATTGGATTGGATGACATCCTTGTAGATGTTGTCAAAAATGAGGCAGAGTCACTACCATTTGGTTCCAAAGTGGAGCCACGAATGCAACATTCTAGGCAAAGCAAAGAGGGGCAGCCGAGTGGGAGGACTAGACTTTCTTAGTCTCCCTTAGTTTTCCAGAGAGCAAGGAAGAGAAAATTATAGATTCTTGTAATTTGTGCTTGTAGATTCTTGCATAAGTATCACTGTATCAGTTTGTTATTGAAATCTGACAGTATCATAGTTGTATTCGCATGAATCATGATTATGCGATTTTATACTTGTATTCAAATCTAATATAAAACGCTTCCCCAACGTTTTACAAACTCATTTTATACATTTTGCAACTATAATTTCTATAAAATTTATGTTTTTTTTTAATTTAAGTATTTTTTTAATTTGTCAAATAATGATGAGTGGTTGTCGAATAATCGCCAAGTAAACCTTTTGGGAGTTGGGCGAGTACTCTCCAAGTACGAGTATGCAAACTATGGTATGTACTATTGACGGGGGCACAGGGGTACGGGAAGACGGGTACGAGGGTACGGGGGGTACGGAGAGATGCGTCTTAGGGGGTAAGGGATGCGTCTCCCTGTAACATTGTTGTCGGGTAATATAGTTCAACTTGTTCATGTTTTAAAACGGCATCGAGTTTTTGATATGATGTTTGTAGACGTTTAGAGACCAGTGTCATTAAGTTATAGACTGAAATTGGTTTTCGAATAGGGACTTATATGAATAAAAAATGCCATTTCTGAATACCTAAGACCGTCTAGTTCAAATAAGGATATTGCAGTCTTATGGCATTCGAGGTGAAGGCTATAACAAGTAATTCCCTTCAGCTTTAGATATATTCACATTTGTTAATTATGAGTAGAATGCAGGTTTTATTTAGTTGTGTATAACCTGGAAATGTCAATATAACTATAGATTCACATGAAAAATAAAAGGGATTAAATATAGTCCTATACCTTTTGTGCATGAGGAAACATTGTTTTTGAAATCGGTTATGCTAGGAAGATCATATGTGGGATTTTATAAACCAGTAATGGGCGATAGTCGAATTGTGATGAGCAATTACAGCTTGTGTACACCTCATAGTGATGAAAAAACCATCAAAAAGGGAACCTTAGATCATTTGGGGATTATGCATTTTATTATTAGTTGTAGCCAGTATTCTTGAGAATTATGAATCAAATATATGAGTTTGGTCACACAAAAGTCTTTTGTCATTTGACTGAAATTGGTGTATACATATGCAAATATATGTGTATATATAGAGGCTCGCATAGTGTAAAGAACCAGATGTGTATCTCACATAAGTACCTGGGTTGGGTGATATCTCTGAGGGGATTTGAAAACAAAGATGTATTTAAATATATGCTCTTAACTTATGAATGGAGTACCTTCTAAATATTACCAGGATAATTGTTTTGGGATTCGAGACCCAATAGATTAGGTGAAAATAAAATCTGGGTTGATTGATTTATTGAAAATGTTTGTTTTACCTAAATGGAACACCTAGACTGACCCTACATTGTATGGCAATACAAACATATATTATATTTTTAGTAAACAATGAATATTATGGGGTTAATATGGTATTTATGTATATTATGAAGATTTACTAAGATGATAGTCTGACTTTGTGAAAGCATGTAAGACTGTTATAATTGTTTGGGTACTCAACTTTACTTTAATAAGGTCAGGGTAAATGGTAACATAAAGGAAGATATATCAAGCCGGCCATTTGAACTTAATTAGTTTTACAGACCAAATAATGATATGGATGTAGTATTATCTTTCTAAGCAAATCCAAATATAAATAAAGGAGAAGATACTAAATTAAAGATTTGAATATTTGTGAAATTATTAAAGGTAGATCTCTAAATTTAGTATATGATCTGTATGCAGCCTAGTTGTGAAATGGCCTTCTTTATTAGATCTTGATAAAGTAAAATATGGACAAGTATGGATTTTGATGTTGGCAATAGATTAGAAAGATATGTTTGTATAAAAGCATAGAACGACTTGATTCTTGTTCTAGCTTAATAAACATATCTGTTATGGAGTTAAATTGGATTTTTCGTTGTGATTGCTTATATCTTTCATTGTTGCATGGTATTTTATTACTCTGCTTTTGAATCTTTATTTATAGGTTGTGTTTGGATAACAGAAGGTACATATATGAGTGAGTCAATAGGTAACTCGTACAGTTCCCATGATATCATTATGTGATGATTCAGTAACAGAGAGTATTGTGAGAGCGAAAATGACTCAGATTAATAAATCTGAATTCTATAATGAAAACTTTGACCAAAGTAATGTTATAACTAAGACATTATCATTCACTATACTTCTAGTTTACATGTATTGCTATTATCATTTAGATAGAGGAATGGATTCCATGTTCTATTTGATTGTTTCATGTAAGTGTTAGTACACACATGGGTTCCGATTGTTTCTCGATATCCGCACTATTCTTATTTGCCCCTCCATAAAGGGTAGGGCCACTACCAAAAGGGAGGTGTGCGGGAGACCGTTGGTCTGTTGTTGGAGGCAAAGCACTCGGATGATGCTCTCCCTCTATCAGTAGATTCAACTAGAGGGAATTACACTCAGGTTATGTGATGGATCATGGAGCTACTTTATGTAGCTCATTCTGTACTTTTATACTTATTGATATGTATATTTGACATTGTACTTTATTTTGGATGTATATTTAACATAGCAGTCGTGTATTAGTATAATATTCTGAAAATGTAAACAGCAGTGGTTGTAAACTCAATTAATACTAATTTATGGATTTTAACAACTTGCAGTACTTGTTTTATTATTTTAGTACATAATGGACAGTTTTTCAGCTCATAACAGCTTGTGGTACTTGTTTCATTATCTTAGTAAATAATGGACAGTTTTTCAGCTCATAAACTGGTTTACTACTTGAGTACTAAATGGGTTTTTTTGCCACTGGGCTAATGTGACTGTGGCATCTAATGCTTGGGAAATATTTAGTTTTCAAGTTGTAAATGGTTCGCTGTAATTAATCTTAACAGAAATGTTATAAAAATAAAAATAAATGTGTATCTTTTAGTTAGTCCAGTGTGGTGTAACATTTCATAAAGCTCTCGCAATTTTCATTTCGAACGTGATGGAATCAGCTCAAGCAAGCACTTGAGTAAGGAGATCAATCCTTTGAAAGCTAGACCTTTTTTTGAAAAAAAAATCCCACTTTGCCCAAATCACAACTCCAATACAGCTTGTTAGGATATTTCTTCAAAATAAAATCAAATAGAAAGAAAAGATATATTGACCACTTCCGGGGAGAAACCCCCAAAATATAAACTACTAATGAAAGGAATTCAAGAATACAACTTATAATGATTTGGGAGAAGTTTGCCCTTCCTTATTTATAGAACAAAATCAAATATATTGACCACTTTGAGGGGACAACCTCCAAAATATAAATTAATAATAAAAGGAATTCAAGAATACAACTTATGATGATTTGGGAGAGGCTTTTTCTTCCTTATTTATGAAGATAATTAGGTAGGGTCACACCTATTTGTCCTAATTAGGTTAGCCTAAAGAAACAATTAGAACTAATAAATGAAAAGATTCTAAGTTAAGTGTGCCACAAGTCAGCCACCCATAACCTTAGTACACTTGGGACATAATATTAGGGGCGTAACATGCGTTGTGCCCTATCCGGTGTAACCTTAGTTACTCAACAACACCAAAGTTCCAAGCCAATCGAGATTGGACAAGAAAGACAAAACCAAAACTTAGCGAGACTCCACTATTCCACATAAGGTCTTTCACATGCAAATGAGGGTTTTTTTTCCTCTGTATTGCAACGTGCTCAATTGAGTGCAACCATAGTTACTCGAATAAGACTTCAAACACCAATTTGCCAAGCTGATTAGATTTGGGCAAAAAACAAAATGACCAAAACTTGACAGAAGACTCTACCTATGACATGCTAAAGAGACATCCAAATTGTGCTCAATTAAGTGTAACAATAATTACTCGACTCTCCACAACACCAATTTTCAGAACTCACAAGACAGTTTACCAAGCCAATCAGAATTGACCAAGATGCAGCAAGACTCCACTATTGTAAATAATGTCTTTGACATGCTAATGAAGGGTATTTTTCTCTGTAAACTTAGACCACAACACCAATTTTCCTAGCAAATTTGGACTCACAATATCAATTTGCCAAGCAAATCACTTGGACCGAAAAACAACTTCAAGAAAACTCGGCAACAAACTCCACTATTTCATATAAGGTCGTTGGCATGCAAATGATGTATTTTTTCATTGTATCCCCATTGTGCACAATTGAGTGTAACCATACGTACTTGACTCAAACTCTATAACACCAACTCGGAAAGCCAATTTAGACTTCCAAAACCAATTTAACAAGACAATTGAACTTGGACAGAAAACACTTGACAAAAACTCGGCAAAAGACTCTGCTGCTCAAAGTAAAGTAATTGATCTGCAAATTAGAGCACTTTCATCTGTATTTTAGGTGGTAAAGTCTCATGCATGTACTTAAGAGCCCTGCCAAAACTCACTGAATCATTTTGTCTCAATAGGGACCACTCAACCACTTATACGTGCGAGTTTTATGACTATTAAAAGTCTTCTAACTATGTGTAATCGTAGAAATGTGGCATTGGTGGAAGTGAAATGGTTTTATCAATATCCACGAGAACAAAATAGTCTTTGGGACCACAAAGCCAAAGCTGCAATCTTATGTAAAATATGAGTGGACAAAGAGAGAATCAAGGTTCAAATTTCCAGTTTTATATATTCCATTTGTAGAGTGGACCTTCCATTATTAGTTCTAATTCCCCTGTTTTTGAGGTCTTGCCTCTTCAAAGAAAGGAAGCATAAAGTATGCTATCAAAATGTCGAAGTACATGACCTGAATGTCACTATAGGAAGCATGAGCCAAAGTAACCAAAACATAACACTTCGTTATTACAGTAAAAATTAAACTCTTTGAGCAAAGCCTGACATGCAAACACTTCATTTAAATTATCCCCTGAAACACTTCATGTTAGGAATATTTAGTATGTCATTAGACAATTAGAATATTATTTGTGTGTATGAGTTGTACGCGTTGTAAACAACTCTTCATAGAGATGAGATTGAGTAACGATATTTAGGAGAGAAAGGTTAGAATGGATAAGAAATGATCGCCTCTTTATAGGATCATAGCATTGTATAAAAAGCTCTCTTTAATATTAAATAGAGGTATCATATTATTGACAACAATTGGTATTGGAGCAAGTTTAGCATGTCTTAGTTGTAATCCGCTAAGGGGCAACATTTCAAATAATCTTGCCCTTGATATTGAATGTCTCCTATGTTAAATCTGATCTTAGAATAGTCTATACGGATTGTAGGAAGCGTGAAAATATACAATAGTGTGAGATATGTAGCATTAATTTAGAGAGAATTACATTTGTTGCGTTATTCTCATTTGCTATTAGAAATAAAACGGTTCATTATCATATCGGTGCATGCATTTGGCAGATAGGCAGCATATATCAGTGTCTAAAATATGATTTATATCCCGTAAACTCCCAGCTGTAGTTGCATGGTTAATTCAAGCGCAACAAAAGGTTAGCAACGTCCAGCAAAGCGAAGATCCAAAGGCCTGGAGGACGTGCACATAGAGTTCTGTGATATGTTGTGCGTCTTTATGCTCTTATGTGTTGGTGTTATTGAGTGCGTTGGTGCATGCTCAAATCTTCACTTCATCAATGTCAAGATCGATCTGATACATCAACTGTGCGCTTCATTTCGCCACAGGTCTCTTCAATTGAAAGTAGCTTGTAGATCTTTACATCTCTTCCATCCTCCCGTGCGTCTATTCTACTGAGACCTATCATTTGGTATTTTCGCACTTTCACATGGCTCTTTCGCTTATACATGATCCCAAATGACTCTTGTATGCAAATGTGTCAACATCCATGCATGTCAAATTTAATAGTTTAAATCAGTTTTTTAAATACTGTTAATTAAAGTATTCACACTTTAATATAATGAATAAATAGTTGTTTTAATGTTTATTTTTGGTGTATACTTTTGTAAAATCAAGTTTGTAGTCTATAGTTATATTTTATAGGGTTAATAAAGTTAACTTTGTCATTCGTAGTTAAATGTTGTCTATATATTGGTTAGTTTAATTTCAAATAAAGATCTTTTAGCTATATTAGAAATTAAAATTAAAGTTTCTAGGTTTTAGGTTTTTAGTCCGGTAAGTTCAAAATAAAGCATGTGTGTGTTAGTCATCAAAGTTGAAACTTATCTTTGTAATAGATGCAATATCAGGTGAACCCAACGTCCAATTGAAAATTGCGGGTCTAATCTGTGGGGGGCGGGGGGTAATTTGCTCATCATATGCAACATGCAATCTGACTTAGCCTACTGAGCTAAGTCTGCTAGAGCTCAGAGGTAATGTAGGAAAGAGACCTTTTTAGCAACCTCAAGTTTGCCGCTAACTCAGAGGCTGCATTTTTGCAATAGTGGCAAAACAACTATGCCAAACTAGCTAATGTTGAGATCGTTTTCCAAGTGGCAGTGGTAATCATCTTATATTGTTCTTGATCAAGTGGCAATGATCAAGAATGGGGGTTGCAAATGCAAGCTCGGTAAGAAGCCCAACACTCACTAAAGACAGTGAAGACCCGGTCCTCAATCTTTTTATTTATTTTTTTTTAGTGTGAATAAGTGTAAACGGGTATGTAAATGAATGTGAACCAAAGTGTATGTGTAAAGTAGATATGTAGCATGAACTAATATGGATGGTTGATGTGTTTCCCTCCATAGAAGGTTGATATGTTCCCTATTCATACTTGGATGGTCAAAGGTTGATGTATTTTTTGTCCATCAACATATATGGTTGATGAAAGGTCAATGTGTTACCTATCCATCTAAAATATGTGTCACAGCATGTGTTCCAAATCATGTATATTGCTTCATTTCCATATGTCCGTACTAAGGGGGGATGTTAGGAATATTTGAAAAGTCGTTAGAGTATCATAATATTATTTGTGTGTATGTATGAGTTGTATGGGTTGTAAACGACTCTTCATAGAGATAATATTGATTGAGGATATTTAGGAGAGAAATGTAAGAATGGGTAATAAGAAATGATCCCCTGTTTATAGGATCATAGCATTGTATAAAAGGCTCTCTTTCATATTAAATCAAAATATCTTATTATTGACAACAACATCATTGTTGGCAATCTCACCTCTACATTTGGAAAAAACAAATAAATGATATATAAAGACAATTGAAAGTGAAAATGTCAAATTTCAAGCCAAGCTCCTCGTCCAATGAAGTTGCTTTAAATACACACAAACGTGCATGTGTGATCAGCCTGCCACTTAAAAATTTCAAATTCTAAGACATAAATTACCAATAAACCTATATTTATCACAAGAGATTTTAAGCTTCCGCAATACATTATAAATAGAAAGAATGATTCTAGAAAATCTATCAAAAAAATAACATCAACATTTTGAATCACACTACCTTGTCCTAAATGATGGAATGCGTAGTCTGATCCAAAACATGGATGTTAAACTTCCTATCACTTAGTGTGATCCCAAACATAAATGTTAAATTTTCTATCACGGGTTTTCCAAAAGCATCACTCAGTGATTTGAACATCGATGTTAAATTTTCTATAATGGGTTTTCAAGAAGCATCACTTATGGTGTCATCCCCTTTTTCGAAATAATTAAACGGGAGCGGATCTAAAGTCTATTTTCATTTCCCATAGGCTAAGGGATTAATTGAGGGAAATAAATTGATGATAATACTTTAAGTTGTCCTAAGCCACTTTATTTCATAAAATGGAAAAGGAACACTTATGTATTATTGTTATGAAGAGGACCAAACAGTAACATTCATTAAGGGGGTCAAAAAGAAATTTTTATTAAGTTGGCCTAAAAGTAACTTTATGTTATATTTTTTTTTTAAATGCAACTTATATTTCATTATTAAAAAGGTTATTTTTCATAAAGCAACTCAAAAATAGAATTAAATGAGCAAAAGTTGCTTTGGGGAGTTTTTGGAGGGAGAGTTGCTTTTGAGGATGTTGGAGGGAAAGTTGTTTTTGGGGGTTTTGGGAGAGAAAAAGATGAAAGGGAAATTATAAAAGGGGTGTTGGGCTCATTTGGAAGGCATTCAATTTTCATTATCATTATTTCTCAAGTGATTGAGCCTTGTGTTCATCCTTTTCCTCTGAGGATGAAAACCCTCTGATGGATTCAGACTTTAGGACGAAAACCCTCAAGTGTGTGCAGATTTGAGAACAAAAACCCTCTTACCTATTGTGGTGATTCCATCTAGGAATCATTATTGTGCTTCAAATCAAGACCAGAATCTACTTTCAATTTGAGTGAAGATTGTCGTAAATTTCCAAAATGAGGTGGAGGACATTGGATCAACCAACCCCTGCTCCTTTTGGGTGTAAGGAGTGGCTAAGGAGAGCAAAGGAGGCAAAATTGGTAGCCTTTCAAGCTAGACAACACCTACAGAAGTTTAAAAGGGAAGGTGAGTTCTTAAAACACCAGTATAATAGTCTTAGAAATAGAGAAAAATCATATTTACACAAAATTTGTAAGGAGGACCTTTGGGAAGACCTTGTTGGGAGGTACGGACATGAAGGAAGTGCCTCATTAACTCCTCATGACGGTCTCCAACTTGTTGAACTTTCTAGATCCACATTGAGAGGTCACATCACCAGCCGGTTGCAATGGCAACAAAGAGTACAAAGGAAGTTACAAATTTTGAGTGGGGACAGCCACTAAGGTGTCCCAAGAATCATCAAATTCCATGCTTGAGAAATATGAATAAAACAGGAGTTGGAAAGTGGAGACAAGTCTTGGAATGGGCAGAATTAAAAAGTGTGGACAGCCTTACGAATTCTGAAATTTTTGACAAAATCAAGGCCTTAACACACTCAGAAAATTCTGAGTTTACTTTGCCAACTCAGCGGGTTCTATGTTCAGAAAATTTGGCGAAAAGTGTGCCAACACAGCTGGAAAAATGCACCAAAAAGTCCGAAAATTATAGGGTCATAAAAGCCGGAAATAATGAAGGGGCAAATAGGCAAACTCAGCTGATCTTATGTACAAAAAAATCTGAAAAATGGGGTAAGTTACAGCCCTCAATAAGTTCTGAGTTTGCAAAGGAGATTCATCTTTCCACTTATGAGGTAAGGTTGAAATTGGTAGAAAAGGAACAACACTTCCGATGGCAGCAAGTAGGTGAGCAAGAAAGAATCGTTTTGTCACCATGGCATGGCCACATGCTTGGGCCAAGCCTCAAGAGGTAAGGTATGTTTTCTAAAATGCTCAAGTGTAATTTTTGCAAGTCATTTGTCGGCATACACTTCGAATGGAATAAGACAACATCGAGATACTTGGGAGAGTATCGGGACGCTTACCTAAGAGCCTTCTATTTCATGGCACTCATTCAATGGAAGTTTTCCGTAAGGGGCAGCCTTGATATCTTGATATACATTGTTGTTCAGAACATTCCTAGCACTATGGAAGGGAGTTATAGGCTCCTAACGGATGCTTGGGAGGTGAGATGTATGGGTGGGCCTCCAAAGGATGAAGTAAGAACAAATTCAAGGTTGTCAACTACAAACACAGCCACATAAACTTCACATACAGCAATACTTTGGGGGCAATTGCCTCCAAGGTGAGTCAACACATGAGCCTAAGGAGGAAAGTAAGAGTCACATCAGTTTTGAAGAAGTTTCCAGCCCTTATGGAGCTTAAAATGATAAGCTTGGAGGGTGGTTTTGAGAGGGGTAACAGCTGTTATTGGTTCTACATTGAAGACTACAGCAGGGGCAGCCATTGGCATGAGAGAGGGATGAGCTTGGTGGCCATTTTTGAGGATGACTACAGCTGGTCCCTACCCAACAACAACAGGTACAGCAGCAAAGAGAAACAACTACAAGTGGATTTTTGAGGTGACTACAGTTGGGACACTCCTTTGGATATTGTAATTGCTTGAGGACAAGCAATTTTGGGCGGGGAGGATTGTCATGTCCCCCTTTTTGGCCTAAGCATGGACATGACCATTAGCCTAGTTCTTTTGGTACTTTCCCTAGGCTAAGGGAAGAAAGGTAAAATGGGAAACACTACTTCCCCTCCTTAGAAGGTAAAAGTGAGTTTTCCCTTAAATTATTATAATTTTGCATTGAGAGCCCATTTTGACTTAAAAGTCTTAAAAAGCCTTTAAGTGTTTATAAAGGATGGCCGACCTTATAATCCACTAACTCTACCTTCATAACTAAAAAGGTGAGTATATAAAGGGGATTGGATTTCATTTGAGAGGTATGCATGATTTTGATAATTGAAATTGTAAGCTTAAGTAGAAAAATGCGTAACTTATCCATTGAGGATGAAAAGCTTCAATGATAGTTGGAGTAAGGACGAAAAACTTTACATTCAACTAGGGCATCCTCATTCAGGGGTTGTATTGAGCTTCATTGGTCTGATTTTTACATAATCTTCATCATATTTTGGGCAATAACTTCATCTCCATTTTTAGGGCTGGCAACTAGGGTTTGGATCCCATAAATTAGGGCAGCGCCCAAAAAAGCAATGCAATGACTGGTTTGAAGGGGCAATGCAAGATTGTAAGGGTTATGGATTGCTTTTAGAGGGTTGTACTTGGTGCCCTAAGGAAGCGAACTGCCTATGACAGCTGGGCAACCTCTTTTGGGGTCAAATTTGAGGGTTTCAAGGGTTGTTTCACGCCAAAATTGCAGTTCTGAGTATTTAATCATTTTATGTTATTTTTATTGGTATTTTCCATCTATTATTCATTAAGAAACTTCAAAAAACAAGGTATTTATTTTGGTAATAATATTCAGAATTTATTAGTGAATATTCGAGAGTTAATTATTGCTTTGCACTTGGAAAATTGCATTTCCAGCATTTTGTAATTTTTATCTAGCATTTGAAGTGGAAAAATCAGAAAAATCAGAATTGTTGATTAGGGTTTGATATTTGAATTAGAATTTGCACATGTGGTGTTAGGACTTGTTTTGTTGTTGTTAGGGTTTGTTGGAAAACCCCTTTTTCTTGATTTTTTCGAAGTTGGGAACATTACAAACTCATAGACACCTATGAAGAATTCAGTAGAAGGCTAATTGAAAGATTTGATAGGGCTGACCTGGAATCTCATTTCAAGGAATTGACCCAGCTGAAACAAAGGCCTTCCGTAGAGGAATATGTGACTGATTTTCAGAGGATTTCAGTTATGATTTTGGATATGTCAAAGACGAGACTTGTAATTTTGTTCATGGAGGCATTTGTTGACCCACTCAGGGGTTTAGTCAAGGCTTTCAACCCTCTTACTCTTCAAGAGGCCATAAGGGCCCTCGAATCTTCAGCACCTAAAGGCAAATTTCTGCCCTATGGACAGTCTAGACCACCACCTTATGAGCAGCCAAAATCAGAATCTAATGGGCAGCCAATGACATCATCTTTTGAGCAACAAAATAAATCATTTCAGCAAGGGTTTTTTCAACAAAAGGAGCTGCCAAAAGCAAACAATGAAGTAGAAACCAGAAATGAACTCATAAGGAAGAAAGTGCGCTTCACATGCAAGGATCCATGGGAGCCAGGGCATATATGCCTTAGAAAAAGGCAGATAAATTACATAGAGGTGATATCAGATGATGAATCAAAAACAAAGGAACCTAAACCATAACTTAAGGTAAGAGTACCGGAACCTGAAGGAAGGGAAGAAGGAGATAGTTCAGGAGGCATCCTTGCCACACTTATTTCAAGAGGCACATGTGCCACACTTTCTGGTGCACCTAGATATTACCCTTTTAGAGTTCGTGGAGTTATGCATGGTCATATACTCATAGTGTTGGTTGATAGTGGGGCAACCCACAATTTCATAGATGAGGGATTGGCAGCGAAAAGAGATTTGCAAACAAAGGATATCGATGGATTCAATGTTATTGTGACTGATGGTTCTACTATTCCTTGCATCAGGAGGATTCAGTAGTTGGAAATTACACTTGGTAATTACAAGGTGTGTAATGACTTCTATCTTGTGGGCATAGAATAAACATATATGGTTTTAGGGGTGCAGTGGTTACACTCCCTTGGGGAATTCATACAGAATTATCAGACGATGGCGCTGAAATTCAGATCTAATGAAAAAGAGGTAGTGCTCCAAGGTATTGTCAATGGAGCCCCTACAATTGTCACAGCCAAAAGGATGGAGAGTTCTTTTCATGAAAGACAAGTAGCAAGGGCAACCAGATGCTTAGCTTTAGAAGGCATCTGTACCCTCTCATTGTATGGTACGTTGGGTAACACCATTTTGATATTCACAGTGTTATGTCTAAGCGTAATATGCTATGTTTGGAATCAAGCTACATAGAGGATTGCCACCCTTGGTTGTATGAAGGAGAAGTTCATATGAATATCAGAGTAGCACAACATAAGCATGGTGGAGTAACTGCAAAGGGTCATCACCCAGATATGAGGGCAGCAAGTAGTGATAGTATCCTCTCATCAAATGTTAAAAGAAACACGTTCATGAGAGCTATGCATTTGATCTTCAGCTTTAATGTTGTCATCGCCATTATCAGCCACCACATTACTTTATTTGACCTCATACAATTGGATTTGTAGGGATTTCTAGACATGGGAAGGAGTACTTTTCAGTTTGGGACTATTAATGGGGAGTTTTCAACCCTTGCATGGCTGCCCACAACTTCTACATTGCTCACACTGCCATTTGTTGCACAGATTTGTCATTTTTGTAGCTGTTATATCATTTTTATATTGCTGGTTTTTATGATTTCAGTCATTAATAGCCACAAGTTTGCTCATTTTAAGCAAGCTGGCAAATTCCCAAGGATGAGTTGAGATCCAGGTATCACAGAGATGATCAGATTGACTGAAGAGTCAGAGACTCCCAAAGTTGTATTGCTTTAAGACAAGCAATTTTGGGAAGGGCGGACTGTCATGTCCCCTTTTCGGAATAATTAAACGGGAGTGGACCCGAAGTCTATTTTTATTTCCCGTAGGCTAACGGATTAATTAAGGGAAATAAATTGATGATAATACTTTAAGTTGTCCTAAGCCACTTTATTTTGTAACATGGAAAAAGAAAACTTATGTATTATTGTTATAAAGGGGGCCAAATGGTACCATTCATTAAGGGGGTCAATGGCCTAAAAGTAACTTTATGTAATTTTTTTTTTTTTAAAAACAACTTATAATTTAAAAAAAACTTATATTTCATTATGAAAAAGGTTATTTTTCATAAAGCAACTCAAAAATAGAATTAAATGAGGGAAAGTTGCTTTTGGGAGTTTTTGGAGGGAAAGTTGTTTTTGAGGATTTTGGAGGGAAAGTTGTTTTTGGGGATTTTTGGAGGGAAAAAGATGAAAGGGAAATTATAAAAGGAGTGTTGGGCTCAATTGGAAGGCATTCAATTTTCATAATCATTATTTCTCAAGTGATTGAGCCTTGTGTTCATCCTTTTCCTCTAAGGACGAAAACTCTCCGATGGATTCAGACTTAAGGACGAAAACCCTTGTGCAAGTTTGAGGATGAAAACCCTCTTACCAATTGTGGTGATTCCATCCAGGAATCATTACTGTGCTTCAAATCAAGACCAGAGTCTAGTTTCAGTTTGAGTGAAGATTGTTGTAAATTTTCAGAATTAGGTGGAGGGCATTAGATCAGCCAACCCCTATTCCTTTTGTGCAAGGGCTGTTGCACAAGGGCATACCACCTACAGGCAAATCGCTGACCTTTGAGCAGCTATGTACCACCTACAAGCAGGTCACTGCCATTGGAGCAGCAGTGCAGGTCTTTGGAGAACTGTTTTGCTGGCCACCAGTTCACAGCTGAGGTGGAGCACACCTGACTGCTGTGCAGCAGTTCTGTTGTGTAAAAATCAGACTTGTAAGGTTTATGATTCCAGTAGTTTATTGTTTCACCATTTTATGTTGAGTGAGATACATTAATTGATCAATGCTATGTTTTCTTGATTGGAATAAAGACTAGGATTTGGAATTATCAATAATTTCCACACCATTTGGGTAATTTGTTTCAAGGGTTTGCTGTCATAAATAATAGATAATCAGATTATATTATTTTTCCACAAGGGTTTGTTGCAATAAAATTTAGATCATATTATTTCCGCCTTAGGATTTTCCGGCAAATCTGGAATTGTTTATAATTAGTCCAATTAGGGACATTACATATAGTGATTTGAAAAATCTGTGTTCAATTTTCTATCAGCTATTGTGATCCGAAATATTGATGTTAGATTTTCTATAACAAGTATCCCGAAAGCATCACTCAGTGTGCTTCCAAACATCGATGTTAAATTTTCAACCACCCAATGTGATTCCAAACATCAATGTTAAAATTTTCGGTCTTCCATAAGCATCACTTGGTGTGATTTGAAACATTGATATTAAATTTTCAACCACTTAGTGTGATCCAAAACATTGATGTTAAATTTTCTATCACAAGTATTCCATACACATCACTTAGTGTGATCTCGAACACCAATGTTACATTTTTTATCATGGGATTTCCAAAAGCACCACTTAATGTGATCTCGAACACTAATGTTACATTTTTTATCAAGGGATTTCCAAAAGCACCACTTAGTGTTATCTCAAACACCAATGTTACATTTTTTATCATGGGATTTCCAAAAGCACCACATAGTGTGATTTGAAACACCAATGTTAAACTTTCTACCAACTTTTGTAAATCCAAACATCAATGATAGATTTTATATCATGGGGTTTTCAAAAGCACCGCTTAGTGTGATTTGAAACACTAATGTTAAATTTTCTACCAACAATTGTAAATCCAGACATCAATGTTAGATTTTCTACCACCTAGTGTGATCCCAAACATTGATGTTAAATTTTCTATCATGGTTTTTCCATAAGCATTACTTAGTGTGATTTGAAACATCGGTGTTAAATTTTCTACCACCTTGTGTGATCCCAAACACTGACATTAAATTTTCTATCACAGGTTTCCAAAAGCATCACTTAGTGTGATTCAATAAATCAATGTTAAAGTTTCTATCGGTTAGTGTGATCCAAAACATCCAAGTTAAATTTTCTATCACAAGTTTTCTTGAAGCATCACTTAGTGTGATTTGAAACATCTATTGTTAAGTTTCTATCAGCTAGTGTGACAGGAAACATCTATGTTATAATTTCTATCAGCTAGTGTGATCCGAAACATCAGTGTTAAATTTTTAATCAAGGGTTTTTCATAAGCATCACTTAGTGTGATTGTGAACATCATTGTTTAAATATGTGAGGGAAAAGTTCAAACTAACCACATGGACGAAGCAACTCGGTAGAAAAAAGCAATACATAGCTGAGTTTAACCCCATTTATGAACATGACCAAAAAGATTACATGGGTCATAGCCCTATTGAGGACTGGCTCACACCAACTTATATGCAAGACAGACAATTGGAAGATCCCAAAGGAAAGGTGGAAAGAGAGATTATGTCTTTTCTGTGCCTCAGGTAAGGTAGAGACAGAATGATACTATATCGTGAACGCTCCGCTTATGACAACAGTCGAGCTAGCTCCTTTGAGAGTCCACAGGAGGTGTCTATGTCTACCATCTTTGAAGAGGCAAACATTGAAAAAAGTGCTGAACTTCTTATCAGAATTAACAGCGGATGAACCTTCAGAACCAAAACATCAACATAAGCTCGACCTAGTGTCCAACTTTCCAAATCTTCTCTTTCAGCAGTGTCACATCTTTCGCAATGCTTTATGTTCTGGGGGTCCCACAGACTGTTTTGGTTTTTGTTGACATTATTAAACTCTCTATCTATCGATCTATAAATTTTATACGGCTTTCCAGCACCTAGTGTGATCTCAAAAGTCGGTATTTTATTTTCTATCCGAGATTTTCCAGAAGCATCACTCAGTGTGACTCAAAACATCAATATTAAATTTTCTATCACAGGTTTTGGAGAAGCTTGCTTTCCATTAATCCCTGCTTGTTTATTAAAACATTTGATATCCCTAGGCCATATTGCAGTTGTTTCAGCAGAAAAAAAAAGCTGACAAAAAAATCAATAAAAAATGCAGCTAATTAAAAGACACAGGGTTTGGTGAAGTACATAAAGAAAGCAAAATACACGAGAATTAACGGCCTTACCTCGCCATACGCTGATCTTTAAAGCTTCCTTTGATAAGCCCTTTACGTAATTGCCAAGGTACTTCTGTAACAGAAAAGCAACTTTGTCCTCCAACATTTTGCCAATTTAAAATTCACCGAATACACGCACTTTTCTTTGACAGGCCCTCTTTTTAGACCAAAACAAAACCATAGCCTAAAGCTTCATACATTTTAGATGATTGTACCAAGCGTTCGAAGGGAAAAAATCATTAAAAGTTTTGATTGATTCAAACTTTACACAGAACAAAATGCCCTGTGAGAAAAAAAAATGGAGATTTACACACAATAAAATGGCGTCTAGTTGTACGCAGTGCGATCGATATCATATGCAATGGCTTTTCCCATCTTGCCAGGCTCTGCTTTTCCGACTAAGTCGGTCATTTTGGCGTGATTAAATATCTCGCGTATCGGATGACACGCGATCTCGAACGACAATCGCATCCGTTGGCATGCGACAACGTGCGGGTTGTTTAAGTCGAGAGGAAATCATCAAATATATTATACAATCGACGCGTGTACGTGTGGCTTGTCGTGGATGGATGGCCGTGGGACCCGCGGGAGAGTTTCGTGATGTGGATTTTTATGACGTGTGAGGTTGCAGTTTGGCCTTCGTGCGAGCCACGTGGCAAGGAGAGGGGGACATTTTGATTTGTAGATTTGCAATGGTTGACCGTTGCTTTTTTAATTGGAATTTGGTTGGGATCCGTGGCATTAATTTGAGTGCGATCCGCATCAAAAAGCTTGTGTTGGACTTGTAGTTAAACAAAATATCTCTCTTTAAGTTAGTTGACACATGAATGAATGAATGATTTTAATAACGTTTACGAAATTAAGTAGCGTAAGGGATTCGGGAAGAAACATCCAAGATATTTTCAATCTTTTTTCAAGATCATATCTTTTGCTATGAATCTTGACCAGTAAATTAGTTGTTTTGAGGCACTGAGGCTCTTCGAATAACTCACTAACATTGTTCACATTCCAGCGATTATCAAGCTGACCATGAATATCCTCATATGCAGCACACTCAGTGATGTAATGCCATTCCGTTTCAACCACCCCTTTATCGCAAAAAATGCATGATCTTTTGGCCCACTCTTCTTTGGGAATCGTCCACCTACCCATCTCACATCTAAGACGATGGGACCCGGTCCTCAGCTGAGCCACTAAAATCCTCGCCTTTCCCTGAGAGCAGCGCACATATATTCTTTTTCACCATGCTCCCTCGGAAGATTGAACTCTCTAATATAAATCTCTTTTTTTTCTGCTAATCTGATTTGACCACGTGGCAGTCCTGAATTTATCTAATACAAACTTTTTTATTTCTTCCTATTGTTAGGATAATCAAGCAAGCTAATGTCCCACTTATCCATCCACTTCTTGTTTTGCTTCATCCACGTCTTTTTCCTACGGTCAAGTCTCTCTCCCAACACCATTTTGGGCTGGCGATGCTCATCCATATTTTCCACCTTTTTTAAGTAACTTAAAAATCTTATAATTGTCGATGCCTCTAGCGGGAACAAACCCGCTTCCGCTAAAAGAATCTCATAGGGGACCGTCGATTTGACTTTAAAATTGCTAGTAATAAGGTGTTTTTGAATTCTTTCAAGTTGTTTCCACTTGTGGTTTGACATGTTGCTCCCCAAAACCTTACACCCATAAAGGACAACTGGTGTCACTAGCAGCCCAAAAAGGGTTTTCTTGGTTTTCCAATCTCAAAGTTTGGCTTTCCTACACCTATTCTAGAGCTAGTAAGATGGTCTCCACCCACCTAGAATCTTGCTCGCCCTACAAGACTTCCAACCAAGCCTATTGTGAAAAACAATTCCCAGGTACTTGTACTCTTCCACTATTCCCAACGTGTTCCCCTTCAAAAATGAAATTAAACTATTGTTTTTTTCTTTTCAATGAAAAAATCATGATCTTGGTTTTGTTGGTATTCCCCTGCATCCTGACCTCTTGGTAAAAGAGCTCAAGAGCCTTCAAATGAGCGATCAAACCATTGGCAGATTTTGCCATTAGAATAAGATCATCCACGTACAAAAGGAGCTGCACCACGTAACATGACAACTGAATGCCTTCTCCACCGGTTTTGTTTAACCACTCTTTAAGTTTATCAATATATAAACTAAATAAAGTGGGGGATAAAGGACACCCTTGCTTGACCCCAATGTCATTCCCAAAGCATTCAGATAAACCCTCTCTAGTTTTGATTTTAGCCTTGACCTGCTCATAAAGCTTATGCATAGCCGCCTGATACTCCTCTAGAATCCCAAGTTCCTCCATCCTACTCCAAAGTTTGTCCTTAGGCACCGTATCAAAAGCTTTTTTAGAATCAACAAAGCAACATAAAGCTTCCCCACCTTGGGTGTCCCAAACCTTCTCGATGAAGTGTCTAAGAGTCATGCAATGATTGATAGTCGAGTGTTTAGGCTAAAACCACTCTGCCCTTTAGCTCTTTTCCCCCCTTTTTTGGCCCAATCACTGATTTTGTGCTCTAACATGCTCCTGAACAATTTTCCCATAAGAGGGTCGGTCATAATAGTGCAGTAATTAGAATGGTTATTGATGTCACCACTCTTAAAAAGAGGGATAACGACACTAGTTGCCCATTCATCAGAAAATCCAACCTGCATGACGTTAAAGATACGCTTGATGTGAGGTGCAAGGAGATCAGTCCCCCACTTTAGAAACTCAGCTTGCAGCCCATCAATGTCTTTAGCTTTACCACTTACTAATTTCTTTATTCCTTGCTTGATATCTTCTACCGAGAAGAGCTCGATAGAAGTGATAATAATGGGTGGGTTATAATTCATCTATGACCGCCCATACAAGATCTTGGCATATTCCAGCGATTGGTCCCCTGAGATATTATTTTCAACCTGTTTTAGCTTTTGTTGCAGCTCTCTCCAAAATCCTTTTGGGTTATGCTTACCTAACAAAAGTAATTATTTTCTTCTTGATATCATATAGCTCTCTTTTTTGACTCTTACCAACTGCTCATACTTTTTCTTACTATCCTTGTTAGACTTATTCTCTTTAAGGGATCATTTAGCTGCCTTGCACTCTTCATCATACCAAGAATTAGTTCGGAACGTATTTGCAATCCCCTTTTTACAATGAGATCTCTTGCAAACCTTTGAGGCTTTGTGGATTATCAGAATCAACATACTGTTGTCAATAAACCCCCTAGTTTCACTGTTTTCTTTCCCCATTGTGTTGCTTTTCACCATCTAAAGGTGTTGTTCAAGGGCAGCAACAAAGAGCTCTTGATTTTCTTGGCTCGCAATGATTTTACCTTGCACGTCTGCCTCCTTTTGCAAGTTTTGGTCTTGCCCTCTTTGCTGGTTGTTTTCGAGAAGGCCAAATTTAAAAAATAGAGGCATATGGTCAAACTTCAGTTCCAAGGGGCAACTCCCAATTTTGAACTCTAACACCCTGAATAGAGAACTTTGGGAGTAGATAACGTAGTCTACCACAGTCTGCCCATTGTAAGCTTTACAAGTGACACCACCAGATCTCGCCCAAGCCCACATACCATTACAAATAACCAAGTTATACAGGCTATAAAGACCAATAAGCTCAACCCCAAAATGAGTCACACTCTCATTACCATCACTAGAAGTTCTAACCCAACTCAAATCCCCATTCTCCTCAAGCCATAGGGTGTTGTTATCCTCTCCCTTTTTGTTGCCCAACTGTAGGCATTGATTGTTTGTCGTCCTAGCATTGAAGTCCCCAACTAACATTATGTCCCCCAAGGTGGTGAAGATAGAAATGTCTTTCATTAATGTTGCAAAAGGATCCTCGCTATCAAGATTTCTCTTCTTATAGAACTTCAAATTCTTCAGAGCAAAGTAACACGCAGCCACCCTTATTGTGATTTTTCTATCTGTTATTTTTAGCCATATGAACTGTTTATTTGGGTCTTTTTTTACCATTTCTATGATACAATTCCAGGTTTCCCAAACTAGCGCCATAACCCCTCCATGTCATTTCGCAATTTCAGTCCCTTTATTCCAAACAGAAAATTTGTTGTACCCTTCAAAAGGACCCTGCAACCATCATGCTCATGTGTTTCCATAAGAATAACGATGTCCTTCCCTTCTACAATAGGCCCCAACCCCGGACGTATCCTCCAAGGGAAGCCTCTACAATTCCAACTTACCGATTGTAGAAGCTCATTTGGGGCCCCGAATCCCTATTCTTTGTGTGAGAACCGCTCGTTGATTTGAGCTTTCCCACTTTTCATCCAATCCCATTTTCTGGATGCTATTTTTAGGAATTTCACACTATTTGCCTTACTACAAGTTAAGTTGTCACTATTTGTGGTACGTGTCTTTCAATAAAAATTTATGATATACAATAATAGTGTTGATAAGTTATTAGACATGGATAGTAATTAAAGCAATCATTTTGTTTTAACTTTCTACTAAATATTGTTTTTTAATCAATTAAATTTTATTATTTTTTGTGTATTAAAATACTGGTAGTTTTTAATAATTAATATGTATATTTGTTTTTAAAAAATATGAAAAAAATTATTTATCTGTGTTTTTGTTGGTTAAAATTATGGACATGTTATTAAAGGACAAAACATTGATATCATGAACTATATATGTAAATAAATGTATTGTCAAGACATGATGGTGTATAGAAATAAATACGTTCTCAAGGTGCAAGGCTTGAAAAAATTGATCAAATAAAAGTGGAATATGGATTGTTGTAGCAACAACTCTGTTGGTATTTATTCTTCTCAATTGTATGGTTTTCAAGGGAAGATTGTCTTGGCTTTGTGATAAGCTCTATTATTCAAGCAAAAATAAAATGTAGTAAACATGTTATCCAACTAACCATGAGACATGTTACCTGCATAGAGGATGTTGTGGTGTTTGTGCCCTTGTTAGCAACGGTGGATCTAAGTATGGATGCATGCCAACTATTACATGAAAGTTGAAAACATTATGTCACCAAAATAGCAGATCTTAAAAAATATGCCTCTTTTGGTGGCATAAATAGGGGACCCAGAATCCAAGAATTGGGATCATACTGTAAGGGTCAAAGTTTGCAGAACACATAAGTCCCCCCTTGACAACTTGGTTTTATTGGTGCTTGCATGTAAAATCTGTATACACATAATATTTTCATTCTTTATCAGTTGTTGATGCTTTCTATCTTGCAGGTACCCATTGAATCTCAATCTCTCTGAGTGCACACCCTAAGGGGTGCATCAGAAAAGGGATGGGTAGGCCATTGGTGCTTCACATGATTGTTGTCCCTTATTACAACTTGTTATCAATCTAACCATTGCCTAAAAACATTTCCCTAAGCTTGGCCTCCTTTTTTGCACACTCCTCTAGTCTTTTACCATCTCCATTAACCCTTTTCCTAACCTAAAACCCTTTTTAACAATTTACATTACTATGTCGATTGTGTCAACCTTGTATTCTTATTGACAAAACTTATTAAGGGTCTAGGTTAGCCCCTAGCTGACCTAGTTCGTGACTGAGTTTTTGTCAGTAACAATACTAGGTCGATTAGGTTGACTTTGTTGGCTAAAACTTTTGGAAGGGTTTAGGATTAAATCTGCCTATATAAACACATCTATTTTTCCATTCTTAGAGAGTAGACAAGAGTTATTCATTTGTGCTTCTTTATAATATGCTCTTCCACCATTCTACTTGAGGAGTTTTAGCTTAGGGTTTCTACTTGGAGAAGAATCTAGTGTTGTGGATAAGTCTTGGATGTTTTGGCCTTTCTTAGCGATCCTTACAAACCACAACAACCTCTTGCAAAACACCTTTTCCTGAGGGAGAGATTGAGTCTCAACAGATTCATCTTCCAGGTAAGTATCTCTAATTTTGCTCCTCTCTTTAGTAGATAGAAGTAGCATAAGTAATGTCTTTTGAATAATATTCTCTCTCCATGCATTAGGGTTTTTACCTATACATAGTTTAAATAGGATTCTCTTATGCATGTTTACTTTTTGTTATTTATTACCCCCACTTTGTGCCATAAGATTTGGGGAGCAGTAGATTAGATTTTTGCTTTACTTATTATCATCATAGTGAATATGAAAACATATGACCTAGTTAGATTTATTGCATAGTTTTACTTGATTGGAGGCTTTGGAACCCTCCCTAGTAATATTATTGTGGTAAGATATCCCTTGATCAGGTTTAGCGGATCCATATTGATCATAACCCCACTTATCTAATGTATCCCCAATTGGAAGTGTAAGTAGGATCTATCTTCTCCAAGCTAGGATTGATTTATAGATCTGATACATTTTTCATTGCATACATTTTGGTCAACTCGACGTGAATCTATTCTTTGTAGGTTTTCTTTCATGTTTTTCTATCTTTTTATTATTTTTCTATATTTGCGATACCAGGTTAACCAGGGCAGTATAGTTCTAACTTATATGCACAACTTTAACACATAATTGCATCAAAATGTCTTTATTCTTTATGTGCAAGTCTTCATTAGATACAGATTATTGGATCAAACAAGTTGACAAAGTACTCTTATTTAGTCCTAGATAATAGATTATGTCGAACAGGTCAACTTAGTCTCTCAAATAACATCCAGAATAGCAAACTAAGTCATGTAGGTTGACTTGGTATTCCAATCAGCATCCGAGTAACAAACTAGGTTGACCAAGTCGACTCAGTCATCTTAACAGGCTTCAATATATAGGGTTTTATAGAACTAGGTCAACCCAGTCGACATAATTGGTAGAACTTGCAAGCAACATTCAAGACACTTTAACAAAAATTTCATAGGCCTCATTATCTTCCAACCCACCAAGGTCTTTTATTTCTCTCTTTCAATTCAATTCTTCATTATAGTTCTATTTTACACAAGTTTGTAGTCTTCAAAATTGCAATCCCACAACAAACTAGGTTAATCTAGTTGACCTAGTTGTGTAGTCTATCTTCTGTCTAAAAGACTAAGTCGACCTAGTCAATTTAGTTCTTAAGGACTCTTACTTCTATAGTATAGTAGTGAACCTAGTGACTCTGTTATGTAATGTTTGTATATAGTGTCATCTGAACCAACTTTGTACCATTTGGGAATTAACAACTACATGTTAGTAATTAGTTTACACTTTCATTTTTAGTTGTTTGCATGCTTAGAGTATCTCACATAGTCTAATTGATTGTTTTTTCAATATACCATTTAGTTGCACTATTTTTCTTTTTTTGCACACACTAACAAATCACATAATTTCAAAATGCATTTTAACATTTGTCTATCTAAGGCCTACGTACTTGGATTTCATCACCAATAGGGAATTTGACTTAGTTTTTTGGCCAAGTATAAACACATGGTTAATGGTATATATTGGCAAAGCACCTGACACCCTTATCATTGCAAGATTGTTAAGTGAGGGGGTAGGCCCCAATTGTTAAGGTGTACAGCTAAAAGCTTCAACTGTTTGCAGACACAAGGAAGGATGCTGAAGAACCAGAGCCACCAACGTCGGCAGTATGACCGACGTCGGTCACAGACAGTGGAGAAGGAGACCGGCGATGGCAGACAGTCGGCCGACGTCGACAGCACCATACAAGCAGGGACCGGCGTCGGTCGCCTGTGTATTTTCGGAACTGTTGTTGACGAACAGTCAGTTAAGTGAAGCAAGTGTTTGCATGTCAAGCAACTAATTATAGTCACAAGCTGCATGTCTAATTATTGTAACTAGAGTTCTATTTTTGTAAGCATGGGATCCTATTTAAAGACCCATAAGGCATGTATTGTAATTATTCTAAGGCAAGTAAAAGCATTGAAGCTAGCAAGGTCAAGGAGATCAGCTGAAGCATTCAAGGAGGGATAATAACTCAGGCTTTAGAGTTGTTGTGTTGAGCAAGAGAGAGAGGGAAGAAGGTCTTGAGGTGTGGCAAGCCTTTGAGGTGGAGGAAGAAGTGGCATCTTCCTTATTGTATTTTTTTCTAGTAGTATTTAATACAAGAGTGTGTATTGTCTCTCAAATTCTTTGCTGTCTCAAATTTCTAGCTACTTTATCATTCTAGTATAATTCCGTGTTTAATTGCATATAAGAAAGTAATCAATTGTGCTCTAATTGGTAGAGCTAGAGATCCCCTGACAAGTGGTATCAGAGCTACGGTTTGCAGGAAGCAGGGTACTATTTTTTGATTACAGGTCATTCACAGGGTTTTTTGATTGAGTGGGAGTTCAGCAATGGCAAAAGAAAGTAGGCTACGAATGGAGAAGTTTAACGGCAAGAATTATCAACATTGGAGGATGCAGATTGAGGACTATCTATATCAGAAGGATTTGTACTTACCGTTGGGTGGGGTTGCATGCAAGCCCACAGATATGAAGGATGAAGAATGGAACGTTCTTGATCAGAAGGCTCTCGGTTCCATAAGGTTGAGCCTTGCATCATTTGTGATTTCCAGCTTATCACAATGTAAGACAACGGAAGAGTTGATAAAGTCCTTGGCGAATTTATACGAAAAGCCCTCGACTTCTAATAAGGTATATCTTATAAAGCAGCTATTTACTTTGCAAACGCAAGAAGGTGGATCGGTACATACTCATCTCAGTGATTTCCATGGTTTGGTAAACTAACTAGCTTCAGTCAATATTGTTTTTGATGATGAGGTAAAGGCTCTCTTGATTTTATGTTCTTTGCCTGAAAGTTGGGACGGTATGGTTATGGCAGTAAGTAATTCTGCATCTGCTTCTAAAATCTTAAAAGTTGATGATGTTGTGAGTGTGATCTTGAATGAGGAAATACGCAGGAGAAGCACAGGTGAATCATCAGGGAATGCTCTAAGTGCAAAAAGTAGGGGATGGCAAAGGGAAAAGGTTGAGCAAGGGAAATTAAGGTCGGGAAGGAGATCCGAGTCCAAAGGTATTACCTGCTAGTTTTGTGGAAAGAAAGGACATACAAAGAAGGAGTGTTGGTTGAGAGATAAAGAGAATCAACATGCAGGTATGGAAGAAGCAAAGGATGTAAATATTGTGATGCAGGATGCTCTCATACTTTCTTCAGATAGTCATGTAGGATCATGGATTTTAGATTCTGGTTCATCTTTTCATGCATCCCCAAACAAAGATTTGTTCTATGAGTATGAACAGGGAGATTTTGGAGTGCTCTATTTAGGGGATGGTACGCCTTGTCAGATTGTTGGCAAAGGGAAAGTGCAGCTGAGATTGCAGATCGACAACAAATGGGTGTTGAAAGAGGTCATGCATGTTCCAATTCTGATGCAGAGTCTGATTTTTATAAGAAGGTTGGGAGATGAGGGATGCACAATAACCCTCACAGCGGATTCTTGGAAGGTTACCAAGGGAGCACTTGTTCTAGCAAGAGGTAAGAAAGTAGATACTCTTTATCTGTCTACTTGTATTACTGATTCTACTTCTGGTGTAGATTCGAAGATGTGGCCTAATAGGCTTGGTCACAAGAATAGGAAGGGAATGGAAGTTCTTGATTCAAAAGGTATGTGTTCAAATTCAGAAAGCATAGATATAGTTCATTGCAGAAAGAGGAAATTCGATGCTTTTGACAGGAACAAAGAAGCCTTGGTGTTTACGAAGGAGATGAAGGACAGAGATCAGTCACAGGGGCTGAATAAATCTGAGCAGGGCAGCATGGACAGAGGTATGATCCAAGAAGAGCTTGCGGATGAAAATTTCATCACTTACAGGAACACACAGACACCGATGTCGATCGCTTGGCACCGACATCAGTCATCCAGATACCGACATCGGTCATGTGCAGACCAGCAGGGTTGGTAGGTCGGACAGGGGAAGTCCGACGTCAGTCATAAGGACAGACGTCGGTAGGAGGGACACCGACGTCGACCAGGGAAACGACGTTGGTAGTCAGGGTCAGTGCAGGGAACCAACATCGGTCGGGAGCAGACTGGGAGATGGCCGATATCGGTCACTGAAACGGATGTTGGGTGAATCTATAAGTCTCAAACACCCATGTGGAGGTCAGGAAAGGTATGTGAACCTCATATTCGTTGTTCACCTTCTTTATATTGCTTACTAATAGTCATGAACTAAGAAGATGGAAGAAGTAATGCAGGTAGAATCTAGAAACAGTGGGAGCTTGGCACGGATGAGGAGTGTGAGTCCTTGGAGAACCAAACAGGTATTTGTTGGTAGTGTTGTCAGCTGGAAGGAAGCACTGGATAGAGGGATGGATTCCCGTTTTAGAGAAGAGAGTGGATGGACACATGAGACAGAAGGCTATGGTATATGGTCTTGTTTAGGCTGCAGGCAATGGAGGTTTGACCATTGTATTTTATCTTTACCAGGTTGGATAATATTAGCTACATTATCCTGTTACTGTATTGTGTTACTTGTTGCAGGGTTTCATATACAGGGAGTCTTTTGAGCTAAGGGTAGAGTTGGTTCAGAAGTGTGTCATAGAGAATTTAGGAGCAGCAAAATTCTTGTGGCATAAGATACAGGTATTGCATCACAGGTTTGCGTGGTGGTTGGTCTTCAAGAGTGACTTTGAAGAGGGATACAGAGCCTAAAGAACAAAATAGATGGTGTACAGGTACAGGTACAAGTTGCAGCTGTTTATCTCCAAGTGGGAGATTGTTAAGGTGTGGAGCTAAAAGCTTCAACTGTTTGCAGACACAAAGAAGGATGCTGAAGAACCAGAGCCACCGGTGTCAGCAGTATGACCGACGTCGGTCACAGACAGTGGAGAAGGAGACTGGCGACGGCAGACAGTCGACCAACGTCGGCAGCAGCAGACAAGCAGGGACCGGCGTCAGTCGCCTGTGTATTTTCGAAACTGTGTTGACGAACAGTTAGTTAAGTAAAGCGAGTGTTTGCATGTCAAGCGACTAATTATAGTCACGAGCTGCGTGTCTAATTATTGTAACTAGAGTTCTATTTTTGTAAGCATGGGATCCTATTTAAAGACCCATAAGGCATGTATTGTAATTATTCTAAGGCAAGTAAAAGCATTGAAGCTAGCAAGGTCAAGGAGATCAGCTGAAGCATTCAAGGAGGGATAATAACTCAGGGTTTAGAGTTGTTGTGTTGAGCAAGAGAGAGAGGGAAGAAGGTCTTGAGGTGTGGCAAGCCTTTGAGGTGAAGGAAGAAGTGGCATCTTCCTTATTGTATTTTCTTCTAGTAGTATTTAATACAAGAGTGTGTATTGTCTCTCAAATTCTTTGTTGTCTCAAGTTTCTAGCTACTTTATCATTCTGGTATAATTCCATGTTTAATTGCATATAAGAAAGTAATCAATTATGCTCTAATTGGTAGAGCTAGAGATCCCCTGACACCAATACCAAGCCAAGACCATTGCCAACACATATTCTTTTCAATCTTAATATCTTGAAACTATCCATAGATTGTTTGCTAGTTCCCTGCTTTTAGCCAACTTCTCTATCACACTTAAAATAACACTTTATAATAATCTAACAACATTTAGGATGGCTACTTAGTTAGCGTTTACTTTTCGGTTGACTGTTTACTCTCTGCTCATTGTATGTTGTATTGTAAAAACTTGTATTGGTCAGTGTTGGTGCAAGGTTTTGTGATGTGTGCCCCAATTGGTTCATTTTCATTAATTCAATTATTTGTGTGTTTGCTTCCATTTCTTGCTTCAATTACATTACTAAATTTCCTCCTATTTTTAGCACATTTTCATCATGTTTGACATAGTCTCTTACAGACTATTTTTTTCCTTGCCTGCAATATTACGTCGACCTAGTCAACCCAATACTCTTCTCAGTCCATGTCTAGTAGTACTAGGTCAACCTGGTCGACTTTATAGTCTTATTATTACCTTTACTTTGTTTAATTCTCCTATCTATCCAACTTAGTTCCCTATTTTCTCTTTTCATGACACTTTGTTCATCTCTTGATCATAAAGTCCCCTATTAGAATCTTCTTGGACAACTTGAATCCATTTAGACACTGTATGGGATGTTCATTTCTCCCTCTTTTCCTCCAAAGAGAGCCTTCGCTCTTAGAACACCTCTTCCCCTCCTTCATTTTTGGATTATAACATGGTTCAAATCACACCTCAAGATGAAGTAGGTGGATCTGATCCTTTTTGTACCTATCAAGACAATTCTCATCTTCAAGCTTTTCAACATAATGTGGGAGCAATTAACACAAGTCTATCCAATAATCCCACTGATAATATACCTTCCAACAACCCTCCCCTCAATACTAATTCGGGGAGTTATCTAACAAATACCAACCCTCCAATTGATATGACTCAACTTCTTTCACTAGTAATACAATAAATAAACATAATGCAAAATTTTGACACCTCTCAAATTATGTAATTACAACGTCATTTGATCAGCATGGCTAACCAACCTTTGATTCTTAATCATCAAGCCAATCCAAATTTTATTCCTCCACCTCTTAGAGATGCCTCAAGAAATGTTATTCCTCAACTTATAATGAATAATGAAATGCTTCAAAACATCCAAAATGAACCTTTGGCTCCTTTCATTGTGTTCATTGATATTGGTAATATATCTCCAACTATCAAGTATGATGGGACTAAAGACCCTGCATCCTTTCTCAAAGCGTTTGGTAATCTTTATGAAGAGTGGATCCAAACTAATACTTTTGCCATAACTAAACTTTTAGTTAAAACCTTTACTAGTGATGTATTGGAATGGTACAACCAACTTCCCCAACATTCCATTTGTCAACTTGAGGATTTAGTCAATCCTCTACTTAAAGAGTTTCAACATAATGACCTTCCCGAAAATTATCTTAGTCATTTTCAAAAATGATAAGCAATCTCCCACCGAATCAACTCATGATTTTATTAAATAATAGAAATCTATGGCCCATAAAGCCGACCATAACATGACTGATGATAATTTATTTAAACTTTTTATAATTACTTTAACTCCTTCACTTCAATATAAGGTTCAAACTTTTGCTCCTCAAACACTTAACGAAGCTCTTGACCAAGCCAAAAATCAAGACTTTTTCATGAAGCAATTTGTACCTAAGACCAAATTCCTTGAAGTATCTTTTCAAACTTATACCAATGCCATCATTGGTAATACTCCTCAAACCAAACCAACAGTTGCTAAATCTAACACTCCCCCATCTTCTCACATATCACTAACTGTGCAACAAATGAAACAATTCTTACCACACTTTAAACCCTTTACTTAACCTAACAATCCTCCTAAATGGAATGATACTAATCAATTTTGTTGGTTCCATACTGACATTAGTCATTCCCATGAAACTTGTCGATGGCTTACTAAATTTGTTGTATCCTACATGCTTGGTGATTCCTTTAATCACCAAGCTATAATCCAACTTCGTCATCAAGAGTACAACATTACTTCTCAAAAATGACAAGCTTCAAAAGTTTCTTCTTCTAATAACCAAAAATATTTTTTCACATCTCATAATCAACAAAATACCAAGGATGTATGTGTTATTGATGTTAACTATGATCAATATTACAACAATTCTCAATATGTTAATGCACCTAAGGTTAATTATTGTCACAAGCTAGCTCACAAAGATCATGTCACAAAACCTAAGAAACCATCTTTGGAGGAACAACTTATCAAAGATACTACAACCACTAATTTGGCTTCAAAAGCCCTTTAGGAACTATATCCTTCTTACAAACCCCCAACAACTTCCATTCCTTCAAAATTTACCTTATCTTCCAAAACTCGTACTGGCTCTTCTTTTAGATCCCATTGGAATTTTCTCAAAGAACTTAACTCCATGCCTTGAAAGATTCCACTTATGAAGCTAGTTCATAATCCCCCTTATCATTGTAAATTCCTCATGCAACAATTACAAGAAATTGAAGATCCATATCCTCTAGATGAAGACCACATTCTATTGAGCCTCAGCCTACCAACATGCATACTATTGAATCTATGTGTCTTTCTTCCAAACCATCTATTGAATTTCTTGAAGAAGACATGATTAATGATGAGATCCTTTGTCACGTTGATGATCCACCACTATTCATTGAAATAGCCATTAATACTACCCTTATTCGTAAAGTTTTAGTTGATGAAGGGTCTCGTATTAATGTGACATCTTTGTGGTTTATCTAGCAACTTGGCTATAATAAAGATCATCTCAATCAATCATGCATTACACGTCATGAATTTGATAAAACTAATAAAAGCCACTTGGTTGCATTTGGCTTCCCCTTACAATCAGACCTAAAACCGTTTGAATTAAACTTATGGTCTCTCATATGCCCCTATCTCATAACATACTTCTCGATCACCCTTGGACTCATAGAATAAGGGCCATCACTTCTTCCGGTAGCCAATACATTAAATTAATACATAACGACAAGATGTATAAGTATGAGGCTAATCCCAGCCCTTTTAGTATTCAAGTTACTAATCTGAAACCTCAATATTGCATCCCTACCATTCCTACCATCAACAGTGCTCCCTTACCTAAGTTCATCAACATCAATCCAGACTTACAAGTCACTCTTTTTTATTTTGATGATGATGAACCTAATGATTTACAACATACTTGCAACACTACAAAGCTACCTCCCTATATATCAGAGTGACTTCCTCCTTCTTTATTACCTCGTGATTGCACTATTCCTCTAATCGATGAGATCATTGATTTTCCCCCTCCATGGAATGCTGAAAAACCTTATTTACCAGAAGATGCCTTCATATGCAATGATTTTGGAGTGGCCAAACTATTCCAAAATCATCTAATTATGTCTCCACAAAAGTTTGGTGACCTCGAAATTTCACCTTCTGAAACTCCCCTTGAATGTCAAGCATATACCATTTCTCCAACCTATGATGATACCTACATAATGGCCCAAGCAGTCCAAGCTCAATATCAAGATTTGGATGTTCAACATTATAAAAAAAATTAGCTCAAATACATGCTTTCAACCAAGATGTTCACACCATTTCCATAAATTCTGAATTAGCTCTCGAAGGTCATGTACCTACTATTAATTCTTCAATTATTGATACCCCTTGGGTGGTAGAACAGCTCCCACCTTTCGAACCTATAGAAATTCTTGCATCTTATTTACCACCTACATATCCCATCATTATATCTAATTCTTCACTCGTCAAAGAAACTAACGATACACCAATCTCGCCTAATCAATCTACTCCTCTTATTCCTAAGATTACATTAGATGCCAAGGTCACATATGTTCAACAGATACATTCTTAATATGATAGCTAGGGTAATCAAATTCTCAATCTCAAAGTAGATGTTGAGTATTATGGTCCTCTTTCCACTTTGCCTAGCGATGAAGCTATTATTGAATTACTTCATGCTCGAGAACCTCAACTTCTTCAGCAACATCACAAAATCAAGAATTTAAAAAACAAAGCCCCTTGTTTCAGCAACTTCATCACTAGCATTGATCCTAAATCTAATTCAATTTCTTCCTTACCTAATGCACCATACCACTTCCAAGATGGCAATGCTATGCTTATCGAAGAAACCACTCACATTGAATATGGTAATTCATCTGTCCTCGACCAATTACAGTTTCTCAAAAAATCACACCCATTGAAAATGATAACTTTAGTTTATTTTTTGATAAATATCTTAAGATCTTTGCTCGATCCTATGAGGATATGCCTAGTATTGACCCTATCATTGTGGTGCACAATATCATCACTTATCCTGATGCCAAACTTTTGAGTCAAAAGCAACAAGAATTTCCATTTGAAGTTTCCACCTTATGCCATAAAGAAAGTATTAAACTTATTGATGCTAAGTTTATCAAACTAGTGGATTATTCTAAATGGGTTTCTAACATAGTCCCTATTTGGAAAAAAGTCACCATGGTTATTCACATCTGCATTGATTTCCATAATCTCAATCTTGTTTGTCCCAATGATAATTTGCCTCTAATTTCAATAGATGCAATTGTCAATTCCACAACTTGTTATGAAATGTTGTCTCTTATGGATGGTTTCTCGGGCTATAACCAAATTCACATTGCTCTCGAAGATCAACATAAGACAACTTTCACCATATAATGGGGCACCTATTGCTATGTTAAAATGCCCTTTGGACTCAAAAATGCTAGAGATACTTATCAATGAATAATAACTCATATCTTTCATGATCTTATTCATAAAATTGTAGAAACATATGTGGATGACCTCATTACTAAGTCTCAATGTCACAAGACTCATCTTTACAATCCTACCGTCATATTCGATCATCTTCTTCAATATAAAGTTAGACTAAATCCTTACAAATGTGTCTTTGGTGTCACATCTGGTAAACTGTTAGGATCCTTAATTTCTCTCTACAACATCGAT
This sequence comes from Torreya grandis, assembly GCA_037957365.1. Lineage (NCBI taxonomy): Eukaryota > Viridiplantae > Streptophyta > Pinopsida > Cupressales > Taxaceae > Torreya > Torreya grandis. The sequence continues at coordinate 1,623,843 of JARHVA010000798.1, forward strand.
GTTGACCCTACCAAGATTAACACTATCAACAACATGCCCATCCCTCAATCCATTCCAGATATTTGCACTTATCTTAGTATATTTGGGGCAATTAGATGATTGGTTCCCAAAATGGCTTATCGTATCCACTCTGTCAATTCTCTTCTCAAGAAAGGTAATGCTCTAGAATGGATGGATCCCTATTAAAAATAATTTGATAACATGAAAGAATCATTGATTCACCCACCTACTCTTTGTCCTCCTTCAAATGATTGACCTTTTATCTTACATACTTCTTACACACACATATCAGTTGGGGCAATGCTTTCCCAACAAGATGACACTAGAAGAGAATATGGCATATACTATATAAGCCAAGGCCTCATTGATTATGAGAAATGTTACACAAAATTCAAACGTGAATGTCTCACCATATATTTTCTAGTTAAAAACTTTGACATTATATGCTTTATTAGACCACTTATGTTATTATCCATTCCGATCACCTTCATCACTTCTTCTCTAAAGAGTTTCTTCCTGGAGATAGAATTAGCAAGTCGATGGTCCTTCGTATGGAATTTTATCTCTAAATTATTACTCAAAAAGCTGTCAAAGGACAAATCATCGTTGATTAAGTTCTCACAGCTTTTGTACCTCTACCAACCACCTTCAAGATAGTCTTCCCAATGATAATATCCTCTACATTGAAGGACTCAACCAAGCCATATCTCTTAAATATTACTTTCATAACTTCACTACTGATCTTGAAGCAAGTAATTATTGATAATTTTTTACCCCATAGGTCAAAAAATCATCACCCTTATCATTCAAAGCTCTACATACCATGCTAGTTTGCTTTAAAAGAGCATATGTTGATCAAAACAGTTGAAAGGAACAAATCTTAAAGGACTTCAGGTTTTACAACATGAAAGGTTCTTCTCAAAAGGGTAAAGTGATTTTACAAAAAACCCAAAGGCCATTTCAAAAGTTCTGAGGACCCTTTCAACAATCTCAAAGGTTATTTGTAAGATTTCATAAGGTCAATCCTCGAGGAAATGATCCCCTTTGAGTTTGCTGAAAGGTCACTTCTCAGTAAAAGGGTCCTTTTACAGGTTTCTCGAAGGGTTCTTTCCCTTTGGGAAGGTTCTTCACAAAAACCCTGAAAGGCTTGACAATTTTTCAAAAGGATTTTGTAAGTGGACAAAGACAAAGTTCTAAAGGGCACATTTAAGAAGACTAAAGGGCCATTGTCGAATTTTGAAAGGTCATTACAAAGAGGCTGAGGGGACACTTATAAAAAAATTGAAGGGTATGTGCCTTAAAAAATGAGGCAATTTCAAAACTCCAAAGTGTATTTTACCTTTGGATAGTTCATTTGTAAAATTTGAGACAATTCCTTCAGACTTTTTGTCTGAAGGAAAAGTGTATAAAGTAGAACTTCAAAAATTTTGTTTGAGAGACAAAAAGATGAAAGAAAGAGACCAAGTCAAAAAATCTTGAAGGACTTTTTAGGAGCAAGTGTACCATTTAATCTTTTTGAAGGGTCATTTGGATAAAAGTTGAAGGGTCACTTTGTAAAAGCCCAAAGGGAATGTTCAAGTTACCAAAGGGTATTTTCAGAAAAGGATCAATTACCAAAATCTTGAAGGGTATCTGCCTTTCAAGAAATTCTAAAACACAAATTTTGAATTGTTATTATCCCTTTGGAAGAGTACATTTACATAAAGTCCGAGGGGACACTTACAAAAAATTCAAAGGGCTCTTTTTCTTTTGGGTAAGTGAACCATTCCAACAATGCGAAAGGCTTCTCAAAGTTCCTGAAGGGTCCTTCTCAAAGTTCCTTAAGGGTCACTTTTCAGTGGAGGGATCACTTTAACTTTATCAATGGGAAAATTTTGAGATGGACTGTTTCATTCAAGAGGCAGTAAAGAAAGGCCGTGACAAGAAGTCCGAAAGAATTCTTTCAGACAAATTGTCTGAAATAATTCTTTTAGGAAGATTTATCGAAAGGAAAGAAAGACACATGGTTTCCTTCGGACCTTTTGTTTGAAGGAAATGGACATAAATGACTTGAAAGGATAAGATCAAGAGAAAAAGACACAAAATGAAGGACTTTTCAAAAAAATTGAAGGGAAAGAACAGAAGCAAGACAAACCATAGAATATATCGAAGGAAAGTGCATAAAGAAAGAAGTCTTGGATATTTTATCTGAGAAATAAAAGACTGAGATAAATAAACAAACAAATAGCCAAAGATGAAAATAATAAGCAAATGACCCAAAGAAATACATGCACAAGAATAAGAGATGGAGTCAACATGGAATTTCATGCAAGTGGAGGTTTGTTTAGGGTTGGTTGGTTTAAGTTTCGGTTGACTGTTTGTTGTATTCATGATTATCTCCTAGTCAATCTCATGCATCCAAAGGTCCAACTCAGCTTCAAGTGGAGTTCTCAATCTAAGATGTGGCATGGCTTTCCATGCAAGAGTTTGACTTATCAAATTTGGATCTACCTCATCCCTTCAAATGCGAACATGGTGTTGATTTCATGCATGTGCTCTTGTTTATATTGTTTAAGCTTCAAAAGTTCCAGCAATTCAAATGGAATTCTGAGTTCAACATTAGCATTGATTTCATGTAAAGGAAATTGTTCTCTTATTTCAACTAGTTTAAGTAGGGTTCTTTATTTGGAGACTGGCGTAGCTTTCCATGTATGGAACAAATTAGTCCAAAATAGGCCCATCATCCTTTTTAAATGCCAAAGTGCTTTTCATACAAGGCATAAGAAAAAAATAAAGTTTATTTGAAGACTATGTTATATTTTAACAATTCAAGTTTGACTTGGTTAATGTGGGAGTTAATCTCCTCTTCTATTTTTAGCAACAACCTCTTGGCTATTGTATATTTTTCTATATAAGTTGGCTCCTTAGCCTTGATTTGTATCCCTCTTTTGGCAAGATCAAATTCAGCCAAAGATTGAGTTTGTAACCATTTTTTAGATTAATAGAAGGACTATTTTTTTTATTTTCTAAAATACTAGTATAGTGTATTCATGTCAATGATTTCCATAAGTGATAGAATTTATCTTCTTTGTCAAGTCTTGATTCTTACCTAGAAGCATAGTTGATCAGTTTGTGTAGGTCATGTTCTATGTTTGGTGTCTCTAGGCTGAGTTTATAGTGGATATAAGTGACTGGTTAGTGCCTTAAATCAGGTCTATTCTTTCATTTCCCTCAAGCTTGGATCACCAAATAAAACATTTTCATGAAATACTTGTGGATATTGGTCAATTGGAGTTGAAAGTTCATCCCTTTTCTTGTCTAAATCAATGTTCTTAGGAGCTCAAATTGAGTGGATCATTCAAAAATTAAAGGTGTATCACCATCATTGGATAAGATTTTTGTTGAAGTTTCTCTCTCTTTTCTTGGCAGTTTGTAGCATGGAGCAAAGATCCTAATTTATACACCAAAGGGAGCTAGCCCTTGGAATTTAGAGATCCAATCCACTGATTAGGTCACTCAAAGCCTATGATTGTTTCCATGTTTCAATAGACTGTGAAGGATTGAAACTACCTTCATAGGGGTGCAAGTCTGAATGACAAAAGTAATCTCGATGAATCCTCTACCCTCCCCGATACTACTAAACCAAAAGTAGTTATCAAAAAACTTCTTGAAATTAATGTCGATTTACATGAGGATACTAGGACCCTTCACTTTAATGGTGCTATTTGCCTTCAAGGAGCTGGGGTAGGTTGTATTATTATGAGTCCTCTTGGAAAAATCATCCCTTTATCTTTTCATTTAACATTTTCCATCACTAACAATATGGTAGAGTACAAATCTTTAATCTTAGAAATTAGAGTTGCCCTTGATTTAGACATCTAATACCTACATGCTTTAGGTGATTCCCAGCTTCTTTGTTGCCAAGTCAAAGGTGATTACCAATGCAAAAGTGAAAATCTTATTTCTTATTGTCAAATTGCAACTACTCTCACCAAATATTTCATTTCTTTCACCATTGATCCTATCCCTCAAGATAAAAATTCTATTACTGACTCCCTCGCTTCTTTAGCATCTCTTTTTCATCCACATCAAGTTCTTATCAATCCCACTTTTCTTATCCAAATAAGAAAATATCCATCTTCTATTCAACCACAAGATTTGTTTATCTGCCACATTGAGCCCATCACCATTTGATAAAGCCTGTGGTATAAATACATCATTCAATTTCTAGAACTTATCCTCCCAACCTAGATTTTCACAAAAAACTCACATTCACAAACAAGATTTTAAGTATGTATTGTGATATAACATCCTATATTGTCACAATGTTGAAGGTGCCTTACTCTACGATGTCATGAAAGATGAAGTTCATCATATTTTTTAACAAGCACATGGGGGCATTTGCGATGGCCACTATAATGGACATGTTATAGCCCATAAATGCTTACATATGAGATAATTTTGGCCTACTCTTGAAAATTATTCCATTGACTTTGATAAAAAGTGTACTCATTGCAAGATTCATGATGATTTAATTCATTCACCTCCAGTTGAGCTTAAAACTGTAGAATTTCCTTGGCCATTCTCCATCTAGGGATTAGATCTCAAGAAAAATTACTTGGATCTTAAGATGGTCATGTCTTTATTATTACAACCACATAATATTTTACCAAATGGGTCAAAGTTATGCCCCTTGTTAATGTCATCGGTACCACCATCTCCAAATTTATCTTTAATCAAATTATTTTCTACTTTGATGTCACTCATACTATCGTTTCAAACAATGGTGGTAATTTCAAAAATAAAGATGTTAAACAACTTTGTACTAAATTTAAAATCAATTGCACATTCTCCACACCCTATCATCCACAATGTAACGACTAAGCTGAGGCCACCAAAAAAAATCCTTAATAAAATTATCTAAAAGATAATTCATGAAACCTACATGGATTGGCACCATTATCTCTATCCTACTCTTTGGGCCTATCGCACTAACATATGCATTGCCACTGGGGCACTACCATTCTCTCTAGTTTATGGTTCTAAATCAGTCCTTCCATTAGAATTTGAGATTCCCTATCTTTGTACATTTTTTTATGGTATCATCCTTGATGAAGAATTACATGAAGCTTGCCTTCATGCTCTTTATCTCCTTGATAAACACCATCTTTCTGCTTTACAACATAATCATTAATACAAGGCCCGTATTGCCAAACAATATAACAAACAAGTTAAAATTTGCACGTTTGATGTTGGTGATACTGTCCTTAAATTAGACTACACTCATGAAAAAGAAGGTAAATATGCCCAAAAATGGTGGGGCCCTTATTTAGTCAAATATACTCTTGGTCCAAGTACCTATTGCCTTCAAATTAATGAAGGCCATATTTTAAAAGAGCCTTCCAATGCACAATTCTTAAAGAAGTATTTTGTCTAAATCCTTAATTTATTTTTATGCTTTCCATATGAGATCTATCTAACACTTTTTGCAGGATACTTACGTGGGTCTTGCCTTCTACAACAATTCTTCATTTTTACAAACCTTGGTCCTTTCTTTTCATCTTTTAGTTCCCCTTTTCTCATGAGTTGCATTGTAAAACTGTGGATAGGACCCGGTATTCCTCATGATGTACTTTTATCCTCTTTGTTTTCATACTTTTTACACACTTTTTTGCACCCCTTAAATTTATCTTTTGTGAATTACAGTGTAAGACCATGGATAGGACCTGGCCTTCCTCACAAATAACATATTTTTCTTATCCCATTTATTTTTCCAATACTTATTGGCACCCTCATGGGTTTTTATTTTATGAGTTGCAGTGTAAGACCATAGATAGGATAAATCCACTTACAACCATATTAAAGAAGGATCAGAGCTTCAGCTAGTCTAAAGAAGGAATAAATAGTTTTCAAGATATTAAAAAGGCCATAGCTAGTGCTCTTACGCTTATAAATCTAGATTTCACAAAATATTTCATTTTGTATACTTATGCTAACATGGACACCATTTCAATCACTTTTATGTAGAAAAATCATGAGGTTTTGGAATAGCCAAGAGCCTTCTTCAGTCAAGGTTTGGAAGAGTATGAAACAAGGTACTCTTTTGTTGAGAAACATGTACTTTCAATTATAAGATCTCTTAAGAAGTTTAGATACTTGTTGTCTAACAATAAGATACATCTAATTTTTTCTCAACCAAGCATCAAAGAGTTTATTTTGAACAAGGATATAAATGAGAAGAGATCTAGTTAGATAACCAAGGTAATAGAGTATGATGTGGAAATTAAGGTCACAAAGTTGATTAGAGGCAAAGGACTTTGTGAGAACCTAGCTTAAGACTTGCAAGAGACTAATGAGGATATTTTGGTGTCAAATAATGAAGAGATTATAGCTGTTCATATCTCACCTTCCAGCTAGTTTCATGACTTGGTAAGCTATCTTTGACATGGTATTTATCCCTCTCATCTAAGTGCTTCAAAAAGAAGATATTTTAGGTTGCAGTGAATTCCATTTTTGCCCACTGATGGTGTGTTGTTTAAGAAAGATATCAATGGCATGTTGTTAATATGTATAGAGCTAAGTCAAACTCAAAAATTGCTTGAAGAGTTCCATTATGGACATGGTGGAGGACATTTTTCTATAAGAACTACAGCCCTTAAGATCATGATAGGTGGGTATTATTAGCCTAGTATCTTTGGTGATTACCATGCTTGGGTTAGAAAGTGCAAATGGTGTGCTATGTTTGTAGGAAAAGTGAAACTTGCAGCCTTACCTCTTCAACCAATTGCAGTGGATCAACCCTTTTTCCAATGGGGATTGGAATTTATTGGTCTCGTTAATCATCCTTCAAGTTTAGTACATAAATGGATTTTAACTGCTAGAGATTACTTCATATGTTGGACAGAAGCAGTGGCATTGAAAGAAGCAAACAAAACCAATGTTTTAGATTTCTATGAAGGTTTGCTTACTAGATTTGGAGTTCTTTCAACTATTATTTTTGATAATGCAATGAATTTTGTGGGGTCTAAGATCAGTCAATGGGCTATCTAATATGGAATTTACCTCAACACTTCATCAAACTATTATCCATAAGGCAATGGCCTTGTTGAATCTATAATTAAGAACCTATTAAGGATCATAAGAAGGACTATTGAAGACAATCAGAGGTTATGACATCTGAAACTAAATTCAGCTGTATGGGTTGATAGGATCACCTACAAAAGATCAATAGCCAACTCTTCATATAAGCTAGTATATGGTAAAGAAGCAAGGTTACCCATTTCTCTTAAGTTTCATACTTTAAAACTAACACATCAGCTTGAGTTGTTGGAGAATGAGCCTATGAAAATCATGTATGTTGAGCTTATGGAGCTGGAAGAGGCAAGAAATCAGTCCATGCTAGGCATGGAGATTTATCAAGCACAAGTGAAGAGAACTTTTGACAATGGAGCTTCTTCACAAAGTTTCAAGGAAGGAGATTTGGTCCTCAAGTGGGATGAGGATAGAGCTAAACTAGGAAGGCACATGAAGTTTGACTCCCTTTGGAGTGGCTCATATACAATCTCCAACTGTAAATCCCATAATGCCTTCCAACTTGCAAAGATGGATGGTCAGGAGCTTCCAATCCCAGCCAATGGGATACATATGAAATATTGATATTGAAGAGCAAAGCTCCTTATACATAGTTTATTTTGCTTTCCTCCAAGTTTTGTTCAAGCATAATAGTTTCATTTTATTTTGTCCTTATAAGTGCTTATTTGCACATTTACTTTGTTAGTTAGCTTTCCTGTTTTGTGTTTTCCTTCTATTTTTTAGGATGAATGTTACTTTTTATCTGGTCAAAGGATATTTGCAGTCATGAACTAGGTTTACCATTGTTTTGTGAGTTTAATATCATGTTTATGGTATGAGTTCTCAAGCATAGCAGTCATGCTTCCTAGATGAGTCACCAAAATGTTGACAATTTTGACCCCATAGGTCAAATTGTCACCTCTATCATTCTAAACTTTCCATAGCATATTTGTTTGTCCAAATGTCAGAGATTGGGCTTGTTCAGATTTTCTAAAGGGATTCTTTTCCATTTAGAAAATTCAATCTACACAATTCTTAAGGTCTTTTTCTCTTCGAAAGGGTTCTTTTACACAATCCCAAAGGGTTATTTCAAATGCTAAGGGGTATCTGTCCTTTAAAAAAATATGCTTGTAAAAATCCTAAAGGGATATATAGGAATCCTGAAGGGTCTCTTTCCCTTCGAGAAAGTCATTATCAAAAATCCTTGAAAGGACAATTTCAAATTGTCCGAAGGAAGGGAAATTGACAAAAATCCAAAGGGCAAGTAGACAATTCATTTTTGCTTAAGGGTAACTTGATAAAAGTTCAAAGGGTAGAATTCTTTAAAAAAAGGTCCACTTGGGAATTTCTGAAGGACATTGGCTAGAATTATGAAGGGTATGTACCCTTCAGGAAGGTTTAGTTCACAAATTTTAAAAGGGCAGTCTTCAAAAAATTAGACTTGGGCACTTTCATTTCTTTCGCAGGGTCCTTTACAAAAATCTTGAAGGGTATGTGCCCTTCGGGAAAGTTCAAAATAGAAGATCTGAAGGGATATTTGAAAAGCCTAGAGGGCAATCTGAAGGAAGTTTACAAGGAAAAGGACCATTGTCAAAAGTTTGAGGGGCAGTTCATAAACCCGAGGGGTCACTAGCAATAATGCCAAAGGGTGTACCCTACAAAAAAAGGCAAGGGTAATATGAAGGAATGGATAAAAGGAAAGGAAGGGGTCAAACAAAAGTCCAAAATAATTCTTTCAGACATTTTGTTTGAAGGAATTATTTTGAAAGAGATAAGTCCGAAGAAAGAAATGATGAAAACCAAAGGAAAGAAAAAGTCCATATGCATCTCCGAAGGTTCACTTTCATTTCTTTTGAAGGGTATGTTCCCTTTCGGAAGGTTCTTTACAAGGAAATGGACCATTTAAAGAAGTCTGAAGGGCATTTTCTTTAAGTTCTGAAGGGTCACTCAACATGAATTCCTATGAATAATTTATCCCTGGGAAGGTGATAGGCAAAAAAGTCAAAATAATTATTTCAGGCAGTTTACCCAAAATAAAGAAGAGAACATAGAGAATAAACTTCAGACAATTTGTCCGAAGATAAATGTTTGAGATAAAATCCCAAAGACCTAATTCCTTCAAACTTTTTATCTAAAGGAATGATTCGAGGAAAAGCCTGAGACCTAAGATAATTCTTGTGGGAAAATGACTGAGCAAAAAGGTTAAAGAATAAATGCCTGACTCAACAACTCTAGAGGAAATGAGAAAGAAAATTCCTAAGGCCAAGCAAAGGGAAAGATAAGCTAAAAGAGCTTACCACAAGAAAATAAATAAAGAAGAGAGCCATGGACAATTTGTCTAAAGAGATCTAGAAACAAAGACAAAAGTCATAGACAAACAAATAGCCAAATATGAAAACCATAAGCAAATATCCCAAAGAAATACATGATCAACAACAAGAGATAGAGTCAACATGGAATTTCATGCAGGTGGAAGGTCATTTAAAGTTAGTTAGGCTAAGTTTCAATTGACTATTTGGTGTATTCATGATTATCTCCTAGTCACTCTCATGCATCCAAAGGTCCAACTCTACTTCAAATGGAGTTCTCAGTCTGAGATGTTACTTGTATTTCTATGCAAGAGTTTGACTTGTCAAACTTGGGTCCACCTCATACCTTCTACACCAACATGGAATTTTAGGCATGTTTTAGTTCTGGAGTTGATTAGCCTTGTACTATGGTTGACTGGTTGATAATTCATGCATGCACATTTGTTTAGCTTTTTGAAGGCTTTCAACATTCCAACAGTTCATGTGGAGTTCTAATTTTAGTTTTGGCATAGCATTCCATGCGGAGAAGAATTTTCTTTCTTTTTCATGTAACTTCTAATTAATCAAGTAGAGTTCTCTTCGAAGATTTGATGTGTTGATTCATGCATGAAGAAGATTAGCTTACCATCCTTTTCCAATGCCAAAGAGCTTTCATGCAAATCATAAGATAAAGGGATTTATTTTTAAATCTTTGGACATCAGAAGTTAAACTTGAGTTGAACTCTTCTTCTATTTTCAGTGCCATCCTCTTGGCTGTTGTATCTTTTTCTATATAAATTGGCTCCTTAGCCTTGAATTGGATCCCTTTTTTGGCAAGACAAAAAAATCTACAAAAGATTGAGTTGTAACCTTTTTCAAATTAATAGAAGGATTGTTTTCAATTTCCAACTACTAGTATAGTGTATTTATGTCATTGATTTGCATATTTGATAGAATTTTTCTTCCTTAACAAGTCCTGATTCTTACCTAATTACTAGTTGATTATATTATACAATTTTTTGGGTGAATATTTTGTCAATCAGCTAACTGATGAGCAAAATAGGTCTCTTCAACCACATCATAGGGAAATTGGTCGGCCAGATGTGTAGGTTTACTACATCAAAAGGGGACAAATCTCTCCTCTCATCAAGGGGAGGTTCCATGTAAATATGAAGGAGCTATATACTATATATTTAAGCAGAAAATAATACTTAGAGGTAGGATAAACCATCCATCTCTATTTTTTTAGAGATGATGTTCACAAATCAAAGGAGAAATCCTGATGAAATGACAGAAGACATTCCTCTTCTTTTAGAAGTGTTATTCAGCAGACAAAAGGAATCTTTTGGGTGATGACAAGTAACTATAACAAGGTACAGTAACACAGCAGGATGAAATGAGGCACAAAGTCTCCACCTCAATTGCCAAAGAGTGAAATACAAAGGACAATGAGGGCACAAAGCCATCCCAAGGTCCTTTACACAGAAACAAAATACAAAGGATAATGAGGGCATAAAGTCATCCCAAGATCCTTTACACAGGAATAGAAAAATAGACAAACTAAAGACAATTGTAGCATCACAAAGTCTCTCTACAACCGGCTTCAGGACACCTTCTTGATCATTTTAAATAATTTTGCTTATTTAATCAAATGGACAAAAAATGTATTAAGGAAATAGACATAAGAATACTTTCCTCAACAACCAAGTTGTTATAGCACAAAGTCTAGAAAGTCACTTATTTTCTTATTCAAATAACTAAATATGATCAATAATCTGAGCTCAAAGTCTCAGTAATGCCTTTCAATTTGGGCAGAGTTTTGTTTCTGATGACAGAGAGAGATATCTCAAACAATAAGAAAGAATCCAATATATAGTGCTCCAAGAAAGACTTGGGCACTTTGTTTCACAAAAATGTGTTACGATGCATTCAATGCCTTTAATGCATTTTTAATTCTATCCATGGGCTATGCTGGAATCAAGCTTCAGTCTTTAATATGGGTCGCCTGATGTGTTTCCTGATTGTTGATGCAGAAGATTGCACCCTTGGCAGGAGGCCAAGCTCCTGCCTTCTTCATGCAACAATGGAAACTCCCCTCTCGCCTGTGGGACCTGCAAAGCTAGAGGGGAGAGTCTCTAGATGAGGGCTAGCTCCCTCTGATGTATCATTTAGGCCCTGGTTTCTCCTACTACTAACAAACAAAATGTAAAAAAAGGGGGGATGAAAAGAGAGAGAGATGCTAAAAGGAAAGCCTAAGCCTAAAAACGAAAAGAGATGATACACCAGAAAATGTGATCCACCCAACCTGAATATACACTTTTCACCAAAAGGAAGTGCCTATACACTTCACCAGAAGTGAGAAAAACCTTCTGCATCAGTGGGTCAGGGGTCCGTGGAGATACAGGGAGGAAATAATTACTAGAGGCATTCTGAGACACGCTACAATAGCCTATCCACTTCACCTATACTCCTCTAGGGACACTTCTGACAGACCTGTAAAAGGAAACTCGAAAATGCACCAGACGTGCTGAAATCATTTTGCAAAAGCATTAAGAAAATGACTTAACACAGAATTAAATGCATAGACACATACTAAAGATGCAAAACTCATAGTGGAGGTAAAAATGCTATGTTTCGATTCAAGGTAAATTTTTGGCACAGCTCTGCCTTACAAGCCCGAGAGATTTTTGGGCAGAGTTTTGCCTTAAGGCTGAGAGTCGGATCCCTTCTCAAAAGAGAAGTTTACAATATATAGGAAAAGGAAGAGAAATCTATGAAAGATTTTTTGGCACTCATTTTTGTCAGTGGCCCATGTGCACTGAACACATCGGGAAGAGGAAAGCCATTGTTACTGATGTCATTCTTCAAAAAAGGCCTGCTGGAACCATGATAGTATAATCGCCAAAATTGACTTTGGTGTTCAAACATTAATGCAAGACAGCATGGCCGTGCCTCTGTAGTCCTATAAATAGACTACAGTTTGTCCCCTCATTAATGCCAATTGGAGAAAATAGGTCGTGCACGCATTCGTTTGGCAATAGCTCACCTTCCCTTTGCCACTTGGATGCTTTGTCTTTTCTACTCCTTGTCTTCTTCCTGCTCTTTCAGCCCTCGGGGGCGATTTTCTTGGTGGGTCACTGCATTCCTTGGGGTTCTTTCCATGATTTGGTGCTTAGGCAGTTCAAAAAACAAATGGACTGCTTCACTGTGTTAAACTTGACGTTCTCGTGACTGTCACCCAACGGTTAGTTCACTCTGCTTAAATTTGATGGCTTTTGGGACATCACTGTCCTTGGCAAAAGTCATTGGGTCCCTTTTCTGTGGCTTTTTTGCTTCGCACGGGTTTTCTATGTTTCAGGCCTTTTCTACTGTGGACAAAAAGTCTGCAGGGATTGGCTGCTCTTTGTCTTTTCTATCGAGCTCTTTCAAAGCATCTCTCTGTGCTCCGCAAGGGCATTCTGGACCCTTGAACTGCCTCCGGCTACAAGGGCACAACCTTCTAGACCTTGTCTGTTGAACTAACCCATTGAACCAAGCTTGGTTCAACGGTTCAATTTTTTGTGCGGTTCAACCACTATGCACCTTTGAGCCCATTGAACCAAGCCTTTGAAACAATTAACTGCCCTCCGCAAGTGTTGAACCAAACGATTGAACCAATCCATTGAACTGCCCTTCGGCTGCGCGCCGATGAACCAAAACGCATTGAACTTCAACTGTTGAACCAAGGCCTTAAACTTTGCTGATGAAATTTAAACGTTGAACCATGTTGAACCAAAGCCGTTGAACCAAAGCCTGTTGAACTGAAACGTTGAACCAATGAACTGATGGACTTCAACGCTGATGCGCCAAGCCCCTCTGAACTATGGAGCTGATTGTCCTTTTGATTGAACTAGGCATTAAACCAAGGTTGATTTAACCAAAGCGATTGAACCAAGGCATTGAATCGGGTTCAATGGTTCAAAGATGCCAACTTTTCTTGTGATTTTCTTCAGGCCAGAGCCTGAAGAAGCCTTGTAAAACCCAAGACTCTTTGAACTAATCCCTCATGTGCTAAAGGACTAACTTGCTGAGTCCGTAGAAATCCATAAACTTGTAGAGTCCATAGAAATTCTATAGAGTCCATAGAAATGAACAGATTCATGCAAAATTGAAAAATGAAATGGCCTAGAACAACAGGGACAGAAGGGGACCGATTTTTGGCCTATTGGGCAAAAAATGGTCAACAAATTGGTGACTCCCAGGGGAAGCATGCCTGTTATGCTTAAAGACCAGTTGCCTTGCAGTCCATTGGGCACAGAGTCAGATGCAGCTATGAAGAAAGGTAGCGACAACCCCAAAAGATCCGAGAATCAAAACATGAAGCTTCTTACCCCACACGCAAAGGGAAACACACAAGGCTAAAAAACACTACCTGTGCAAACTGCACATAGGGAAAGCAGGAAAGAAACTGAAAGCAAACTATTATGTACAGCTAACCAGGAATATTTGCTTCCCTCCTGGATCAAAGGGAAAATTTCTTAAGTCCCCTTCCTGGTAAGAAGACTTATGGTGGCTAGGCAAGTAGCTGAATAAAAAAGAGATTTGGTGACCTGCTCCTCTTGCCTGTCACTTGCAGTTGGCTGGTATCTTACTGAATCAGAATTCGAACATGCCTCCCAACATACATGTGTACTCTGTCTTGTCTCCTGGAGGCTTGTTGAATGCTGGTCCTTCATATTGGTGCTCTTCACCAAGAAAGCAATGGCTACTGGCTCGTCACCATAAGCCCTTTGATCTGCACATTCCCTCTGCAATGTATCATGGTCTGACTTGTTTCCTTTCTGCCTCGTTGTAGACTCTGTCAGACTCATCCTTTGCTCCCTCTTGGCATTCTTGGAAGAAGGGTGACTATGTGATGATGTCTGAAATGGAATCACAAACTGATTGCTCATCCCACAGAACATCGCCTCTTTGTTCGAAGCTCTCTTCTTCAAGGCCTTCCTCCAAGAAGACAAACCTCTCCTTTCCCTCCTCAAAGATCAGGACCTCTATATGTTCAAAGGTATCCTCTTGATCCTCCTCCAACTCAGGCTCTTCAGCGTAGTCCTCCTCCTCATCAAAACAATAGGGAAGTTCATTGAACAAAAGGAGAAGAGAGCTCACCATGCTTTTGTTCCTCCTCGTATTGCTAGAACATCTGCATGTATGCGTGACCTGAGTCTTCTCCATTGCTGATGATGCCTTCACAAAAAGACTCAATGATGATTTCTTCTTCACTGTCGCTCATGACAGCCCCCTGGAAAAATGCAGATTGGATCTTCTGATCCTCACCTGCCTCTTGCAAAACAGGTTCCTCCTTGAGAAGGGGTGAAGTGGGAAAACTGTGTGGAAGAGGAGGCAGTGCTTGAGCTAGAATCGAATGATTCTCCTCCTTCCACTTGGTCAGCACTTCATCTATATCAGGTGTGGCCTGACATTTCTCTTGGAAATGTGTAGGTGGGGTGTGTTCAGACATGGAATGTGTCGTTGGGTCTGAACTATCCATCACACACTGGCTGAGGAATCTCTCTCTGGATTCCAACGCTATAATTCTCCTGGCTAAATCTTCTTAGAAGAGCCTTTCTTGGAGATTATAGAAATCATGGGTAGGAGCAACTTTATCCTCTTTAAGGTTTTGAGCAAAACCTTTCTTCTCCTCTTTCCTACCCCATGATTCCACTATTTCCCCCCAGGTCAAGAGGTTGCCATCATGGCGAAAGATCTCAGAATTTCAATTTGCCCTTTTGGTTGAAGGGCAACAAGGAGGGCTTCTTGGGGAGATGCCATATAAATACTGAGCTTAATCATGGTAATATGAAGGAATACAAGGCCCATGATTTTGTGCAGAGGGATTATACATACAAAAGTGATTTCTTAATGGCACTAGGGCTGCTTAACCAGCTGATTCAACTCAGAGTCACCATTGGTGTTTGATGCAAAGCCTCCAAAGGCTGGTTGGTTGAAGAACACATAAAAAATTCTTCAACTCTTTGGACACAACTTGTCTTAGTTGGTCCCACTGGGCGTGCCAAAAATTGCTGACGCAGAAGATTGCACCCTTGGAAGGAGGCCGAGCTCTTGGCTTCTTCACGCAACAATGGAAACTCCCCTCTCGCTTGTGGGACTAGCGAAGCTGGAGGGGAGAGTCTCTAAATGAGGGCTAGCTCCCTCTGATGTATCATTTAGGCCCTAGTTTCTCCTACTATTAACAAACAAAATGTAAAAAAAGGTAGGGGATGAAAAGAGAGAGATATGTTGAAAACAAAGCCTAAGTCTAAAAAATAAAAGAAGTGGTACAACATAAAATGTGATCCACCCAGCCTGAATATACACTTTTCACCAAAAGGAAGTGCCTATACAATTCACCTGAAGTGAGAAAAACCTTCTGCATCAGTGGGTCAGGGGTCTGTGGAGATACAGGGAGGAAATAACTACTAGAGGTGTTCTAAGACACGCTACAGTAGCCTATCCACTTCACCTATACTCCTCTTGGGACACTTCTGACAGACTTGTAAAAGGAAACTCGAAAATGCACTAGACGTGCTGAAATCATTCTGCAAAAGCATTAAGAAAATGAATTAACACATAATTAAATGCATAGACACATACTAAAGATGCAAAACTCAGAGTGGAGGTAAAAATGCTATGTTTCGATTCAAGTTAAATTTTTGGCAGAGCTCTGCCTCACAAGCCCGAGAGATTTTTGGGCAAAGTTTTGCCTTAACGCTGAGAGTTAGATCCCTTCTCAAAAGAGAAGTTTACAATATATAGGAAAAGGAAGAGAAACTTGGCGCTTTTTGTGAAAGATTTTTTGGTGCTCATTTCTACCAGTGGCCCATGTGCATTGAACACATCAAGAAGAGGAAAGCCATTTTTACTGATGTCATTCTTCAAAAAAGGCCTGCTAGAACCATGTTGTACAATCACCAAAATTGACTTTGGCATTCAAGCATTGATGAAACAACATGGTCATGCCTCTACAATCTGCAAATAGACTGTAGTTTGTCCCCTCATCAATGCCAACTACAAAAAAATAGGTCACACCACTCATCTACAATACCTTGTCTTCCCTTCACCACTTGAATGCTTTGTCTTTTCTACGTTTGTCTTCTTCCTGGTCTTTTAGCCCTCAGGGGCGATCTCTTGGTGGGTCACTGCATTCCTTGGGCTGTTTCCATGCTTGACGCTCAAATAGTTCAAAAACAAACAAATATTTCACTACGTTAAATTTGACGTTCACGCGGCCATCACCCAATGACTAGTTTGTCTGCTTAAAATTGACGGCTTTCAGGATGTCACCATCCTCGAAAAAAGTCATCGAGTCTTTTGTCAGGATCTTGCTCCTCAATTAGAGCACATATGATTACTTCTTGTATTAGAAACTAAACACGAAATTTAATCAGAAGTAACAAGTAACTAGAAATATGAAACAACATAGGCATATGAGAGACAATACACAATTGTATTAATAATCACTCAGAAGAAAATACAATAAAGAAGATGCCACTTCTTCTTCCACCTCAAAGGCTCGCCACACCTCAAGACCTTCTTCCCTCTCTCTCTCGGTCCCAACTATCAACTCCAATATAAAATTGATGTTCACCTCTACCAGTCAAAAACAACGCTGCCAATACACCAAGTACACAACCATACTCCAAGTAGATCTCCTGCTCTTTGTTGCTACCTGTAAATCACTAGACCTTACTCACCAATGTAGATCTTCAAAAGAAGCCATGCATACCTGCTGACCAAGATCATACATATACGAAGAACCCTTTTGATTCTCCAAACTAGCACCCACACTTGGTATTGTGGCACTAGGAGGAACACACCATTGCTCTCCTCTCTATGAAGGAGCTTATATTGCTCTCTTACTCTCTAGCACTAGTTTACAATACAACCCATGAGTCTATATATAGATCTCATGCTTACAATAATTAGACTATCTTAATTACAATAATTAGACGTGCAACTCAAGACTGTAACTAGCCTTTAACATGCAAACTAAAAGTTCAAAAATAGACTCTCCGAAATCAACATGCAAACTGCATGTTCACGCACAGGCTGCCGACGTTGGCTCCTCCATGACCGATGTCAGCCGAGTGGTAACCGACGTCGGTTGCCCTGCAACTCTCCACAACCTCCGTAACTCCTCCTGTTTGCATCTTGGTGAAGCTTTTAGCTCCACAGCCTAACAATCTCCCACTTGGAGATAAACAACTGCACTTGTACCTATACCTATACACTGTCTAAATTATTTCCTGGCTTGTATCCCTCTTCAAGCTCAACCCTGAAGACTAACCACCACACATCTTGTGATGCTACACCTGTCATCCAAGTAACCTGCCACATCTGAACCTACAACTTCGTGTAGTGAAGACCTTGACCCTGCATAACATGTTAACCTGCTGCTAGTCCCTCTCATATACTTGAGAATCCACTGAACTGCCCTCCAGTACTCCTTCCCCGAATTGGCTCCATACTTTCTGACAACCCCCACTGCTTGGGAAAACTCAGGTCTACACTAGACCTCATGTTATTTCGAACCCTGTTCTAAGCTCAGCTTAAACTGTCCAGCCCTTAGTGTGCTTACCGATTCTGCATCTTGCTTCTTGAACCTCGCCAACACCATTTTCACATCATCTCCCACTGGAGACAAAATCTCCATGTTTCTTATGCCAAATAATTTCGTTGCTCCCAAATTCTCCATGACATACCTCTGAACTAACCTTACCTTTAGCTCAACAAATCTCTGTATGTACAAACCTGCTAGTAAATCACCCACATATAGTAACAGAATAATGTTGCAATCATTATCCACCTGGTAAGTCAAACACAATGGTTACACTGACATTGATTGAAGCCCTGCTTTGTCATCCACCTGTTAAAACATGTACCACTTTCTTGCAGCTTCCACAAGACCATATACCTTGGCCTTCCGTCTCACGTATCCATCCACTCTCTTCTTTAACTTGGGAATCCATCCCTCATCCATTGTTTTCTTCTAGTTGACAAATCCACCAACAAATACCTTTTTGATTCTTCTCCAAGGACTCACACTCTTCATCCATGCCAAGCTCCCACTATTTCTGGATTCTACCTGCATTGCTTCTTCACATCTTCCTAGTTCTTGACCATCATTAAGCAATATAAAGAAGGTGAATAACAAATATGAGGTTCACTTACCCTTTCTGACCTCCATATGGGCATTTGAGACTCATTGACAGCTTGTTGTCTGCCCAACATCCGTTCTAGTGACCGATCTCGACCATCTCCCAGTCTGCATCCGATCGATGTCGATTCCCTGCACTGACCCTGACTGTCGACATCGTTTCCCTTGCCAATGCCGGTATCCCTTCTATCACCGTCGATTCCTGCCTGACCGACGTCAGTCTTCCTATTGCCAACGTTAATTACTGTATGACTGATGCCGGTACCTGTGTTCACCTGTGAGTGATAACTTTTTACCCGTGAGCTCTCCATGGATCAAAACCCTGTTCAAATCAACATAGCCTTGCTCAAAATAATTCAGTCCCCTCAGCTGATCTCTGTCCATCATCTCCTCCATGAACACCAAGGCTTTTCAGTTCTTAAGTTTGTCAAAAACATATATCTTTCACTTAAGAACATGCATTCCCCTCCTACATATGTGACCAAGCCTACAAAGCCACATCTCTGCAATAGAAGGTGAATCAGTAATATAAGTAGATAAATAAAGGATACTTACTTTCTTACCACCATCTAATTCAAGTGCATCCACTGTGAGAGTTATTGTGCATCTCCCATCACCCAACTTTCCTGAAGAAATTAGACCCATCTCCAAGACTGGTACCAGCATGACCTCCTTCAACACCTGTGTGTTATCTGTCTACAATTTCAGCTTCACTTCCCCTTCGTCAATAATCTGACAAGGCTCACCAACCCCTAAATAAATCTCTCCAAAGTCTCCAAAGACGTACCCATGAAAAGATGCTCTATTTTGGGCTGCATGGAAAGAGGCAAAAGAATCTGTAAACAAATATTCTACTTTATCCAGAGCAACCTATGCAACATCACCTGCAACATCTGCTTCTACACGCTGATCTTCTACCGACCAACAATCTCCCTTTACCTGCTCTTTCTTTCCATCAATCAGACCATTCGTGCTATTTAGTTTCTCCATTCGTAGCTTACTTTCTTCTACGATTGCTATACTCCCACTTAATCTGAAACCCCTGTGAGTGACCTGTAATCAACAAACACTAACCAGATCTGAAACCACCTGTTAGTAACCCAACCAAAAGCTCTAATACCAACTATCAGGATCTTGCTCCTCAATTAGAGCACATATGATTACTTCTTGTATTAGCAACTAAACACGGAATTTAATCAGAAGTAACAAGTAACTAGAAATATGAAACAACACAGGCATATGAGAGACAATACACAATTGTATTAATAATCACTTAGAAGAAAATACAATAAAGAAGATGCCACTTCTTCTTCCACCTCAAAGGCTCGCCACACCTCAAGACCTTCTTCCCTCTCTCTCTCGGTCCCAACAATCAACTCCAATATAGAATTGATGTTCACCTCCACCAGTAAAAAACAACGCTGCCAATACACCAAGTACACAACTGTACTCCAAGTAGATCTCTTGCTCTCTGCTGCCACCTGCAAATCACTAGACCTTACTCACCAATGTAGATCTCTAAAAGAAGCCATGCACACCTGCTGACCAAGATCATACATATACGAAGAACCCTTCTGATTCTCCAAACCAGCACCCACACTTGGTACTGTGGCACTAGGAGGAACACACCATTGCTCTCCTCTCTCTGAAGGAGCTTATATTGCTCTCTTACTCTCTAGCTCTAGTTTACAATACAGCCCATGAGTCTATATATAGATCTCATCCTTACAATAATTAGACTATCTTAATTACAATAATTAGATGTGCAAATCAAGACTGTAACTAGCCTTTAACATGCAAACTAACAGTCCAAAAATAGACTCTCTAGAATTAACATGCAAACTGCATGTTCACGCACAGGCTGCCGACGTCGACTCCTCCATGATCGATGTCGATCGACTGGTAACCGACGTCGGTTGCTTCTTCACTGCTATCTGACCGACGTCGATTGATCAGACCGACGTCAGTTGCCTTGCAACTCATTTTGCAACTCTCCACAACCCCTGCAACCTCCGTAACTCCTCCTGTTTGCATCTTGGTGAAGCTTTTAGCTCCACAACCTAACATCTTTTTTGCAACTTTTCTACTTTGCGGGCTTTTCTGTTTTGGGCCTTTTTCCTGCAGACAAAAGTTCGCAGGAATTGGCTGCTCTTTGTCTTCTCTATCAGGCTCTTTGAAACATTCTCTACCCTTCGCAAGGGATTTTAGACCCTCAGCTGCTCTCCAGATGTAGGGCACACCCTTGAAACAAGCCGTTGAACCAACTCGTTAAACTAAAATTGGTTTAATGATTCAATCGGTTTAACAGTTCAACCACTGTGTGCCAAGCCCATTCAACCAAGCCTTTGAACCGATTATTGAATCGAAGTGTTGAACCAATCTGTTGAACTGGTTCAACGCTTCAAGGCTGCACGCTAATGAACCAAAATGCATTGAACTGCAACCGTTGAACCAAGGCCTTAAACTTTACTGATGAACTTTAAACATTGAACCCGCGTTGAACCAAAGCCGCTGAACCAAAGGCATTGAACCAAACCTAGAAAATGAAGTGATGGACTTAAAGTGATGAACCAGGCTTGAAATGGAGCGATTAAACTGTCGATTGAACCAGGCATTGAACCAAGGCTAATTTAACCAATCGATTGAACCAGGCATTGAACCAAGGCATTGAATTGGGTTCAATAGTTCAATGATGCCAACCTTATTCATGATTTTCTTTAGACAAGAGCCTGAAGAAGCCTTGTTAAACCCAACACTCTCTGAACTGATCCTTCATGCGCCAAAGGACTAACCTGCAGAGTCCATAGATTTAGACCTGCAGAGTCTGTAGAAATTCTGTAGAGTCCATAAAAATGAACAGATTCATGAAAAATAAAAAAAATGAAATGGCCTAAAATAATAGGGACAAAAGGGGACCAATTTTTGGCCTGTTGGGCAAAAAATGGTCAACACTAATGTGTACACAATTGTTTGCTTTACTCAATGCACAAAAATGGGCCATGTCATTGAATGTTCATGCTCTTCTAATGTCCACCTGGTGGGCTATTTTATCTTCTAGAAAGATATCTTATGTGTGGATATTTCTGATCTTTCTCCATCGTTCCCCCTTTCCTTACTATATTTCATCCTTATCTATGCAATCTAAGCTCTTGAGCTATCTCTTTCGGCCTTCCTGGATCCTTACACTCTTCCATCAGTGGTTTTTCCCTTTGGTGTTTTAACCTTTTGCATTCAGGTTTGTGTTCCATCTTTCAAATATCAATAGCTATTTCATTTCCATGAATTTGACGTCTTCGGGCCTGTCATCGTTAGGAAACCAACATCTAGTTTGTTACCCTAAATTTGATGGATTTGGGCCCGTCATCATTAGGAAACCAACGGCTAGTTTGTTACCTTAAATTTAACGACTGCGGGGACGTCACTAGACGTCTGGATCTCAATGGCTAGTTCACGACGTTTAACTTTGACATCTGTGGGCCCGCCATATTCCTTGGCAATTCCTTTGGCTTTCTTGTTTTATCTTTTTTGAAGGGGAAGAATCCCTTTGGGGTCTTGAGAAATGGTTTGCTTTGGGTCGGGGAGAGCCTCCAACAAGGGTATCTACCCTTCAAAATCTTTTGGACAACCTTCGGGCTTTTATTCCTTCGACAGGCTTTTGTTTCGTCAGTGGACTTTTACTTTCCATCGGGCTTTCTCCCTGAGTGAATTTCTTCGAACAAAATGTTCAAAGGAATTCCTTCAGACATTTTGTCTGAAGGACTTATGCCTTGTTTACTTTTTTGCATGAACTTTTCTGAAAGAATTCCTTGCTCTTCACTTGGTCTTTGAAACAGTCCGCCTATTCCCTGCTTACACTTCGCAAGGGCTGTTTGTCCTTGGTTCAATTTTCTAAAGGAATTCTCTTTGTCCACTTTTGCTCGTTTTCAGCTTAGTTCATTTCCTTTTTGAATTTTTGCAATGGTCTACTTTGGCTCCTAAGTGCCCTCTACAAGGGTACTTGTTCTTCGAGCTCTTAGAAGACCCATTTGAATTCCCCGATTGAAAAAATGGCTAAGTGTTGAACCTGTTTCTTTCCTATAAAGTCTGTAGAAACCAACCTACAAAGTCCATAGAAACGAGTGTGTAGAAATCTTCTGTGAAGTTCATAGATTCAAGCCTACAGAGTCCGTAGATTTTAGCCTACAGAGTCAGTAGATTCAAGTTTGTAGAACTGAGGGAGTCCGTAGAAATGAATCTGTAGATTTCTTCTTATGAAGTCTGTAGAAATGAGTCTATAGATTCCTTCCTCTGAAGTCTATAGAGTATAGTCCATAGAAATGAGTCCTTAGAACTTAGCATGTAGAGTCCATAGATTTAAGTCTGCAGAGTCCGTAGATTCAAGCCTGTAGAGTCCGTAGAACTTGAAAAATCTTGAAAAATGGAGAATGTGAATGCCTAGAGCAATTTTTGAGAAGGGGACAGAGAATTTTGGTCTGTTGGACGAAAATAGTTCAAAATAGTTCAAATTTTGTCCCAAAAATGAGTGATATTTTTGGAAGACAACAGCTAGCTCCAGTTGGGGAACTTCCTTCAGTTGAAAACTTAGAACAACTGAGGGGAGTAGAAACCAGAATCTCCAGTGCCTTGAAGTATGCCATTGGGCCATGGATTCATGCTACCCAAAAAGAATGGTGACAAAAACAAAAATGAAAGCACAAAATAGAACTAAAGACTATAAAAATGTACATATGTACAGGTAAACTTATCTGATACTTCAAGAATTGAAGTGATTCAGACGTTGTCCATTGTAAGACAATGAAGATGGCATTCCATCCTGATAAACCAACAAGAAACTATTTTGTCCCTAGAATCGGTGATGGGTGAATGAAATTCTCCACCAGGAATCACATTTTTTGTGCACTCCTTTTGGTTCTCTCTTCTTGCCCCATGGCAAGATGTGGTCTTCAATCTGAAAACCATAAATCCTTGGTCTCTTGGCAAAGAGTTCCTTTTGCTGACTTTAGAGTGCAGAAGTATGGTCCACTACCATAGCTTGTTGTTTTGTTGGTTCAGTCTAGCGCATGTTTTGATTGTCAGCATCAAACTCCTAAAAAATCATCAGTTCAGCATCTCCTTTGGCGTGAATGAGTTTGATATCTTCATCCTGAGCAGCCTTCAATCTGGGTGGCAGCGATTCGTACTCAGCAGTGTTGTTGGTGTTGCTGAACTGCAACTTGCATGAAGAAGGAAAAACATCTCTTTGAGGAGATATCGACACAATCTCGACTTCAGCATTGGTAGAAGAATTTTTGCCATCAATTTCTAAGATCCAAACATCATCAAAAATTGATCTTCTATCAGATTTCTTTTCATTAGAGATGGAAGATCCTTTTTCATCTATACTACACTCTACTAATTCTTCTAATGTCTTGTTCAAATCCATCTTTGGATCAGCACCTACAGGACTTTCATCAACTAAAACCTGAACATCCTTTGTGGATAAGAAGTAATTACCCTTGCCTGAAGACTCAAACAAAATTTGAGCTTCAGGCGTTGATGTTTATGTGACAACATATTTTGCCTCTTTTTCAAGGAGAAATCTCTTCATTGCACCTTTGACAGGGATCCTTGCCTCAGATAGGGCCATGCTTAGTTCTCCTCTTACATCCTTGCAAAAATTTCATCCAAGTAGAATGCCATAGGATGCTCAGATGTCGACCACTAGAACTGTCATCTTGATTCTTTTGTCTGGAAATGCCACAAATGCAAATTGGGCATCCTGGATTTGTCCTATCAAAGGTACTTGTTTATTCTCCATAGAGAAGTATCTACCGAATTTTTTGGTCAGTGAGAGACCAAGAGATTCTGCCACTTTAGCAGGCATGACATTGTCTGAAGCACCTGAGTCTATAATGCAATTGCTCAGTTTGTGACCATTTATCAACAGGGAAACATAGAAAGGCTCTATTTTCCCAGGGGTAGCTAGAGGAGTAATGACAAGATTATTTGTGATGGACATGTTTTTTAGGAGATCATGAGTTATCTTTTTAATATCTTGTCCTGCAGGGATGACTTTATTCTTCACACACTCTACCAACCTATCCAATTGCTCGAGATTGGATTGCAAGAATTCAAATTTAGACATTTGAATTTTGGTCTTTTTGACATGGTCAATTATGTCAAATAACTGAAATAAACTTGGAAGATAGGATAGGAGTTCATCCTTTTGGTCTTTGGGAGGGGGAGAACTGATCTGTGAAGTTGAAGTAGAAGGTGTAGAGATGTTTGATGTACTTACCTTTCCTGTAATCACCAAGTCCTTTGGCTAGAAAGGTAGAGTGATACCCTGCTTAGAAATTGAAATTACTGGTTGAGGTCGCTCCTTTGTTTTTTTTATCAGCTTGCTGGACTGACTGATTCTTGGACCATGTGAACATAACATATGATCCCTCATCTACTTTACCTTCTCTTTTGGGTTCATCCTGATAATTCAAGAAACCAATGTTAGAGTCGTCAGTTGATTCTTCTTGGTCCTCTATGAAAAGATCAACATTATTTACTTGATCAAACTCAAGTTGGAAAGAGAAATCATGTTTAGTTTCTAGATATCTAACTGCTGAGTTGGTTGGAGGCACTTCAAGGGCAAGGTTCCTCTATGCAGGAGGAAGATGATTTGGCTGCCCTTGATTCCTAACAGGATTGCCTTGATATGACTAGTTCTGAAATGTCCTCCTTGGCATATTTTGGTTAGGAGGAGTAGACATTCCTTGGGCCATTTGTCTTTTTAAGGATATTAGTTCATTTGCCAGCTTTTGCACCATTTGATCCATGGTGCCTATAGGTGAGTATTCAAAAAATGAAGAAGAAATACCTCTATTATGGTCTCTCCTTATCATTCTTGCCAAAAGAAGATCATCTTCTACCTTAGTAGCCAAATCCTGAGCTATAGCAAGGTCTATTTGGCCAGCACGTCTCAGCAAAAAATTCACTTCAGGCAACTATGAGTTGATGAAGAAACACTTGAGATTCTCAGGTGTAGGCTGAGCAATGATAGGAATCTGATTCTTGAGTTTGTAAAACTTAGCAATGAAATCTCCCATAGGCTCATAAGGCTCTTTCTTCATCTGTGTGAGCTGGGCCAAAAAAGCATGTGCATCTTCTGCAGGCTTGAACCTGGGTTCAAATTTAGCTTTAAGAGTATCCCAATCAGTCACTGACCTAGCCTGCAGATGGTAGAACCAGTCTGCAGCAGCACCTTGTAGTGTTTCCATGAAAAGCCTGACTGCCAATCCTCAAATTCCACTCCTACTATGCCACAGGCTATGCTGAAGGCTATAATATATTCATCAGGATGAACTTTCCCATCACCATAGAATTTGGGGAAATTTTTCTTTGAACTCCGTGGTAGCTCATGTAGAGGTGGAGTTAAATTGAGTGGGCCAAAAGAGTTACCGCAAGGGCCTTGAACTACCATAATATGACTATGAAAAGGTGGGATAACAAATCTTAGAGGGGTAAGTATTGACAAAGCTTTATTGATAGTAAAAATGGAGGCTTTGTCTGGTAATGGAGATTTGACTTTAGTAGGAGGAAAGCTCCTGGTTCATTGGAGGTGAGATGGTGAAGGAAATATATCAAAATTAATTTGTTGTACCAACTCAAATATAGGGTCGACAATACCTTTAGCCCTTTGCCTTCACATATAGTGTGGAGTTGCCAAATTGCAAAACAAAAATAGGAAAAAATTGGCACTACTTCAGCTTGAAGCTTGAGACTTCAAACTGTGCATTCTATCCCAATTGGTGTGGAGGTGGAGGGAGATGGTAAGGCTATAATGATAATGGGTAAAACACAAAATAGAGTCGCTAGAGTCTAAAATAGATAAGGCTTAGGACTGCTTCAATCTGAAACTTGAAGTTTCAGATTGCACGTAACATCCCCAGCAGAGTCACCAAAAATTGTTGGGTGAATATTTTGTCAATCAGCTAACTGATGAGCAAGATAAGTCTCTTCAACCACAACATAGGGAAATTGGTTGGCCAGATGTGTAGGTTTACTACATCAAAATGGGACAAGTCTCTCCTCTCATCAAGGGGAGGTTCCCTATAAATATGAAGGAGCTATATACTATATATGTAAGCATAAAATAATACTCAGGGGTAGTATAAACCATCCATCTCTATTTTTTTAGAGATGATGTTCACAAATCAAAGGAGAAATCTTGATGTAATGATAGAAGACACTCCTCTTCTTTCAGAAGTGTTGTTCAGCAGGCAAAAGAAATCTTTTGGGTGATGACAAGTAACTGTAACAGGGTGCAGTAACACATCAGGATGAAATGAGGCACAAAGTCTCCACCTCAACTGCCAAAGAGTGAAATACAAAGGAGAATGAGGGCAGAAAGTCATCCCAACGTCCTTTACACAGAAATAGAATATGAAGGATAATGAGGGCACAAAGTCATCCAAATATCCTTTACACAGGAATAGAAAAATAGACAAACTAAAGACAATTGTAGCAGCACAAAGTCTCTCTACAATCAGCTTCAAGACACCTTCCTGATCACTTTCGCTAATTCTACTTATTTAATCAAAAGGACAAAAAATGTATTAAGGAAATAGACATAATAACAATTTCCCCAACAACCAAGCTATTCTAGCACAAAGTCTAGAAAGTCACTTATTTTCTTATTCAAATAACTAAATATGATCAACAATCTGAGTTCAAAGTCTCTGTAATGCCTTTCAATTTGGGCAGAGTTTTATTTTTGATGACAGAGAGAGATATCTAAAATAATAAGAAAGAATCCAATATATAGCGCTCTAAGAAAGACTTGGGTGCTTTGTTACACAAAAATGTGTTATGATGCATTCAATGCCTTTAATGCATTTTAAATTTTATCCATGGGCTATGCTGAAATCGAGCGTCAATCTTTAATATGGGTCACCTAATGTGTTTCCTAATGTGCGCGCAACTGTTTGCTTTACTCGATGTAGAAAAATGGGCCACACCATTGAATGTTCGTGCTCTTCCAATGTCCACCTGGTGGGTTGTTTTACCTTTTAGAAACATATCATATGCACGGATATTTCTGATCTTTCTCCATTGTTCCCCCTTTCCTTACTGTATTTCATCCTTATCTGTGTGATCTAAGCTCTCAGGCTATCTCTTTCGATCTTGTTGGCTCCTTACACTCTTCCATCAGCAATTTTTTCCTTTGGCATTTTGGCCTTTTGCATTCGAGTCTGTCTTCTAGCTTTCAAAGATCAACGACTATTTCATTTCCGTGAATTTGACGTCTTTGGGCCTGTCATCGTTAGGAAACCAATGACTAGTTTGTTACCTTGAATTTGATGGATTTGGGACCGTCATCATTAAGAAACCAACGGCTAGTTTGTTACCCTAAATTTGATGACTGCGGGGACGTCATTAGACGTCTGGATCTCAATGATTAGTTTGCGATGTTCAACTTTGACGTCTGCGGGCCCGTCATATTCCTTGGCAATTCCTTTGGATTTCTTAT
Source organism: Torreya grandis (assembly GCA_037957365.1). NCBI lineage: Eukaryota > Viridiplantae > Streptophyta > Pinopsida > Cupressales > Taxaceae > Torreya > Torreya grandis. The sequence goes on from JARHVA010000798.1 coordinate 1,651,873, forward strand.
TTTGTCCTTTCTAAAGGGGAAGAATCCCTTTGAAATTTTGAGAAACAGTCTACTTTGGGTCGGGGAGAACCTCCCGCAAGGGTATCTGCCCTTCAGAGTCTTTTGGATGGCCTTCAGGTTTTTATTCCTTCGACGGGCTTTTGTTTCATCAGCAGACTTTTGATTTCCGTCAGGCTTTCTCCCCAAGTGAATTTCTTCAAAAAAATGTTCGAAGGAATTCCTTCAGACATTTTGTTTGAAGGACTTGTGCCTTGTTTACTTTTTTGTGAGAACTTTTCTGAAAGAATTCCCTGCTCTTCACTTGGTCTTTGAAACTGTCTGCCTGTTCCCTGCCTGCCCTTTGCAAGGGTTATTTGTCCTTGGTTCACTTTTCTGAAGGAATTCTCTTTTTCCAATTTTGCTCGCTGCCCTCTGCAAGGGCACTTAGCTTGGTTCATTTTCCTTTTCGATTTTTTCAACGGTCCACTTTGGCTCCTAAGTGCCCTCCACAAGGGCACTTGTCCTTCGGGCTCTTGGAAGACCCCTTTGAACTTCCTGATTGAAAAAATGGCTAAGTGTTGAACCCGTTTCTTTCCTGCAGAGTCTGTAGAAACCAACCTATAGAGTCTGTAGAAATGAGTCCGTAGAAATATTCTGTGAAGTCCATAGATTCAAGCCTGCAGGGTCCGTAGATTTCAGCCTACAGAGTCAGTAGAATCAAGTTCATAGAACTAGGGGAGTTCATAGAAATCAATCCATAGATTTCTTCCTGTAAAGTCCGTAGATTCCTTCCTGTGAAGTTTGTAGAAATGAGTCCTTAGAACTTAGCCTACAGAGTTCGTAGATTTAAGCCTGCAGAGTCCATAGATTCAAGCCTGCAGAGTCCGTAGAACTTGAAAAAGCTTGAAAAATGGAGAATTTGAAAGCCTAGAACAATTTTTGAGAAGGGGAGAGAGAATTTTGGTCTGTTGGACCAAAATAGTTCAAGTGTTGTCCCAAAAATGAGTGATATTTTTGGGGGACAACACAGGTCATGTTTTGTGTTTGATGTCTTTTGGCTGAAGTTATAGTGGAAGCAAGTGGGTTTTTAGTGCCTTAAATCAGGCCTATTCCATCATTTCCCTCAAGCTTTAATTAATAGATAAAACCTTTTCATGAAATACTTATGCATAGTGGCCAATTGGAGTTGAAGGTTCATCCCTTTTGTTGTCTAGATCAATGTTTTTTAGGATCTCTAATTGAGTGGATCAAATCAAAATTCAGGTATATCACCATAATTAGATTAGATTTTCCTTCAAGTTTCCTTTTCCCTTTTCCCAAGCAATTTGTAGCATAGATTAAGATCCTAATTGATACACAAAGGGAGCTAGACTTTAGAATTTAGAGATTCAATCCACTTAGTAGGTCACCCACAACCTATAATTGTTTCCATGTTTCAGCAGACTGTGAAGGCCTGAAACTACTTTCACAAGGGTATGAGTCTAATTGACAATAGTTATACTACCTTTTTTGCAGACACCGGAGTTCATTTCTACTTTCATGCACTTTTTTCTGTTGTTGAGTGTGGTTGGCTTGTTACTTCTCACTCACCAATATTATTTTTCCTTTTATGCACCTTTTTACATTGATGATTGAGTAAGGATTGATATTTTTCACTCATCAATGTTGTTTTACCATTTTGCTTGCCCATCTTTATTTAAGTAAGGATTGTTACTGCTTTCACATTGATATTTGATTATCATCATTTTTGACATGTATCCTTGGTTTGACTTGGTGAGTTTGCCTTTCTTACTTAAGGTTCACTTGTTTGAGTTTTTCAATCTTTAGTAGCATTGGAATTTTGGTTACCCAATTTACTCTAAATTTTGACTTGGTCATTTGGTCTAACATAACACTTGTCTCTCTAGCCTTCCAAATTTCTAAGTACATCCCGTCCATATAGTACCATTTATCTTGGCTTTCCTATGTTTGTTTATTTTTTCTCTTTAGTTTTGTCTTATTGGGTTTGTCAAAAGCAGTCTCTACACCCTCCACACTCAATATTACAAATACAACAGATAACCATCTAATGATAAAGGTAAGTCAAGGCACACATTACATTTACTTTTCAATTATTTCCATTTTCATCATTTACTTTTAGTTATTTTTGCTTTAAAATAATGCAACTCTTTTTTTTAGCCTCAACATTATGTGTTACAATATTCTTTCTTGAAGGACCATCCCCTATTACACCTGAGTGACACGTGATAAGCTTTGAGTGGGGCATATGTATATACATAATATTTTCAAACTTTATCAATTACTGATGCTTTTTATCTTGCAAGAACTCATCGAGTCTCAATATCTCTGAGTGCACACCCTAAGGGGTGCATTAGGAAAGGGGTGGGTAGACCATTGGTGCTTCAGAGGCTTGTTATCCCTTATTGCCACTTGTTATCAATCCGACCAGCTCCTAAAAACATTCCCCTAAGCTTAGCCTCCTCTTTTGCATACTCCTCTATTATTTTACCATCTTCATTAACCCTTTTCCTAACCTAAAACCCTTTTTTGATAGTTTACATTACTATGTCGACTGTATCAACCTTGTACTCTTATTGATACAACTTATTAAGGGTCTAGGTCAGCCCCTAGCTGACCTAGTCCGTGACCTGGTGAGTTTTTGTCAATAACAATACTAGGTTATCGGGTTGACTTTGTTGACCAAAACTTTTGAAAGGGTTTAGGGTTAAATCTGCCTATATAAACACATCCATTTTACCATTCTTACAGAGAGACAAGAGTTATTATTCATTTGCGTTTCTTTACAATATTCTCTTCCACTATTCTACTTGAGGAGTCTTAGCTTAGGGTTTCTACTTGGAGAAGTATCTAGTCTTGTGGATAAGTCTTGGATGCTTTGGCCTTTTTAAATGATCCTTACAAACCACAACAACTTCTTGCAAAACACCTTTGGCCAAGGGAGAGATTGACTCTTGATGGGTTCATCTTTCAGGTAAGTATCTCTAACTTTGATCTTATCTTTAGTAGATAGAAGTAACATAAGTAATGGCTTTTGAATAATATTATCTCTCTCCATGCATTAGGATTTTTACCTATACATAGCTTAAATATGATTCTCTAATGCATGTTTACTTTTTATTGTTTATTACCCCCACTTTGTTCCATAAGCTTTGGTGAGCATTAGAATAGATTTTTGCTTTACTTGTTATTAGCATAGTGAATATGAAAACATAGGACCTAGTTAGGGTTATTGCATAGTTTTGTTTGACTGGAGGCTTTGGACCCCTCCCTAGTAATATTATTATGGTAATATATCCCTTGATTAGGTCTAATGGATCCATATTGGTCATTACCGTGATTATATAATGTATCCCCAATTGGAAGTGTAAGTAGGATCTTTCTTCTTTTAGTTAGGATTGATTTATAAATCTGATGCATTTCTCATTGCATACAAAATCAACGACATCAAAGGTGTGGCAGCAACTGGGTTACAATTTAATTTAGGAATTTCAATGCTATAGAAAAGTAGATTGCTTGTTTACTTTTGCTCCAAATATAATCTATCTCAAAATGTGAGTTTGTGACTTTGACAGATCATGATGGTCATATTTTTTGTGGCATTTCCTTATCTGAAAATCAAAAAATTATTTTAATGACAACTTTTTGTCAGATATATTTTTTGAGTGATTGAGTAATGGGCAACTAACAGACATAAATCCCATTTTTACTCCAACAACATATTACTTTATCACGATCTATGGGTTTTTTCCTATACAAATAGAGCCCCTTATTCCTCTCAAAGAAAAGGGTAAGTTGTTCATCCTCTTACAATTGTCAGGGTGTTACAATACAAAATATTAGTGAAATATTTATCATTAGAGTGTCATTGAATCTGTATTTCCATAAACACTGAGATGTTATGTTTGTTATGATTTCTTTTAAAAGTTGAATTAAATTTTGTTTAAGGGTGGGCGAAGCCAAATTAATTTAAAATATATGGTTTTAATACTTCTATTTTCATCAAAATTGATGGGTTTAAGTAAAGCGACCTCATGATTAACTTCTACCTCAAGATCTCAAGTAATTTTAGGTAGCAGTAAAGCCTATCAGGCCATCATTTCCACATAACATAATATAGGAGTTTCATGGATGGATGCATTATTGTTATATTACATCTTCGAGAAGTGTTTACCACTGAATGAAAGCTTTTGGATTAATAAAAATAACAAATATTTCTTGTTTGATTTAACTCATAAATTTGTTGATGTCTAGTCTCTTTGATTAGGGTAGATTCATGAGAAATTTTCTTTCACAATTTTTAATATGGTGGGTTTTTTATGAACAACAGTTAGAACAAGAATTTTGGAAAAAAGATAGTATTGTACATTATATTTTAGTTTCAGTGTGTGTCATTGACGATCTCTTACTGGATTGTAAAACATTAATTTCAATGTATCATTGATGATCTCTTAGTGAAATTTGGCAATACTTCATTTTTCTTTATAGATAAATATAATTTATTTCGAATTTGTGGGATTAAAATTAGCCTTGATTGTGAATCTCCATCTAATACAAAAGCAAGAATATTTGTCACAAATGATTAAATGGGATTAGAGGAATGTGAGAAAATATGGTATAAATTGACTGAATTCCAAAATAAATCAATACAGGTGCCTAATTTTTCCTAGGCTTGTATCTAGGAAGTGTTTTTCTTGTGTAGTGCATTTTAGAACTATCTTTGCATTTGGTTTAGTTTTTTATTTAGAAGAAGATGTAAAATTGTGTATGCATTATTTTTGATACAACATGATGTCTTGATAGTTGGAATCAGTATTCATAACTAAAATAATGAATTATGTATACAATGTAGTGCCCTTTTATCTATAACTTGACCATTTTTCATTATCTTGAAACTCTTTGAAAGCCATATAATATAGGTTGATCCACAAAGTGGCAGCAGTGCAGGTTTGAAATTCATCAACATTTGGGTTTAGCATTTGCCATTTTTGATGGAACTAATTTAACCCCTGCAAGAGTAAAAGTGACTCCATTTTATCATCCATGAATCATATCTGACTCCATTTTATGCCCCATGAATCATATTTTTAGGTTGGCTTAGCGAACATTAAAATGAAATATTATGCTACAATTAAGTTTTAGTGTATTTCTATAAATCATGGTTTCATATCAAATTAAATATTTAGTTTTGAGTTAAAGAATGAGAGATGGTGATAAAGTGTGTTCTTTGGTGTTTCATCTGACTATTTTTTTGTTAGTCTTTAATTCAAAGGACCGGCAACATATTTTCTTATGTATAAGTAAATAAATTCATTTTTTCATTAAAAATTATATTGTTTTTAGTTTAGTGATACTCTGGTTTCACTTTTATTAGATTATGAAATTGACAAGTTGTGTTTCATAGCTGGTTCCAGGCTGACACTAATAATATATTTTGTAGACCTATGCATAGATTAAAAACATTAGACCCATGTTGTATCTAATGCTAGTTTGGATATGTGTATAGTCTCTCTTTTAACCATTATTAGAATGTTCACTTATGATGCCTCATACATCATTTGTTTTACAATTTTCCTCATCACGACTCATAAATAATCACTATTCTTGTAACATGCAAATTCAAAATCATACCAAGAGAATAACATGGGCCCCAAAATTACGGGTAACAAGATGAAATTTTTTCTTGGAACTGTGGGTAACATAGTGAAATTTAGCTTGAAACTATGGGTAATGAGTCAAGTTTTACTCATTTTTAAGGGAGAATCGAGATATTTAGCTCTTGTTAAATTTTTAAACCAGGTTCAACCCTTGTTGAAATTTCAAATCTAATTTAACCCTTTTATTTAATTTTTAAGCCAAGTTTAGCCCTTGTTGAACTAAATTCTCAAGATGATATTAATAGTAAGGATGACCAAGTTATATGGGCTGACATTTAGCTCTGGTTGAAATTGATGGTAAGAATGGCCCAAAAGTGGTGGTAGGTTAGTTGTCACTTGGTAATGATAGATTCAAAAAAATTATAAAAGCTCTAACACTTAAGTTGAAATTAATTGTAAGGATGACAAGTTATGTAGGATGACACAATTGATTTAAATATTGGTAGGCTAGTAGTCATTTGCATTGAGAGAATCAAGTTTTAATAAAGGATGGCCAAGTTATATGTGTTGACATTCCCCACATTTAAATAATGGCAGGATAATTGTCACTTAGTTTTGAGAGAATCAGATTCCCCACATTTAAGTAGTGGTAGGCTAGATGTCACTTAGTTTTGAGAGAATCAACATATTTAAATCAAGTTTAGTCTGTATTGATGCTAATTTAGTTTTGAAAGAATCAAGATATTTATATCATGTTCAGTCCTTATTGAGACTAATCCTAAGGATTACCAAATTTTGGATAAGTTATGTGGGGTGGCATTCCCCACATTTAAGTGTTGGTATCATGGTAGGCTCTCCACTTAATTTTATGAGAAAAGACTAGTCGTAAGGATGACTAAGTTATGCAGACATATATGCCCCACATTAAGTAGTTGTATGTGAGTTGTCGCATAATTTTAATGATGGTATAAGCAAGAGATTGCTTCAACATTATTTAATGATGGTATAACCAATTGATTGATCCAAAACTAAAAAGGTAATTAACTCACTACGAGATATGACCCTGGGTCATGTAATTTGGATCTTAGGCAAATATTGAATGTGGTCTTAAGGAAAAAAACTAAAGAGGTAATTACAAATGTGGCTCTGTATTGAATATGGTAAATAAGTTATGTGATGTAGGTTTATCTTACACTACAAAGAGTATGTGGGGCATTCAAATGTTTAAATATTTCAATTTCAAATACTACATTACTTATTTTAAGGAAAACCCTTCTATTGATGTGTGCTTCTACGTTGTAGTGTGAAATATGTATGAAGTAAATAGAATTATAGATGAGGGACCTACAGGGTTTTTAATTATTATTTGATTAAAATATTGGAGTCCTACCAATAAATAAGATTGTTTACAGTATCATGAGTATGAGCTTTCCTTTTAGTATACTGCCAATCCTTAAATTTAGTTAGTAACCACCATACATAGGGTAGATAGGAAAATATATAAAAGTTGTATTATGTTTCTTCCATTTTGTAAGGAAAAAAACATAGCAAATACCTCCTAGAATAAAAGAGTGTTATAAAGGTAAAGGACCAACTTCATCATCAACCACAACTGTAATTGTTGAATTCTTCAGCTTGTTGTCTACATCTATAACTCTGGGTTGGGTTGAAAGCGAGTGAAGTTGGATTGGTTTGAATGCTAAATTTGGATGTTGTGATATAAGGCTAATATCTAATGGGTTTGTTCCTATAAAAAGAGCCACCAATACAAGTCATTATAGAAGGTAGAGAAGTCATATTAGCCATGGGAATTTTTATGAAGTTGCATTATTTCACTTTCTCTTTCAATTGTTTTCATGGACAATAGTTTAAAAAGAGATGAGATAGGTTACTATTTATTTAAAAATATGGTGTAATGGGCCATTATAACAATTAAAATGTTGGTTGTGATGTTTTTTTTTGTGTGATTTATTGTTGTAGTAAACCACATATGAGTTATGATTGACTAACCTTTTTTTGCATTCTAAGGTAAAAACCATCACATCAAACTTGAAAGCATCACATATGAGCTATGTCTACCCCGTAGGGACTTGGTGCATGGAACCCTTGTTAACTTATGATTTTCTAAGGTTCACCATGTTAGGTAACTTGTTTTACGTTTGCAAGGTAGTTTACACCATAATAGACTACTTCGTATTTTAAACATGTGAGAATTATTTAATTGTAGTTTAAATTCAGAGTGTATATACTTAATTTTTAAGGAAAATATTATATGCATCTAGTTTTTTTTCAAGGTTTAAATTTTGATTTTTTCTTTGGTAAATGATGAATACAAAAATTAAAGTCAAACTTCTCCTTCAAAATATTTACAACTTTTAGTGTGTTCTTCGCAAGCGATGAATCTAGTTCAATTAAGATCAAGATTATGTAGACAACTAAAAATGGCCCTTATGCATTTATTAGTTGTTAAATTACAATTTTATAGAATGTTTGTTTACTTATCTATTCATAATTTAAATTAGACATTATTGGTACATTTACTAACGTCTAGTGGTACCCATACCTTCTTTCAACATCTTTGAGTTATCATCTTCCCCCTCCCCAAGGTTGATAACATTTTATCTTCCTTGCCTAGAGCATCCAATTACACACTAGACATGTCTTAAGCATTATATTGTCATGATAGGGAACATTAGGACCCTTTTGTCCCTCGCCCAGTGTGACCCTTATCCTTCATTTTTCACTATTTCAATGGCTATATGTCAATTTGCATGCCAATAATGTCCTAATTTGAATTCATGTCATATATAAATACTCAAACACCCTAGTGTATTTAGACATATGAAAAACATTAAGCAATCATTGAGCACTTGAAAATACTTCATTATTTTTTTGGATCAATGCCTAGAATAAGGGTTCTAGTCCCAATTCAACTTTTGACTAGAGCCAAAACCAGTTTTGGAACACAACAGGAGGTCTAGTCTCCAAAAAGATTCAGCTTATAAGCCCTTATAATCCTAGTATATTCTTAGGGATCCATATGTATACAAAAGTCATTCAAAGAAAACTAAAAAAATAGCTAAGATAAAAGATTAGATTTAACAAAAAATGGGAAACCACACAAGATCATGCTTCAGATAAACCATTTGTTGCTTGAAATCATCTTCCTTTGTTGGACAACAACGACTCCATAGTCCATTGGGTGCCACCATCAATAGCATTCTGAGCATGCAATTGTATCCTTTTTGCTTCTATTTTCCTTCCTCTTTTCCCTTTTTAACCAAAGTTGGGAGTCTTAAATGCACTTTCTAATTGAGTGATTGACAAAATAACCTTGCTTACTAGCTCTCCCTCTTCTTCCTCCCAACCTTCTTCCTCCTCTTATGAGATTTCCTTCTCAAGGGAGAAATCCTTAATTGGAGAAGTCTTACCCACATCCTCTGGTGCAACATCAGTTGATCCATCTTTCAAAACATTTGCTGACGTTTTTAACTTACTGGAAGAATGATGCCCTGAATCCAAACCAAACCTTTCCTTAGTAGCCACTAAAATTTCCATTTTTTGTGGAGAATGTTGAATCTTGTAAAAGGTTTTTGAGGATAAAATCTCAACTGATTTAAATTTAGTTGATTCATACAAACTGAAAACCAAATCACAATTTGGGCAGCCAATCTTTTTGACCCATTTCTGAACAATTGAAGCTTAGGAACCTTTAAAATCCTTCTCTAGACAAGCAACATTATTATGATCCAATTTATTACATGTGAAGAATCTAAATGGGAGACCTACAAAGTTGAAATTTTGAGACCACACTTCGTGGGATGAATAAATTTTAACAAAATGAAACAAAGGTTCAGAGAAATCAACCAAAATGTAAACCTGAAAAAACTCTAATGAGTTTCAATGGAATCATCAATTTTCACAAGGACTCCCAATTTACTTACCATTTGATTGAAAAGACATCGATATCGCAAGGCTAAGGTTAGATTATATAATATTACCCAAATTGGGAATTACAAAATCACCACAAATTTTGAATAAAAAAATAGATCCAAAGGACACAAAAACACCCCCTGATTCCCTACAAACCAGGGACCATTTTAACGTTTAGACAACATAGATAAAGACAGTGATTTCAAAGAAGGTCAAGTGCCCTCTACCTATTGCTAAATCACTACCCATTATGGTCATTTCCTAATACATATGCCAATCAATGATTTGTTGCCCCTATCCAAATGAATCTTAGAAAGCTCTGAATCTAAAATATCTAGGGTAAGATAAGTATTATAAAATATTAAGGGAACATCATCAAGATGCACCATTTTCAAAGCCAAAATTTGTGGGTTGTCTACTTTTGGCACTTCTTGAGAGCCTACCTCTTCAACATGTTCCTTTGTTGGGGATATTTATGGAGTGGCTTGACTTTTTGGAACTAGAATGGGCTCAAAACTCGATTGAGTCCTGAATATTGCTACTTTACAGAAGGAACCACAAGTATGAAAAGGGTTTAAGCTGTTAACACAAGATAATTATTTTTTAGTTTTTGAAACCCTATCTTTTCCTGATGATACTCTAATTTTACTTTCTTTTAGGGAGGTCATTCATTTTGGCAAATCAGAATTGACAACCAATTGATTCTACCCTTAAATATCCCTAGGAATACCAAAATTTGCTTCTAACTACTCAGAGAAAAATAGATTGATCTAGGACTTTAGAAACATGTTGACCCTTGCCACTACCACCCCTTGTCATAGACCCATGCTCTACCAGTCTGGACCTAAGGATGGCTCTTCCTTTCTTCTCTCCTTCATCACCTTTTTACTCTCGTTCATCCCCATTCTGCTATCCTTCATCCTCTTCTCTTGCTTGATTGATAACTCAATGGTTGCCTTCTCCTTGTCCCTGCCTATGACCCATTGAGCCTAATCTTGACACCTGTGGAAGACTCCCAGCCTTACCTTTCATCCACGATCTACCTTACCTGCCATGCTGCTTTGTCACCATTCTCAAAAAATAAAAAAAGACTTAATTATTATTCACAAGGATTTATTATCCATTTGTAATTTTTCTAGAGAAATAATATAGTCATTAGAAAAATCATTAAAGCATGTAAATACATGTTAACAATACATTGCATTTTATTGGTTTAGCTGAGTATTGAACTACTATAATTATTAGAGTGTTTTTTGAATATTGTACACCATTGAGAGACTTGGTAAATATCAAGATAGCTCAACATTTCCCTAGTATAAAGTAGGGCCCAAACATATGTTATTTTCAAATCTAGCTATATAATCAAGGCAAGGAGAATAAAGCCATTTTTCCTTTGATCTGAATGAAAGTGTGAGAAACTAAATGAGGTTTTTGGAGCCCTAGACCAAATAAACATAGTTGTCAAATATATTTTGCCTACCTAAATTTTTCCAAGAATAAAACTTGATGTTCTTGACATTGATAGGAACACAACTTGATGGTTTTTACATTATTCCTCGATCAATTTTATGGGTCATTTATGTGTATCCACGATACATAGTTATCTATTATCAGATATTGATGACTATCACTAGATCTTGAGATTTCACTAGATAAGTCTAAACTTTGCATGTCTCTTTATCTCTCTAGTCATAGAGTTAAATAATTAGGTTTAATTTATTGTTTTACATCTATTTTAACCTTGGTGTAGACACCAAACTTTGGTACAAGTCATGCTATTATCATGTTGTTGTGATGTCTTACCATGCTTGACTTATTTATGTACATTTGTCTTTTGTTAAGAAAAATTCCATTCACATTAGACCCTTCATATCCTTGTGTCTTACACATTTCCTCATTAATACCTCAAATTATTTAGTTATATGCATCAAGATCCATTCAGTCATCCTCAATCCAATGTGATCTTTGTTTCTGGGTCCTTCCCCGACATGACCAAAATTGGTGATCGACCATAATCGACAGTGTTCTATTTTTGTCACCTACCTTTTTGTAGACACCTAATTTTAATTCAAAACTTACCATTGTAATATTTTTAGTTTGTTTTTGTTTTATTAACCATTGGTTCAAATTAGTTACTTATTAGTGATTTTTTGTGTGTTTTCGCCTCTATTCCCTTCTCTATGTGATCTTGTACTTCTTTATTTCTTATATTTTCTATCTCCTCAATGTTTTATTTAAGTTTGGAGGTATCCTCTTATCATTATTTTGTTGTTTCTATTTGTGGGTCACAATATGATGTTCATTGATTCTAACCTATCACAATTGTTAACCCATTGATTATGTCCCTTTTGCCTTTTTGGTCCATTTTGATCCTCTTCCTCCTTTTCTCAATCTATGTACCTGTGATTTTCAAATTTCCCTATTTTATTGTGTCATTTTTCATGATAATAGATCCTTATTTTGAATATGATAAGTCTATATATATAAATCATGCTAAGGCTTTTCAATCAAAAAGTGTATGAGAAGTAACGATTAATTCCAAGGCATTCAACAAGTCTTAGGTGCAATATCTGTTGGGAAATACGGAAGCACAATTGATTACCATATACAAGCAACTTACATGCGGAATTAAACCAGAATCACAAGTAACTAGAATTCAGAAATAACACAGAATATGAGAGACAATACACAATTGTAGTAATACTCATCCAAAAAAGAATACAATAAAGAAGATGCCACTTCTTCTCCACACCTCTCAGAGGCTTCTCACACCTCAAGTGTATAGTAATTCTCTCCTCAAAGCTCTCTCTCTTACGGTCCCAACACATAACTCAAACACAGAGTTGGTGTTCACCTCCAACCAGCCAGTATCCACTACTGCCAGTACCCAAGTGCTCCACGCACTCCACAAGTCCTCCACACACTTTAAGTACACAAACATACTTCAAGTAGATCTCCCCTGAACTTGCAACAACCTGCAACTCAACAAACCTTACTTATGGAAGGAACTACCTTGCCTTCCTCTTTGCTCTCCAACCGAGTACACACTGTACTCCAAGTAGATCCTGCTTGATCCTGCTCCCTGTTGTGTTGTTGTCTTCCCTGATCTTGCACACTTGTAAATCAATCTGGTTCTACACACCTGCAAACCTGGATCTTGCACACACATACACCTGTAGATCAATGATCTTACCATGCAGATCTCCTAACGTAGCCATCCGCACCTGCTGACCAAGATCCTACACACCTGAAGAACCCTTCTGATTCTCCAAAACCAGCACCCACACTTGGCACTGCTGTGGAACTAGGAGGAACACCCTTGCTCAATTCACACATAGAAGTAGCTAACTTTGCTCAACTCAAACTAGAACACTTTTACAATACAGCCTATGAGTCTCTTAAATAGATCTCATGCAAACAATAATTAGACACCTAATTACAATAATTAGATCTGCAGCTTCTAGTCTAAAATTGGCTCTTAACATGTAAACACTTGATTTGTTAACTAACTGTCCATGAAACTGGCAGTTCTAAACCGCACAGGTGATCGACATCGGTCCCTATTTGCCTGGAGGTGACCGACGTCGGCCGACTTCTGATCGACGTCGGTTGCTCTTCTGTCTGCTCCTTGCCGATGTCAGTTGGCCTGACCGACGCCGGTGTCTGTGACACTCAACAACCTCCTCCCCTGTTTGCATCAGTGAAGCTTTTAGCTCCACAACCTAACAATATCAAGATTGTATTTTTCTCTTCAAGACTTCAACTAATTCCAAGGATTTAAATATCTACATACTTCACTAAAATGTTTTTACTATTTTAATTTTCATTTAAAGTTACCTTAAAGACACATTCAAGTCACAAAATAACAAATTTTGAAATCCATATATCTTCCTTAAAGTCACATTTAAAGTTGGACAAGTGACTTTTGTTTGACTTCAAGTTTTTCCCTATATTTCAATAAATATAGTGACACCTTTAAGTCACCCTAAGAATGGCTCCAAAATCACCCTAGGGACATTGGCTAACATCATTAGGCTGACTGTAACTCCGTCGCCTTGCTAACTTTAAATATGGGAGTGTGGTGATTTGTTACAAAAAGTCTCCTTGTTTAGCTCATGTACTTAGTCATGCACTTAGAAATCAATCCAAGTCAATTCTTACTTGATACAACTAGATGAAACCATAGTAAAAGTCTATGGTGCACAACTTTTAAATGCAATACTGTGTTGGCATCGATTTCACACAAGGTGCAAGCCTGGTGCACTCACCCAAAGCACAACAGTGAAGGGACTAGGGCATGTGTTAGGCTAGTTGAAACATGGTGCAAGCTTAGTCTCAATGGGACTTAGTCATTTGCAAAATAGGCTTAAGTGGTTTATCAACATGTGTCATCTTGGATAAGATCAAGGGTTGTAAGCCTTTTCAAAGGCATGAGTCTTTTGGTACAAGTTCATGCCTGGCTAGGTGTAGCTCTTAATGGTGCAAGCCATAGGGATATCAAGCTGAGACTCATTCAGGTGTTGAGCCGAGTCAAGGGAATGGCTCATGTTAAGGTACTCACTCTTCATGTTAGCACTTTAGGCATAGTTACTAAGGCCTTGATACATGTCGACTTCAACACTTAGTTGATTTTATAGGTATGTCAAAGTCACTATATGGCACATCAATGACATTAGTGACCTGGAATAGCCCTCTACATCACAATACATTCAAATAATTAAAACAATAACATTATTCCTATAAAACTAAGGTCTCAAACATATAACAATGCTACACTATATGGAAAGAATCAATAACCAAGAAGATATGAAACACCATTTCTATTAACTCAAAGTTTATCAACCCAAAGTATAGTTTATATAAACAGAGCAAGCACTCATTTTAGTTATACTACAAGCCTAGTGGATCACATGTGAGCTTTGGAGATACATGGCGATTCTTCAAAGTATCCATGTTGGTTTTTTAGCCAGAATGCATGTATAATCCTAGAACTAATCCTACAAAACTTCACTGCATTAATATCATCGACTCTCCTTCAAGTTCAAGCTTAGTTTTATAGGTGAAGGAGCATCTTCTTGCCAGGTCGGATGGGTGCACACTAGCTACTAAGATATCATTAAGGGTTGTTATGCCACCAACTCCACTAATTTGACACCCACTCTCTTCAACTACTATGTGCAACACTTAAAGGGATGTCCCTAAAACTCGAGTGCTAAAAAACTTCCTACTAGCTGGTGCAAGATCATCAAAGATTCTTTCAATTGGCACTAATGGTTTTAAAAGAGTAATCGTTTACAATTAATATCATGTACTGAGATATGTTGATTTGGCATGGTTTACTAAGTATCACAAAAATGGGCCGAACATTTACCCCATGCAAAATTAATAGTCTACCCCTGGACTAGTTTTTAGCACCTTTACTATGCATAATTTGGGTGCACTCTAGTGTATCTCTGCCTTGATTTCTCAAAGCCCTGAATGGTGAGTTTGATCTCTTCGATGGTGCCATCTAGTTTTTTCAATATAGCCTCAAGTATGGGCATATTCATGCTCTCCATTTCCTTTTTGAAGGCTTCCAATCCTTCCTTATCTCTCCTCATCTTGTCATCTAAAATGTCCCCTTATTTACTTGCCTTTGTTTGAAAGGCATAGAAGAGTGCTTCTAGGTCTTGTTCTTAGGTTTTCAACTTGGTGCTCAAGGTGTTGATCTGCACCATAACTTGTGCACACTTGGTCTTACCCATAGTGAAAGCATGCTTCATCAGATCATCCTTCTCTTTTTTTACCTTTTGAAGGCGTGCACTAATGATTGATGCTTGAGTGGTGAAGTTGTAATAGATAGTGTATGCTTCTTCTATGCCCTCTTATAGTTTGGTGAAAAGGTCCTCCACCATATCGAGATTTTTTTTAGCTCTCTTAGGATGGATTCATAGGGGTCTTCTGGTTCTTCTAGTGTCAACTTCATCTAGGGGAGCATTTGTTTTACTATTATGTAAACTTTATCAACTTATTTCATTTTTGAGGTATCAACACCATCTAAAAATCATGGCTCTACCTCCTCGATGCACTTGACCAACTACTGGAGTTTGAGCTTTACTACCTTTAATTCTTCCTCTGCCTTATATGTGATCTATTTCCAATTATTGGCGTAAAGATTGTTGATGATGTTCTTGTGCACTACTGATGATTCCATCTTGAGGAAGTTATTTTATGACCTTATAGGGTTCATATCCCTAGGATTTACAAGTTGGTAGTCATGCCCCTCTTCTAGTTTCTTGCCACTTTGGATTGCTTTCTTTGGTACCTCAAACTAAGGTTCATCCATTTAGCAATCAAGAGCCCAAGAAACTTGATGGTGCATTAGGGTTATGGAAATTTTAGGGTGCATATGCTCCAACATGTAGAAGTCATCATCTTTAGTGAACTCTCACTATGCTTTTTCCCTATAGCTTAGCTCATACTCCTCTTCTTCAACCAACTTCTCTTCTTCACTGTTGGTGTTGGTGTTTCCTTCTTCTCCTTCTTCCTCTTCTTCTTCTTCTTCTACGAGGGATTCTTCATCAGAATTCTCCCCTTGGTCTATCTCCTCTCTTTCCTTAGCATTAGTTTCATTGTCTTATTTCTAGAGGAGTTCTTCCTCAGAATTTTCTCCCTTGTTTTCTTCTTCTTATTGATCTATTTCTTTGGCACAAACCTCCTTAACACCAACCTTACTTTCCTCTTGCCCTAATAGGGTCTCTACTACCTTCTCCTTTTGTTCTTTTGAGGTACGAACATCACCTTCTTTATTTTCAAGCACCCCTTCAAAACTAGGGCGTATCTATTGTGCAACTTCTTCTACCAGGCTGGAGTAGGCACTAGGCACCTCTTCAGTTACCTTCTCCTTTCTAGGTTTTACATTAGTGGCAACATTTTTCTCTCTTTCTTCATTCGGACCTGTCTACATGGGCTGCATTTAATTTTGTGTCTTTCCTTTTGGCCTTTTCTTCTTTGACCTTTTTCTTCTCAACTTTCCTTTTCTTGGTCTGCACCTTCCATTTCTTCTCTTCTACCTTTATCTCCTCAGCCTCTATTTGGTCAATTTCATCTTGGGTCATGCCTTTAGCCCTCATGGCCTCTCATTTATGGTGCAACTCGTGCATCACATCGATGTGCTCTTGGTCTAGGCCCATGTCCTCCCATTTGTGCTTCAACTCTTCTTCAATTGATTCCCCTTAGGGTATTGACTCTTCACATGCTTTTACCTTATCAATCATTTCATCTATTTCTCCTTCCTTTCATTTCATCTCTTATAGCTTGCACTTTTCCACTTCTTTCTTATGCTCTTCATCCTTAACCATCTCAATGGATTCTTTTGACATTATGGCCTTTATCATTTCTTCTATTTGTTCCTCAAACTCTAGCTCCTTCTGCATATTAGCATCACTGAGGCCGAGTTTCCTCCATCTTTACATCTTCCTCTCTAATTCAGTCTGAGGGGATGGAGAGGCGGTCTATTCACTCGATGAGTAATTGTCTTCTTCAAGCATGATTTATATGACCCTCCCAACTGTTTCTTCCTCCATATCCTCTTCCTCCTATATGTCAGACAAGATTATTTTGGGCATCACATGAGAAACCTTCCCCTTCTTTATGATAGGGGAAGCCTTTGGCATGAATCACATGCACTTCTTTGTGGAAATTGAAGGAGAGGCTTCCTCTTCAAAGGTAATTTTGAGCCTTATTCAATCTTATATTGTTTCCAAAGTCTCTCCCTTCTTCTTCTTGGGAGACTTATTCTTCTCTATTAGCATTAGAGTTCCTTTGTTGTCGATTTGGATTGGAGGGTCTTCACTCTGATCGATATTCAGGCCCTACTTTTATGGCTTCATCTCATAGTAGAGCCTATGTATGTGGCCATGTATGGTTTTTTTATGAATGGGTTGGATATCTGGATGATTTGATTCATCCTCTTCATTCTCGATGGCCTTCCCATCTGCATGAGTGAACTGGTGCCTCATCTTGTGCCTCTCCACATCTAGTTCTTTTACTAGAATGTCTAATTATTGTGCATTGGGGATCCAGTGCAACACGTCCCTAAAGTATCTTATTGAGATGGTTTAGGGAAGCTTTAACCACCTTGACATGTTGCCATTAACCATCAATAAATGTAATACACAATAGTGTTGCATTACAATAAAAGTTGTCATTCTGAACATACTTTGAGGGAGCCCTTGAGGGATGTGCCATTTTAGCCTGAAGGCCTCTATGTATTTATTGTACCACCTCATAACATGAGTCTTATATTTGGTTATAAAAGAGGGTGGGTTTATGAAGTCTTTGTACTTATGTACTGGGGATTCATTGTGCTTTGGATGGACCTAGAGGTTGTCACTGTCCCTGTATAGAATTCTAATCTCGTCTATGACAATGAAAATGAAAATGGATCCCCATCTAAATGTCCCCTTTACCTTGTGGCACTCATACATATTCTTCACAAATTCATCAATTATGAATTTAACAATATTGAATTACATGCCCTGTACCATGTGATAGGTGATGCAAAGGTATGCCTTAGTCACATCGATCCATTGACCACCTATGCATAGGTTAGATCTTACAAGCTGCACTACCTCCTTTATGTTAAGGTCCTTGTACTCCTTGATGGGGAATGCAAAACCTCCCTTGAAATACTTTAGAAGCTAGGGTACATGCTCCACCTCTTCATCATCATCCATCATCTGATGGAGGTGCTCGCTGGTATTTGGAAGCTTAATTATTCT
The DNA here is from genome assembly GCA_037957365.1 of Torreya grandis. Taxonomy (NCBI): domain Eukaryota; kingdom Viridiplantae; phylum Streptophyta; class Pinopsida; order Cupressales; family Taxaceae; genus Torreya; species Torreya grandis. The sequence goes on from JARHVA010000798.1 coordinate 1,670,162, forward strand.
CTTTATTAACTATGTATAAATTTTCATGCACCTTCTTGCAAAGTAAATTTGTTCCTCGTAGATGTGTGGGAGTAAGAATTGAACCAACTCCTTTGGCTTATCGAAGTATGGCAACTCATAAAGTTGAGTTGCATCAAATGCTATCAATTTGTTTTAGATTGAGACATCAAATAGGGCATCACCTTGCACCATCTTTCACCCTGTGTCCACCATCTAATCTTGTGTGAGGTCCTACAGGTGACTGGATATGCAATGGTTATATTATTTTAGTTGGTAGATGTCCCCAATTTTTGTAGGATCCTCTCTTTACACTTTTACAAATTAAACTTACTATAAGTGCGACCCTTCCTAGTATGTAGTCATTCACTCTCAATTCCTAAAAATGCTCAAATTCTCATTGGTATATGGTATTCACACCTTAGCTCTCTAGTTTTTGCTTAGGTTTGGTTTTAGTCTTAAGTTAGTATAAACTTTGTAACCTAAATAAGTCTATCGCTCGCTAATTTATACCCCTTCTATATCTACCATCATTAATGTAGGTACTTTATGGCATGACAACACCTTGATTTCTTAAAAAATGCAAATTTTTTTGAAATATGCAAAAATCCATTGTCATCAATGAATTAATTTCATAGCTTTATGCCTCCACCACCATTTCATTGAATGCTTTCTAACGGTAATTTAGTGAAGTGACATTTAATTTAAATGGCCCTTTCTTGATCAAATTTGGTGGATACCAACTGTCTTAGATGTTTCTTCTTCTACGCATGTTCACTTGGCATGACCTTTTCCTTTCTTGTGGTAACCTAGGCATAACACCTCACATTCCCACAATTTAGCCTCTTGGGTTCCACTTCTTCTTCTAGTTGTGCTTCCATTTCAAGAACACTTATTTATTTTGGTTAGTTTCTTGTGCTTCATCTTGCCTTAGCATATACTAACCCATAAAGATCCCTTGTGTTGGACCTCTAGTGCTTCATTTTCTCTTCTAGTTCTCTTGTGCACAGTCAAATTGTGCATCTTCACTTTCTTTCTTACACCCAACTCTATTGAGCATCTTGAACTTCTGCTATGGTCTCTAGAGCATGATCAATTGATGTGCCTCTTTCTAAATGTGGCATAAAGGTTACCTTTTCACTTATGTAATTTGTCATTTTGTTATCAAATCTTCCAATTTTGGTAAGTTATTCATGCCCAAGAACTTAGGCGTCTGACCTTAGGTGCCTAGAAGGCAAATGGGATCAACTCACCCAATTGGTATTATGTGTAGAAGTGATAGAGTCATTCATTCTTGGGCATCCAAGAGCCCTACAATGTTCACTTTGTGTACATGGATATTATGCATCTTTTGCTTGCATTTGATGAGTTTCACACACCCACCACTTAGATGTCTGGCCTCATGCATTTAGAGCATGCAAGTACTTGACTTACCCGATTAAATTTATGCATCAAAGGCCAGATGAATTCCCTAGAGTTGGGTTGATTCATGTGCCCATAACTTAGGTGTCATGGCCTCATGTGCTTAGAAATTGTATGTGCTTGATTCAACTAACTAGAATTATGCATGAAGTACCAACAGATAAGTCCTTGTGGCTATCGTATGTTGCTTATTGCCTCTTTACACTACATAAGGAACAAAACAAAACAAATATAATGGTTTGGCTTGTGCCAAACTATATTCTGGTTAGATTAACTGAAATTAACTAGTGACCAAGAGGCCAATATTCTTAAGGTGTAAGTGCCATCTTAATATTGATACGACTTCAATTGGTTACCATTGAAATGCCCTGGGAGCATTTCACCAGACAACATGTGCAACTTGCATGTGCCTATTTATAATATGTGGTGGATGATGTAGGGACCCATCTACCTTATTTGCATTTTGCTTGGGTTCTTAAGGTACTTCAAGTCATAGAGTAGCACCAATGCTCCTTCAGTCAACTCCTTGCACTTGATGTGCTTACCATGCTAGAGTTTCTAGTGCACTTTTTTGATTTACTTACTCCATTTTGCTTGGTCGTGCTTTCTATCCAAGTCTTCCAACCATGTGCTCAAATATTCTTGGTCATTTAAGTGACCAATCTATGCAATGCATAAAGATGGCACCATGAATTCCACGGGGAGAACTACTTCAATATTATACACCAGTTGAAAGGGTGTAGCTTTGTTCAGGCACTTATATGTCATGTAGTACGCCCATAGTACTGATGAAATATGATCATCCCAATATTTGTGACCAATGTCACATATCTTTGTTAGGCATGTTCCCATGATCTTATTAAAGGCTTCAGTTGTGTCATTTGCCTGTGGATGATACAAGTTGGTCTTATGGTGTACCACCATGTATTCAGTGAAGAGAATGCACACCATCTCATTGATGAAATGAGTGCCTTTGTTGCTAGTCAGACTTAATGGGCACCCATATTCACTTAGTATGTTTTCCTAGAGGAAGCACATGGTTGTTGCAATTGTGCAATTTTTTGTTAGTTCAGCCTCAACCCACTTAGTAAAATAGTTAGTGGTTTCCAAAATATACCTTACACTTATGTGTCACGTGGTGGAGTTATTGGTCCAACAAAATCAATGTCCCATTTCTCAAATTATGCTTAGGCAAGAATAGGGATGAGAGGCATCTCATCCTAATGGTTGGGCTTCCTAGTGCATTGACATATGTCACATGCCTTTATGCACTCCTTTATGTCTTAGAACCAGCTTGGTCACCATAAACCTGACTACAATATCTTGCATGCCATTGCATCTTCAATGTTATGGCTTCCTACGATTCCCTCATGTGTTTCTTGTAAGATGGAGTCCCTTTTGTGTTCGAGAACACACTAGCACAAGACTTCATCTCTAATTAATTTGTACAACTCCCCCTCAATGAGTTAGAAGGGGGTGACACAAACTGCAAGTTGCTTCTTCTCCTTTTTTGACATGGTATGGGGTGCAAACCTAGATGTTAGTAAAGTGATAATATCTGCCAAGTCTTCAGGGACGTGCTAGACTCTATACAATTATGCATTCAAAACTTCATCCTTAATCAATATTGCTACATTACCAAAATTTATGCAAGACAAATGGTCTGGCCCCAAGTTCTACTTTTCAGGTTTAATAGCAATAAAGAACTAGAATTCTTAGAATAGAACTATCCATGCATATGCACCTATGCAAAAAAATCTTGTGTATGAATAACTTGAGCACCTCATGATCAATGCAAAAGATGAATGGGGTTATCAATAGATGTTGTCTAAATTTTTGTAAGGTATAGACTATTGCCAACACCTCATGCTTAGTGGTGGTGTAATTTTGTTTCTCTTACATTAATTTATTATTTGTAAAGGAGATGGGGTTGTCCATCTTTCCCTCAGCTCGTTGTGCCAATATGGCACCAATTATGGATCCTAAAGCATTGACATGGATGTGGAAAGAAGTAGAACAGTTTGGGAATTACAAAATTGGCACGCTAGCCAATTTTAGATTTAATGTTTCAAAAGCTTCATCTTTCACCTCACCCTAATAAAATGGGCCATATTTGCACAAGATCTCCTCCAGAGGCACTTAAATCTTTGCATATCTCCATATAAACTTCCTTTAGTAGCCATAATGGCTGAGAAAGGTGTGAATGTCTTTCTGCATTGAAGGAGTCTAGAGCTGAATTATGATGGCTATCTTCGTAGGGTCCACAAGTAAACCATCCTTACAGATGATGTGCCTAAGAAATGTTCTAAAAGGGGTTGCAAAGACACACTTATTCAGGTTTAAATATATTTGGAGTTACCTGCACCTCTCAAACATGGGACATAAATTATCATAGTGGTCCTTTATAAGGCCATACATAGTCTAGTCATTGACATAGACTTGAAGAAAACCTATGGATGAAGTCCTTGAAATCAGTGATCACCTCTCTAGATAATATAGTTGGCACATTATCAATTCTAAAAGGCATCACATTATAGGCAAAATAACCCCATTCAGTCATAAATGTTATCTTAGGCTTATCCTCTTCCTCGATCTGCACCTAATGGAAGCCTAAGAAACCATCAGTAAAAGTATAGATTTTGTAGCTTGTGATGCCATCCAAGACCTCATCAATGAATGGGGTTAGGAACAAGTTAGTGATGCAGGGGGAATTTAAAAGTCTATAATTGATGCATATCTATATGCACCCATCTTTCTTAATGTTTATGACCATCAGACTCACCCATTCAGACTCTTATACAGGGTAGATGATGTCAGTGACCAACATTCCATCAATCTCCATTTTTACCTTGAGCAAAGATTGGGATTCATCTTATATAGGCGCTACTTGATAGGCCTAGTGCCATCCACTAGCTTGATGATCTTTTTGCCAAGGGAGGGGTGGGTACCCTTAATGTCCCATAGTTGCATAGGAATAAGTCCTGAAACTCCTTCAAGAGGTCTATGGTTTACACCATCTCTACCTCAGACCAATAAGCTCATATAGTGGAAATCTTTCGCTTACCTTATTTTCTAATTTCTACTTTAGTGGTCTTGAGTGGCACATGGTAGGGTTCATTTATCTCCTGATGAAAGTCTTCAACTTGTCTTATCCCCTCCATTGTTTCAATTCAAAGATGCATCAGATCTTCTTCATCTGGGACACTATCATCCATGTGGTGCACAAGTTTTTTTCTCCCTGTTAGAGCCTTCTAATTACACCCCTTCCAAGTTTCATCATCCTCCTCACAAGAATCATTGTTGATCACTTTTTATTCAAAAAATGTTGGGAGTACTAGTCATATCTCCCTAAACATCTCTCTAAGGTGCTCTTCTAGGATGGCAATGTCTTTAAACACTACCTTGTGAATGACTTGCAGTGGCTTTAGTAGTAATAAGTTCTATGAAGAGAAGGAGAAGGTGTGCATGAACCTATCCTTAAGTACCTCCCAATATCTAGTTTCTCAGTGCATTTCATTTATAATGTACCATGCTCATGCCCTTGTTTTTAAAGTCCTATAGAATGTATGCACCCATAGGCTTCTGGGCACATTCTCATCGTAGACAGTTTAGGTTTCTTCACACAAATGGACATGCATGATCAAGTCAGAATTACCTAAGTAAGAAAGTATGTATAAGTCCTCATTACTCTTTCCAAACCTAGTACATATTATTGCCTTCACATCTTGCCATGTTGGCAAGCTAAGCCTTTGCACTACCCAAAAATGAGCAACAATGCTATTTAGGGTATGCACTAACACACCCATTCTATCTATTTCTTTGGGAATGCATGCTTTAATGTCATGAACATAGTTCTCTATAGTCTAGCTCCCTCCATATTTTAGGAGTGCTATAAACTTCCCTTTACTCATATGGAAGACCCTTTTACCTACCTTTTTGGCATGAGGAACCCTTTTCTTCTGAGTATGATCAACCCTGATCAGTCACATTTTGGCTGGCCTTGCCTCATTTGCCCACACTAGGTGGCACCTTCAGCCAATAACTTTATAAGCATCTTCGACCCATCGATCATAGGGTACATTAGTTGTATCAAAATTTGATTGTCCATCTTCCCATTCAAGTTCTCCTTGGTCATTTGGGTTAAAATTCTTGACACCCCATGTTGTGATGTTATAAATGTGGTCGATTTCATCTTTAAGATCAACACTTTCCACATATGGAGGCCCTTGATCACTTGATAGGAGGATCACCACCCTGTCTCTACCATTCTTCAAAGTCATGTAGTGCTTCTTGAATTGTATGTCCATGTTGTTGGCATAACACCATGGCCTCCCTAACAGTGTTGGATAGTTATCATGCTTTGCTAACTCGATCACCTCAAATTTGGCTTAGAATTTAGTGCCCAAAATATCTACAATGGTCCCCTTCAGAATCCTAATAGGTTGCGATCAAGTTTTGTTGGCAATAAAAAACATATGAGGGGAGGGATTTAAGGGTGGTCATTCCATCTTCTCCTAGGTAGTTTTGCTTAGAATGTTAAATCTTAGTGCTCATGTCCATAAGGACCTCACAAATAGACCATCCATCGATGGTGGAATTTATTAGTAGTTCTTGGTTATACTCTGCATTTTGAGTATGCCTTACTTCATGTACCCACTCCATATGCAAAATAATAACTTCAATCATTTGAGGCATGATCTCCTCCTTTGGTCTCTTCCCTGCATGCTCTAAAAACAAGTTTTTTAGTAGGGGAAACATTCTTTCATATTATAAGAGGCATAGGATCTCAGTCAACTCTTGTAATTTAGCCTCCTAGATATCTTGCTTCCTACATGTGGTGCTTGCCTGTGCCTCTAAATATCTAACCAATTAGATCTCTCCCTATAATTTTTATATTATGCTCATGGCTTATTATAAGATGTCTTATCGTGCTAGGTTAGAGTAGGGTGTAGCTTTTGGCTCAGGTCACATTATGTACTCGGTATGACTTGACTCACCATATTCCAAACACAGTTCATGTGTCAATGCAGAAGATGGCTGTGTGGTGAACCCACTTCGAGTCATGGTCTACACCTTAGGTCGATCCTTACAAGTCTATTGTGGCTTGGAAGCTTATTTCTCTTATTTTTGATTGCACCTAACCATGACAACACCCTTATCTGCACTAGGCCAACCTTGAGTCAAATTTTTGTACAAGTCTAGGCAATCCTCAATCACATGTGGTCCTTGATAATACTTATACACTGGGTATATGGGGCAGTCATGCTGGTAATGCTTAGTCGACCTTCACTTGTAACATGATTTTAGTGGGAACCTTCTTCCACCGCACCCTCTACCTCTCCCATACATGCCTCATTGATTCCCATAACCAATATTTTTTTGGCCATAACCTTTGTTTCCTTAGCCCACCTACTCATTGGTTGTGATCATTGCTTATTATATGCCTCTCTCCATATTTTGGCACATCTCATCAATGACTCGATAATCCATTATTGAATGAGTATAGGTGTCACACATCTTACAATAAATAGTAGTGTTTACTTGATTGACACGCTACAATAGGGGATAGTTTTGAGAGTCATATGACCCATGACCAACTTCATAACTAAGAAATAAGTTGCAAACATTTATTCATTTGCAATTAATCTTGTTATGCCCTTTCATCTCATAGTCAATACAGCACAATCTAATACAAGCATCATGTGTCAAACCAATAGTCAACTTCTATACTTGGGAGGCTATTGATGTGATCTATGCCTCCATAAATGAGCTGATACCAATATCAATACTGCTTACTACCTCAGCTTAGAGAGTCACTTCAAGTGCTTTTTGGGGGTCTGTGAAGGTCTTCATGGACAATGCTCTCCTAAAAGGTACTAGCAGACCCCTAAAAAACCATTGCACATCTTCAGAAAGGTGGATATCCTATGGAAGTTTAGAAAGGAGGGTCTTAAATCACATGTCATACAGGAATACACCCTCAAATAGACCTTGGTTGATTTCTTTAAGCAGCATAAAGCTCTATTGCTCAAACTTAGGAATATCAATTTCTTTCAGGAAAGCCTCCTTCAGTATATCGTAATCAACCATAGCCTAATTCAGATCAAATTTTCATTACCACGTATGGGCCCAATCCAACAAGGTGGTCAAAAATTGAGTCTCCTTGCACTCTAATTGGTTGATACCCCAAGCATGCCATTAAAGTTCACACTTGAGCACATGCTCTATGATATTCTCTATCATGATACTCGAGCAAGAGCATCACCATTTTGTAATAAATCTGTGGAGGGAGTGGTATTGGAGTCTAAAGCATTTACCCCTCTGCTGTTTATGTTAGAGGTAGTCTTTTAATGCCTCTAAATAAAAAGTTGAGTATTGACCTTGGGTTACACCATCAATCTCGATGGCATGGTATTGCTCAGTTGAGGTATCGAGCCACTTCCTACAGGCTATTACCTAGTTTGTGCAGCTGACATCCTCTGAATGAGAATGCTTCCACTTACGTTTCATATTCTTAGGTTGATTCTCATTGGTTTTGTTGTATTATTGTTCATTCCCTCGTAAGGAATCAGTTGTTTGATTATGAATCCTTGGTTCAAAGATTGAAGTCTATCAAAGTCAATGTCGACAATAGGGTCAACTATCATTCTTCTATTTTATGGTGGAGAATCCAACGCATGAGCTTGCACTTTATGTTCAAAGCGGGTAGGTGCTTCTGACACATCCTCATTCACCACATCTTGTAGGAACCCAAGGCATTCTACACCTAGCTACTGAGCTAAATGTCTTATGTCCTCCTCACTTTCATCACACTATTACAATTTAAGGGATCTTTCCCCATGCCCTTCCTACTTGCTATGGGTCATGTCAGCACTTCTAGGTTTGAGATCCTCTATCAACCTACACCTTTTCTTATTATAGTTGCCTTTAGATCTCTTGCGTGTCAGGTTACTCACCCATTTCCATCATGCCTCACCTAGTCTTCCCCTTCTCACCTTCTATGCTTGCCCATACGTGTAAAGATTTTAGCCTTCCATTCTTATGGTTTCAATACCATAATCCAATAGAAATTTAATTAATTTCATGTTGAGACCTCTTATGAATATGCCCTTTGGTTCATGAAAGAACTCATACTCTACTTCTTCAGGGCAAGAGAAGGTCGACATTGCAAATTCTAACACATATCTTTTTAGTGCACTAATCCACAACTTACCCACAATGTGCATCCAAACATCATCTAGACCTTCAAGAATCTCTAGGTGCTTCTTTGTCCACTTGAAGCATTGGTCATAGCTTCATGTTCTAAAGGTGGTATAGGCAACCAACCAATGGTACACATAATCAATTAGTTCATAAAAAAACACCTCACACCAAGCATCATATAGGTTGGCTTGCACCTGTTCTCTTGGATTTTTTCCTTGGCATGTCAGATACTTCTACGTGAAACTATCTTCTAATCACTCCAACTAGTGCTTGATGTTCTTGAGTGAAAGTTATAACATCATTTTGTTTCATCATTGTAGCAATAAAAATTTAACATGGGTCCTGGTAATGGAACCAAAATGTTATAGAAAAGTATCCTTGTTTAGCTCATATACTTATTCATATGCTTATTAGTCAATCCAAGTTAGTTCTATACCTTATATATCTAGGCAAAACCATAGTAAAATTCTATGGTGTACAACATTTAGATGCACTACTATATTAGCATCGATTTCACATAAGCCGCAAGCCTTGTAGACCCACCCAAAGTGTAGTAGTGAAGGGATCAGGGCCCACATTTGGCTAGTTGAAACATGGCATCTTAGTCTCAATGGGACTTAGTCATTTAAAAAATGGGCTTAGGTGGTCAATCGATGCATGTCATCTTGGATAAGATTAGGGGGCACAAGCCTTTTCAAAGTCATGAGTCTTTTGGTGTGAGTTCATGCCTGACTAGGTATAGATCTTAATGATGCAAGCCATATAGATAACAAGCTGAGAATCATTTAGGCATTGAGCTGAGTCAAGGGAATGGCTCATGTTAAGGTACTCACTCTTCAACTTAGTTCTCTAAGTGTAGTTACTAGGGCTCGATACATGCCAACTTTGACACTTGGTCAATTTTATAGGTATGCTAAAGCTTTTATATGACATACGAATGCCATTAATGACCTATAATAGACCTCTACATTGAAATACATTCAAATAATGAAAACTATAGCATTATTCCTATAAAACTAAGGTTGAAAACATATAATAGTAAAACACTATATGGAAAGAATGAACAACCAAGAAGATATGCAACACCATTTATATTAACTCAAAGCTTGTCAACCCAAAGTATAGTTTATATAAATAGAACATGTGCTCATCTAAGTTATACTACAAATATTGTGGCTCACAGGCAATCTTGGGTGATACATGGTGATTCTTCAAAGTATTCATGTTCATTTTTTAGCTAAAATGCATGTATAATCCTATAACTAAACCTACAAAGCTTCACTGCATTAATGTGAGCCCCATCTTCTTTAGGTTCAAGTTCAATTTTATAGGTGGAGGAACATCTTCTTGCCAAATTATATGGGTGCACACTGGTTGCTGAGATATCACTAAGGGTCATTATGCCACTGGATCCACTACTCTAACACCTGCACTCTCTAACTACCATGTTCAAGCACTCAAAGGGATGTCCCTAAAAACTCGAGTGTTAAGCAGCTATCTACTAGCTGGTGCAAGATCATTGAATATTCTTCTAGCTAGGACTAAGGGTTTCAAAAGGGCAATCATTGATAATGACTACCACATGCCAAGATGGGCAGAGTTGGTGTGGTCCACTAGGTATCACAAAAAGAGGCCCAACATGCTTTTAAGTTTGTCAATAAAAGTGACTTTAAATCTTTCACTAGGTTGGTTTTAAGTTTGACTAAAAGGTGACTTTAAGTGACACTATGTTTACCTTAAATTTTAGTTTAATTGTGACACTAACGGCCTGGTCCCATGGTACTACACTTATAAAAAAAACTATTGGGTGCTATAGAGATTATTTAGGAGTAGATATGCAATGAAATAATCCCATGAATATTAAAAATAATAAAAATTATATCTACACAGGAAAGATAAGAGGTTTTGATATCAAAAAGAATTATAAAACAAATTTATATTAGTTGTAAAGTGTTTTTTTGTGCCTAAATTTTGTCTGTGGGTGCTGTAAATTCTTGCCCCCAGTCCCTACCCATCTCTAAAAATATATTACCCATGTAGCCGGTACTCCTTTTTTTTAGGGAAAGATTATATTTTTTATAGTTAAATAAATTTAAACTTGCATGGGACCCCCTGCAGCTACAAAATAGTTGTAGTTGCTCCCTCTATGGGACCACCCTATAAGACCAACTTTAGGTGTGACCCCAGGTCAACTTAAGATGTAACTTAGGTCAACCATTGATATTTTAAATTATATTAAAAAATAATTTATATTTAATTAAAATTATTAATATTATTAATCATAGAATAATGTTATCTTATTATAAAATTATAATTATAATATTAATTTTAATTGTAACACTATACATAAAAATGAGAAGATGTCTAAGTGTGACAAGATAAGTAAATTTGAACATGATAATAAATTAAACATTTAAGCAAACAATACTAATTTAAATGCGATAATAAAATAGCACAATAGTAAAGTGAAAGTTATAATAATAAAATAAAAAAATTATAAAGTCATCAAATTATGTTTGACCCTATACAATATTGGGTCAATTACATTATTACAACCCTCACTAGCATCTCCCCAACCATCACTCCCACTCACTCCTTGCAAACAATCCCTAGTGTTAATACCCCCATTGTCTGAAGTTACCTAGGGCCCACACAAATTGTCTAAAGCAACAAAACCCTAATAGTCTGTCCCATGCATAATTAAAATTATTTTTCCACTTTTTATATGGTCAAATTTGGCACTTCCCCTACATAAAATGCAAGGATCCAACTATTAAAAATATCATACAATAAAATCATAAAACACAAACCAATATGTTCTATTTATTTTATAAATAATCTACATTTATATTTTACAATTGATTTAAATAGTGTTAATGGTTTTGGTGGAATCCATTTGATTTTATTCCCTTTTATAAAGAAATAAATATGTAAGTATGAATGTGGTCTTTGTGCCAAGGTTGAAGAACCTCATTCTTCTCCTCCTATTAAAAAATCAAATATAATAATTAATAATCTTTCAATTTAAAAAAATCAAACTAGAACATTTATTAGTAGAAAATAGGTAAAACTAGTGTACTTACAAATTGGGCACATGCTCCTTCGAATCCCATGGGTCCCGTGGGATTGGTGCCCTAATTATTTCAAGAATTCCCTAAATTTTTGAGTTTACTAGTGTCTCTCGTTTACACTCTTAAGCCATTGGTTTTTCATGTTGTTTCATTGTTTTGCTACTAGTTATAAAAAGGAAAATTATTTCAAGTATACTTGAAGGATGTCAATATCCTAAGTTAATACATGCAAGAAGTCCTTAGTTTATGTCCTAGTTAGTCCAAAGTTTTCAATGTGTTATTAGATTTAGATTGGGTGAGCTAATGTTGATGTGTGGCTTGAAGAGTTGTGTCTAAAGATTAATTAGTGAATTAGATTTAGAGCTCCTAAAGTATACTTGAGAGGTCATATGTTCAATCTATAGATAATCCATGGTTATCTCAATATAATATCAAATTCAAGTTATGTGATCTCAAGTTAACATATGGATTTATAGGGTGTCTTAGATGATGAGTCCATATGCCATTTGATTTTAAACATAAGAAGGACCAACAATGTAAAAATGGAGCCCTTGAAATGCATATGAGAGGTCTCAACTTGAAGCCTTAATTGGATTGTTGTAATTAAGCTCCATAAATCTTGACAAATAAAGAACACAATAATCCAAGATGTATATAGTGTTCTTTCATAATTATATTGATAAAAAAATTACTGTCATTGTATGGTTCGATAAGATAAGGAACGAGATGCACAATTAAGGATGTTTGGAAAATTATTTTTTCGCCACTAATGTGATGCCCTAAATATAACGAGGATTGATTTGTTTTTTTTCCCAATTTTCCCCAATTTTTTAAATTTACCCTAGTTTATCAAATTTTCCCTATTTTTGTAAAATTTTCCTAATCTTTTGAATTTCCCTAAAGTCTTTAATTTATCTTAAATTCTTCAAATTTTATTTTTTTAAATAAACCCTCATGTTTTGAGTTTCCCTAATTTTCCATATTTTTTTGAATTTTCTCTAATTTATCCTTATTTTTCAGATTTTCCAAAGAAAATAATTTGCCCTAAATTTTTTAGTTTTATAATTTTCCCTAAATTTCCCCAATATTTAGAGTTTTCTTTAAATTTTCTTAATTTTTTGAGGTTTCCCTAAAAATTCTAAATTTGTAATAATTTTTTGAGTTTTCTCTAATTTTCATTAATTTACCTATTTTTAAAAAAATTTCCTTAATTTTTCCTAATTTTTGTAAATTACCCTAATTGTTTTGAATTTACCTTATTTTTTTAATATTTCCTAATTTTTAAAAAATTCCTTAATTATTCTAGTTATGCCATAATTTTGAGTTCTCCCTAATTTGCCCTATTTTTTTAGTTTTTCATTTTGTATGAATTTGCCCTAAAAAGGGCTTGATAAGGGTCAAACACAATACATATGAAAATGTTGAATAATGTCAAGTATAATTAATTTCATCTACCCCTTTAAATGAGTGGGCCTAAAATTAATTGCATATTTATTTTATCTATTTTTTCAATGAACAATTAAAAAACATGTAATGAAATTATTGAGATGGAAATATGTATCTAGAAAAGATGGGGTTTCTACATATAACTTTTACAATTCACCATTCTCAATTTGTTACCAATTTCATATAGGGAGAATCCAATTCACCTTCAATTTCTTGCATCAAGAGTCCAACACACCCTAAGTCGACCTTGAATTGCCAATTTCATCTCAATTCAACACAATCCTCTTTTTTAATTCAAAAAATTCTCAAATCATTGTAAATACTCAACAAAATGATGCCATGCTTTCCTCAAAATGATTCCTAGTTTTATCAATTCATTAAAGATACTCAATAAAATAATGCGCTCGTTTTATCAAATAATGCCATGGTTTTCTCATTCATTTCAAAAACTCAAAAAAATGATGGCCTGGTCTTCTTAATGACATATTTTCTACCCATATACAATGATCCAATATTCTATCCAACTTAACACATCACTTTAGTAAATATGGCCTTAAGTTAGATGCTAAATTCACTTTGAGGACGATAATAAATTCACCCTAATGTCACCCCTTCATTATGACAATAAATTCATCTCTTATTAACACTGGATGTCACCATTAATGATACCCTAACATCACCCTTATGGACACCCTAACATCACCCTCTAACATTACCTTCTAAATTTTCATGTTAGTGACATCCTAATGTCATCTCCCCATTGTGAATTTAAATTAGAATTTAATATTCAATATTCATAAAGAAAAACCTAAAACTTAGGTAACACTAAAGTGACTTAAAGGTGACTTTAGGATTTGACTTTAAATGGTTAAAATGTTGTAGTGTTTTCAAACAATTTGGCAATCAACACTCATGTAGTCTAATGTAATATGAAGATCTTGACCTTTATACCTATGTACGAGATGCAATAAATTAGAAGGTTTTATATGCTCTTTCACTATTTGTTTAATTTTGTTTTTGGTATAAGGGGGTGCATATACTTCAACAAAAGGCATCATTAATATAAAGCATAATGTTTCATAGGATATGAATTCAAATTTTAGATATTTTGTCTTATGTCCTAAATGCATAAACACACTTATGTACTTATAGCCTTATTGAACTCAAAATTAGGACCTATTTGCATGCAAATACAACATATAACAGTCATAAAAGCTAACAAAATAGGAACAAATGCTTACAAAGCTTAAATAAGGGACAAAGGGTCCATGAAAAGTAGAAATAACCAAGATTCAACTATTGATCTTCGTCAAAATTAAGTAGATTAATATTAGTCATACCAAGATAGAACAATCTGATTTTGACCATAACACAAGAAAAAAATAAATAAAGACATAGACAAAAGAAAACAATGCCATGGGCCTAACAATAAATGAGAGAAAGGGAGATATAACCAATATAATAGATTAAATCCCAGGAAAATAAATAATTGGAAGAAGGAGAGGGAAGGAGAAAGGCATAAAAAATGATTGTCAGAGCATAATCTAACCAATGATCCAAAAGCACATAAACACACTAATGCCACAACAAGTAAAGAGTCTTATACCAAAATTATTTATCTACAATTACTTACTTAAATTTCTTTTGCCACATCAATGTTCTTTATTATTGTTTCCAACTTTTGATCAATGCCAAATATA